>CM067484.1:24884019-24900693 GCA_034552555.1 Semaprochilodus insignis
CCGCAAAATAGTCATACCCAACGCCATACTGAGAGACACTACTTCTGTATGTGTAGCTCAATAAATATTGCCCATATCATTCTTTCTGTTGACCTTTGTTGCAGCTGGGCCTGTAGATCCTGCACTCTCAAAGATTGCTGGAAGCTGAGCATCCCAGCCGGGTTTCATAAATGCTTGATTGGTGATGAATTTGTCGGAAGGAAGTGTTGTAATCTGGTGAAGAAATTCCTGGGAAACCTCTGCCATGTGTGAGTGAGCATTATTCGCCAATAAATACATCCAAGTTGGAAGCCCTGGCATTAGAAGCAACACACGTGGCCACAGGCTGACTTTCACATATCGCTGAGCTGTTAGTGTCGCTCTCATCAATGCTAAGGGATAGCAGAGCATGTCACGCCACAGCAAAGGCAGATTGAAGCGTTCACCACAAGGCCTCCATACACAAACAGACTGTCTTCGGATCCCAAACAGAATCTGGATTTATCTGTAAAGACGATACGTTTCCACTCCGTAGCAGGTTTCTCGTTCATGACACTGCTGCAAACGAAGGCAATGGTGGTTGACTGTCAGTGGTGGACAAGGAAGCTGGGAGCTGCTTGTGCTTGTCAGCGGATTAAACAAGCCTCTCTACTGGTTGTCTGTCTGGGCCGTCCAGAGCCTGTTTGCTTCATTTGTGCGTGCCCTCGCATAACCAGACCACACTTGGACTCTTTTACATATATGTCAGAGACATAACTGCATGCCAAATTTTTCAACAATCTTGTGTGTGTGTGTGTGTGTGTGTGTGTGTGTGTGTGTGTGTGTGTGTGTGTGTGTGTGTGTGTGTGTGTGTGTGTGTGTGTGTGTGTGTNGTGTGTGTGTGTGTGTGTGTGTGTGTGTGTGTGTGTGTGTGTGTGTGTGTGTGTGTGTGTGTGTGTGTGTGTGTGTGTGTGTGTGTGTGTGTGTGAGATGAATGACATGCTTCAAAGGGTTTGACCCCTGGTGGGGTCAAATGCAGAGGATCCAGAATGTGCCAAATTTGTTTTTGTAAGAGCCTCTACTTCTCCAACAGTCGAAACACTATACTAGCATGTAACCTTGATCATATGGGTTACACAGCCAGCTTCTCCTTTTTTGTTTGGTCGTTTCAGGCTGTTCTAAGCGCCATGACTAATGTCTGTACTCCTGACCTATGCATTCTCATCTCTGTTGTTCTGGTGGGAATCCAGGTCACTGGGTCAAATGCGAACGCTGGTCAGCTCTATAGGAGACCAACAATGGTCTCCATTCACGTTTGGCAGAAAGACATTTTTTTTGTCTGTGGCTGTAGGAAGTGCACAGAGGGGTGGAAACCTTCAGAAAAGGGTTTGCACTTTGAGTGTGTTTGCAGCAATGGCATGAGTTCTTGCACACTTGGCAAATGCTAGGATAGATAATTGAAAAGAGCATGTCAGCAAATTATATTGCCTCAAACCAATTATGGCAAAGCAGTTTTGGGTTGTGTACATGCGCGTGCGCACAAACAGACCCTCGCTGTCCTAACAATGTTAGCCCTAAACACACCCATGCCCCTGGTTCGGGGCGATGGAGGGGAATGGCTCTGTATGGATTAGTTCCTCTCTGTGTCGCAGTTCATTCTCATATTTCTCTCTCTCTGTCTCTCTCTGTCTCCCTCCTCTAAGTAAAGAGATTGAAAAATGGAGACACCTGGTTTTAATACGCTAAATTTCATGCAGTGTCAGCCTTACATGCATCGAGGTTAGCTTGCATCATACATGACGTAATCATTGAGAGAGTCCAGTGTGGAGGTGGGGGTATGTAGGATGAAGATTTTAGGTTTTAAAACAGTTTTGCTTACCAGAGTTGATGGCAGTGATTTTCAAAAACACTGTTCAGTTTTCCCCAAAGAGAAAAAACATCTTATACATGAAGTTCCTAATATGGTCATGACTGACTACAGAATTACCACTACAGAGGTATATTGTCTGAAAAGTGTCATCTTGTCTTGATATTGTCTGTCTGTCTGTCTGTCTGTCTGTGTGCTCAGCCTCAGCTGAAAGTGTTGATGTTGCATCAGGTCTAAATAATATTTTAGTGTATTAATTTCGGATTGAAAGTTGTCTCTAAAACAAGCTATGTTGAGTATTTGGAGCACAACAACAGTGCTGATTCCATCAGAAAACTCGTTACCATCATCATGTTGTTTACAGTAATAGGTGTTTTATTTTTTTTTCAGGACCTTGATGGCAGGCAATTTGATCATTAGAAAGTGCACCAACAGGGTTACTCACCTCCCCCCACCCCTCACACAGCAACCTGACACTGTCCATGTTTGTGAGAACTAGTAAGCTGAACTGAAGTGGAAGTAAAATGTTTGTTTGAAAGCTTTAGCAGACTGAAAACCTTTTTCTTTTCATCTTTTTTTCTTTGCTTGACAGTCGTGTAGAGATACGAATACATCAAGTCGGTGAGTCAGCAAGCCTACAGGAAAGAAAGCACCGCTGGGGGATCAAACGACTAACAAATGGTTTTTGTCTAACCTGTATGAAAATGGCCTATTAATGTGATCATGCTGGGAAGATCTCCTTAATCATAATCAGGAAATCTCAAACAGTCAGCTGCATTCCACTCCTGGACCAAAGTGTACATATACTCCTAGCCTGTATGGGTGGCATTTCTGTAGATAGCATCTTGGCGGAAGCCGAGTGGTGCTAACGCAGTTATTTAAAGAATGGCACCTGTTCTCAGAAGGGTGGAACAATCTGAAACGTCTGCTGCCGGAATGGAAATCTGCAGTACATAGTTGAGCGTGTGTGTATGTGTATGTGTGAGACTTTCCATGCTGGGCTCAACATCCTCTGGCCTGTTAGGGGCTACTGAATAATGCAGGGATCCCCTCGAGTCAGCTGAAAAGGCCTATGCAGTGAGGAGGAGGAGGAGGAGAAGGAGGAGGAGGAGAGAAAGAAGGAAAGGGCCAGAGAGAGAGGGAGAGAAAGGTAGAGTGAAAAGAAGAGATGGAGGGATGCACGTGGAACATGTGGGGACAGCTAGGCAGGCTAGCTCAGCTGAGTGGAATAGGCTCTCTGCAGCACTGCATAATTTATGGGACTCTGGGAGCGAGAGCTATAAAAGCCTACCACACACACACAGTCCGGCACAACACGTGGAGAGCCAGAGCGTGCACTCAGTGCCACTTCCATCAGCCCTCTTTCACTTCCCTTCAATTTATCTCTCCGTATTTCCTTCTTTCTTTTTTTTCTCTCCCTGATCGACCTTTTGATTAATCTCGTTAATTACTGCCGGGTTCAGGTGTGCGTGCGTGCGTGCATGCGTGTGTGCGTGCGTGTGTGTGTGTGTGTACTTATGAGACAGACAGTTTAGGCATGTACCTGCTTATTGCAGCTTATAGCTTACGCTGTGCAAACCCTTGTGTCTGGCTTGTGTCACTGGGTGATTGAGTGCAGAGCTGGTTATGTAATAGAGCTGTTGGCTTTCTAAAGCAAGACACTGATGTTCTCTTCCTGAGCGGAGGGGTAAGAGGGGGCAGTACCCATGACTAGACAGATGTGGGACTGTCACTATCAATTATATGAGTCAGGTCCTAAAATACTTAGGACCTTTTGTAAATGAATGAATATGTAATGTGGCATAAATGGGCATTTAGTACTGTTGTAGAAAAAAAAGACTTATTATTCAGATAACTGTCAGATCTATCATAATTTCATATTTTCCCTTCCACACCATTTAAAATGCGAGCTGTCCTTTTTTTTCATGGCAAAATGACTTGAAATAAAATCTTACGTTAATCTTGATATATATTCTAGTTTGTATTGTATTTGTATTTTTATCCTTCTGTAAAGTTACTTTGTTGAAGTTATAGAGTTTTGCAGTGGTAATGAATTATCTTGTACAGTATTATCAGTTTTGTGTGTGTATGTGTGCTTAATCAAGTTCTAGATCACAGCTTTTACTGTACCTGAAAGTTTGGTCTGAATTCAGAGATATGAGAACTTTGTGTCCAAACCTGACCCGAATCAAAGTACATCAAACATTGAATTAGAATCTGACGTGAGCCCAACAAAATTCTGCCTGAAACTGGCCCAGGTGGCCCAAAATTCCAGTTGAAACGCTGTTGAAATTATAACATAGCCATGCTAATAGCAGTCAATGGATCATGGGTTATTAAAATTAGTCATCAGTTAAAGCTAAGTTTAAATTCTGCAGCTGTAAATGTATTAATCAGGAAATGCTTTTGGACATTACTTTTTCTTTAAGTTTTTTTTTTTCTTCTATTCACTGGATAAACTTTACATAACACACTGTTTTTACCCAGCGTAGAGCTAATACAGCATGTTTTCACCTCTTTAACCTGAAAGCAGTATTTACATATTCCTTTCAAAATTTCTTTCCACAGAATATACAAAAATGATTTCAGGCCAAACCGATTGTATATAGTCATAGTTTTGGCTGCACTAAACTGTATTGATCTCCCGAAACGATTCACTGTGTTATTAACGGCAAATCTATTTCCTCTGAAGCATGGGACCAAGCATGGAGCACAAGCAGGTGACTGCAGCACGCCAGGTTAAGGCATTTTGTTTTAAATAGACAGGAAGAATGAAGAAAGGGAAAGCAGGGGAAATGTAGGGGCGGTCTGTTCAAAGCAGGAGGCAGGCAATATAGTGCCAAATAACTTTGTGATGAAATTTGCTTATTCTATAGTTCTGTAACAGTTTTGTTGCACTTTTAACCTCGCCAACGCCAAAAATCAATGAAACAGTTTGTGAAATAAAGAAGGACGATTAAAAAAAAACTTTTAAGAACATTTAAGGAAACGAGATCCAAATCTATGGATGCAAAGTGAGAATGGATGGATGGTAATGACAAAAAAGAGCAAGATGGATACATACAGAGTGAAAAGAGGGGGGAGGGGGTTAGTATTGATCTGCACTGCCCTTTTATTGGCCCTGCACACACTGCAGGAGTGTGTGGTCTCCAGGGCTTCGAACATGTCAACACCATCACTGAAAGAACACTGTTGCACCAAGAAATAAACACACACTGAACTGTCTGAGTGAATGATGAATAGCTCAAAGCAAATATCCTGCTTGTCACATTCCATTGATCAGAACCTGTTTCTGCATGTGTCAGTTCTTTATAAACCTTTATCTGATCTGTTTTCATAAACACGGTGTTGCCTGTTTTGGAGATGCTCCTACTTTGCGTCATCATTCACTGGCCATTTGTTATCTACACCTGCCATATAAGTGATGCACCTGAAACTGCCATGTCCGTGTGGCTGCTGTGCTGCTGGTCTGCCACTCAAATAATATCTGGTGATTTGTTGTGTTGATGGATGAACGAATGGGGTACAGTTGTCCAGCAACTGCTGGACTGTAGTCAGCAAGTATATACTTACAAAGTGCATCTATATTGTAGGTGTTTCTGATAAAATGTCCAGCACATGTAGATAAAATGTCCAGCACATGTAGACACGAGGTATGTATAACGCAAAGGGAGTCCAGTAGCTCAGTGCTGGCTGTGGTCTGCATTGCAATATCTTGATCTCCACTGTCTAAAGAGATTGACTGCCTGCTGTGGCTGAGATGTAGCTTACTGGAGACATGAGCGTATGTGCACATAGGGGGTATTGATGTTTCAGGCAGTGAGATCACATGGACAGTCGGCAGCCTGTCATCCCTTATGTCTCCATCCTCTTTCTATTCATTCTGTTTCTCTTTACCTTCTCCCCTTCTTTCATCCCCTCCCCCCTCTCGCCTATCTGCAGTGAGTGTTCTGTGATAGCTGATGATATATATGAGTGTCCAGAGCAGACAGACCATTAATGAACCTGACTGTGGAGTTACTCCTTTACAGCCGCTTTAATAACAGCATAAGAGCAGAATGAGTATTTTAGACCGTACCCCAATTTCCCTTTATTTTTATGTGCTACCAGTAACTCAATATTTCTCTCTATTCTGCTGTTCACGGAAATGAGCCATCACTGCACTGCTGTGGTGGCTTTTGTTGCTGGCTTCCCGAAAATGACAGCTCAAATGTGTTTCTAATAATAAGAAATAATACAGAGAAATGAATAGTATAATAAAAGCATGTTGGACATTATACATCTATTATTAAAGAAAGTGATGGGAGGTTTCATTCATTCTTTTTTGTTTTCTTTTTCTAGAGGTCTGTGCTTAACAAACGCCATAGTTATAGTTTCTGTGTATATCCTCATACAAATGTGTTAATGTGTGAATTTTTAAACAGGTGCATGTATGTATTGGTACTTCAGCTATCAGTGTGCTTCGTATAGTGGAATGATTTATTCTGAAGGATATATTTTGGATACCTTCACTGTGATTGTGATAGTCTCTTAGAGCTAAAGGTTTTTGTATCGAAATCGCAATTTGAAAGATTACAATTTTCAAATCGCAGGAGTTTTTATTATTATTATTGTTATTGTTATTATTGTTATTGTTATTATTATAGCCCATGTTATCAATGATCTCCTCTTCTCAAAGGTAGAATATAATAAAACTGAGATTACAAACCAACTATGGATGATTTAGACCCATCAGAAAAACCCATGTGCCATGTGTACATGAACACAGCCCCAGTTAACAGGCTAGTCTCTCTGGCGGGCTGTGTTAAAACCCCAAGCCATAAATGGTGGACACGTTAGTCTTTATAGACTAAAATCAGGCTGCCTCTCAATTTCTAGAAAATGATTGCAATTTGAATCGCAATTGTAACATCGTTCTGAAACATTGGAATTAGAAATATCCCATATCATACATACTCTCTATTTCTGTATTTTTTTTAGGCCTAAAATATCTTCTTTATTTCAGGATCGGAAGCTAACAAAAGTGGAGAGGCAACGATTCAAAGAGGAAGCCGAGATGTTGAAGGGTCTGCAGCATCCGAACATTGTGCGGTTCTACGACTTCTGGGAGTCTCTGCTCAAAGGGAAGAAGTGTATTGTACTGGTGACGGAGCTCATGACCTCAGGGACGTTGAAAACGTAAGATCCTCGAATGTTAAGAAGAAAATTATTCTGTTTCTTTTGGTAGCTCAGGCCCAACATTGAGTGCAAGAATGTGTTAATGTTTATAAGTATGGAACTTTAATTGCTGATCATCTTCTGGTGTTGGGTGGCCAAAATGAGGCCAAAGTGCAATCACAGCTCCTTAGACCTGGTCTAGAATCCAATTTCTCTTGTTCCTGCATCAGATTTGGTTAGTCATAATGAATAGCATCTTTTGTTCTTATGCAGTAAAGGGCTGCAAGAATGTGCAAGGTTCTTGGGAACTTGTAAACCGATCTGTTCAATCATGTCTGCTTATCAGAATAAAGGTTTATGCCAGGTTGCCTCGCTTGTGGGCTTTATATTTTGTGTTCCTGTATGAGCAACAAGTTAAATGCCCACACGTAGTGGGTCTTTGCTTTTCGTCCTGCTTTTGAGGATTGGGACAGTTGAACAGAATTGATTGAACAGAATTGATTACAGAAGTGCAAAGCATGTAGCAGGAATAAAGCCACCTGTTTGAGCTTTAGATTAATTTGACTATAAAGCTTTCTGCAGTTTTGTTCGTTTGGCCGTGTTAGTGAGAGATAACTATGGGCAATTTATGCCTACAGTATGTATTATGTATTTACTCAAAGAGTGGTGTTTGTAATGTGACCATTGGTGGAAACTTGTTTAAGATCACTGGGGCATGTAACGGAGTGCAACAGGAATAAAACTCTGTGTGTTCTTTTGATTGCTTGACAAACCGCTGTCATAAATCTGTTCGCCCTGGAACACAATCCTGTGTTTTGACTTTAGTAGATCATGCATTCTGATCAGGCACACGATGATCTCATATGAGATGACCTGGATAACTTATGATAAAGATTCCTTTTTGCTCTGCAGCTATCTGAAACGCTTTAAGGTGATGAAGCCAAAAGTCTTACGGAGCTGGTGTCGGCAGATCCTGAAGGGCCTGCACTTCTTGCACACACGCACCCCTCCAATCATCCACCGGGATCTCAAGTGTGACAACATCTTCATCACAGGCCCGACAGGCAGTGTAAAGATCGGAGACCTAGGCCTGGCCACGCTTAAGAGAGCCTCCTTTGCCAAGAGTGTCATTGGTAAGATAGTAGTGCAGTTCAACAAGAAAATAATAAGTCTTCCACATACATACATCATTGTAATTTTGATTTTAATGGATGGAGAATGTTTTATTGGGCGGCTGTTTGTTCACAGCCAGTTTTAAATTCTGAACAACAAACTCTGCTGCAAGAATGGTACAGTTCATAAATGATGGACGGCAGGCAATGGTACCTAGCTAAAGCAGTAACAGCAGCCCAATTACTGTACTCTGTACCCAATTCTGCTCATATCTTGCAAAAACCTGAAAGCTTTACTGTGTCAGGAGCTATAGAAGTTGAAGATTGGCACGAAAACCATAAAGCTGTACAGTCTGGCTCTAAATGTTTTTGACAAATGTCAAAACAACTACATTGTCTTCATTTTTTTTATGCATAGTGCCAACACAAATTCCTCAATCAAATCAAGTTTCAGGTCCCGAATGAAGTAGTTTTTATTTCTTATTTATTTTTGTCTGTACATGTTAATGGTCTCGGGGTGTTTAAAGCAAGTAGCCCTTACTTTCTTTTAATAAACGCATAGCGTTTAGGGAAAAAAAAACTAGCTCAGATGATGACCTGAAGCACAATGTAAGGACCCAGAACAGTTGTTTGACCCAGCTTTTCTAGATTTTCCTGAATGTTGTTGTTTGTGTTTTATTTTATTTATTTACCCCCCCCCTTTGATCTTTTGCTCTTGTTCTCAGGCACCCCAGAGTTCATGGCCCCAGAGATGTATGAGGAGCACTATGATGAATCAGTGGACGTCTATGCCTTCGGTATGTGCATGCTGGAGATGGCTACGTCGGAATACCCCTATTCAGAGTGCCAGAATGCTGCCCAGATCTACCGCAAAGTCACCAGCGTGAGTCCTCAAATCAAATAAATAAATAAAAATCAACTCAACACAAATCAAACACTAACATTTTGTAGTAAACCAAAATGACAAACTAGTGTCTGGTACATAGTGCCATTAGGTTTGCAAGGATTAGCTATAAAGTGACATGCCCAGTTACCTATAACAGATTGAATCCTTAGCTGTGGAATGCAAATAGCCAAATGAGAAGCATATTGCCTAAAAATGCGGTGAATGAAATACCAAACTCCCGTCTGAAATTTCAATAAAGCAGCCAGGTATTAAACAGTATACCAGTTTCCACTTCATTTATGAGCTACATTACACTATTAAAATGTCTAGTACACTAATGAAGTACTACATTACATAGTACATTTCAGACACAGGAACTGAGCTAAGACTCCATTAGGTCTGTCAGATGAGCTCAGAAATCAGTTTCAGTCTTCCCCTTATTTCTCGGTCAAGTTTTCAAAGATTGATGCATTTGAAATGCATTACATAAAAACGTTGCAAGGAAAATAAGTAGGAAATATAACTGCTGTAAAAGTCAATGTTATGTCTAAGTGTAAATTGAGTGTCCTCTAAAGCACACTGTGCTTTAACCAGTGATGTCCTGCAGAGCACACAGACTGCAGTGAAAGAAAAGGTTTGGAACCGGTGCCGGTGGCTGCGTTATCTGTGTAGGAGCTTAGCCAAGCAGCTAAACTGGAAACTCTGTTTGCTACATGTGTGAAAATTAAATATTGACAAGTTAAAGTTTCCGTTTTTACATGCTAGGAATGTATTTTTACGAGAAAAGGTCATTTACACGCATGTAAGTTGTAAATATGTTTGTAATATTTATGTGTTCAAAGTTGAAACCTCTTGCAATAAAAATAATTCTAAAATAATTAGGTGTTATCTTCTGTGGGCCTGTCATTGAATACCAATGAATACCGCCTTATTTAAATGAGAGAATAACTTGGACACGCCTCACATTGCGCAAGCAGTAAAGCATGCTAGGAATCTCTTGGTGTAGAAATAGTGTTGCGTTCAGTAGTATCGTAGTTTCTATCATTGGCATTGAGATGGTTAAACACAATAAGATTTACGTCTGTACGTGGGTGGGCACGTATATAAGCTGTTGAATATTTCAGAATCAGCCAGGCCTAGTGAGTGAGGCTGAACTAGCGAGAGCACTGCAAAGTCAGCAGCTCCCACACATCCCTGTTAGCTTTTGCTCACTGCTAATGATGCCACTAACAGACTTTTCATGTTTCAGACAAAACCCTTCCACTTCCATTCATGACTCTCACGTGCCCCCCATCTCCTTTGTCTCCGTCTGTCTCTCAGGAGTTTTATTCTCTCTGTTCTCTGAGTTACAGTAACACTCTCACTCTCCTCACACACCTGCTCTTACACACAATGAAGCACCAGACATACACGACAGACTGTGCATACTGCTCACAGGTTAGTTTGTACCTCTTTCCTAATGAAATGGTGTGGATGTTCAGTAACATTACGGTTGATGGTTTTGTGTGTTGTAAAAGGCTCACAGGAAGATCCTGAAATGTAGTGAGCTCGGAGACGTGGCATGACTCCTTCTGTACTTCATGGTTATCTGCCTTTGCTAGCAACAGCGTGCTACGGTGTATTGAGCAGTTGGGTGATTTGAGTTAAGTGTTTGGATACTGCAGGTGTATTTGTAACGTGTGCAGTGAGTTGATGGCTATTGATTTTGGCAAGCGAGCTCCATCAGCTACTGCAAAACTACATCACCTGTTCCCGTCGCCTCTCTCTCTCTCTCGCTCACTCACTCTGCCTCTCACACTCTCTCTTTCTCACTCTGCCTCCGCATTTCTCCCTTTCTCATCCATCAGGGTGTCCTGTGTGCTCGTTATTTTTATCCCTTTGCTTCCTCTAAAGGTACTGGTGATGGTAATAGGAGTCATTAGCATGTGTTTGGTTTTCAGTTCCAGTGGAACTGGAGTCTCATGCAATCTCTTAACTTTCTTCAGTGGGGCTTTGTATTTGTACTGCTCACATGTCCTGTTCAGATTCTATTGTTGGATTTATAATGAAGTCATGTGAGACCAGACAGAAGTTCTTGCCAATTCTGTAACATCTACTAACAGACCACCGTATCGGCTAGTGTCACTGAGTGATCAGGATTGGGGACAGAGAGGGCCATCCTTTCCACCAGAAAGAGGGAGGTATCAGTGCTTGTGAGCTCCCTCAGGAAAAGGCACTAAAAAAAGAAATAGTATTCAAATCATATATATTTTATTATACATATTAATATAGGCTCACTGAACAAAAATGAGTCATCTTGCGTGTTTAAGGGGATAGAAACTTCAGGCTTTGGCAGATGATGTTGCATGAGGATGATCAGGGTATAAATGCCTGCGGGTTGAGATTCATAGATTGAGAAGAGGCGGTACAGTGCAGTGAATGTCTCGTTTGATGTGTGGGGAAAATAGGTCCAAAGCACATGTTAATGGCTAAAAGGAGTGACTGCATTTGTGCAGGCTGTAGGCCATAGTGTGAAGGAGGTAGCTGAATCTGCAGGTGTATGGAAATGTACGGTCATACGGGTCTACCAGCAGTGGCAAAAATCCAAGTCTACAGGAAATTCTCCTCAGAATTGTGCCAGGGAAGGCATCCACCAAGTCTGGCCCAACTGTGCAATTCTTTGATACAGGAGTGTCTAAACATTGACGTGGCCTACATCCAGAAACTTGTCCAGTCCATGCCAAATTGAATCACAGTTGTTATTCATGCTTATTGAGGTATTACACGATATTTCAGTCACAGGTGACTAATTTTGTCCAGTGAGCTTATTAGCTGATGTGTATTTATTTATTTATTTATTTGTGTATCTATCTATCTATCTATCTCTGTCTGTCTGTCTATTTATTTATTTATTTATTTATTTATTTATTTATTTATTTTTGCATAACGCTTAAAGAGACCGCATATACACTCCTGATACGTCTACATATACAATGAAATCTTCAAAGTGGGGGAAAATTATGCCACAGAGCTTCTGCGATTGTGATCTTTCCAGCTAAGTTTCTGCTATTTTTATAGTGTGCTGTTTAGCGTTGACTCACAGCACCTGCTCCTGTTTAAACAGGCTGTGGGTGAAGTAACAAAGCTATCACTTCCTAACATCTTGCCCTCCCCTCTTTCTCCCTCTTTTCCACTCTCTCCTGTTCCCTGTTTTGTTTCCCAGGGGGTGAAGCCTGCCAGCTTTAACAAGGTCATGGACCCTGAGGTCAAGGAGATTATTGGCGAGTGTATCTGCCAGAACAAGGAGGAGCGGTGAGTGAAGTCCTGTCTCTGTGTGTGCACTGGGCCAGAGAACACCCTTTACTGATCTAATTTACAGGCAAAGTGACCATTCAATACAAGTTATTCATTTTCAGGTGATCTTTCTGAAGGGATTAGATAATTAGATAATCCACCAGCACAAAGGAGGGGAAAGTCAAAGGAAAATGAATAGAGGAAAAATGGTAGATTCCATATCTAGAATTCAATACAATATTGAAAGCTATGGCGATAATGGGCCACTCGTACGCCAACCTCATACACCAACACTTAAAATAAGCAAACATTAGCACTGACTAATGTAACTTGAAATATTTTAATTGAGGAGAATGTCACTCACTCAGTGATACTCATGTTTTATTTGTGGGATTTTTGCAGATGCTGAATTTTGTTGAATCTTTATTTCATGGGTTCAGCCATAGTGTCTATTGGGAGCAGCGAGAGATGTTGACTGGTTGCTCTGTTAACAATCCCAAGCTAACTTTAGTGTTTTGTGCCTTGGATGGTTTATCAGCTAAGCTATTTGAAATGGCAAGCAGAGAAGACGAGCTTTAGCTGAAGGAGGCAACGTGAACTTCCACTCATTTCCTGTTTGGGAACACTTTGTTTTATTTATTTATTTATTTTTTTAAGAATGTATGTCTTCTAGGAAGAGTAATTTGTGGCAGCAAACACTGATAAATCTGCATTTTAAAAAAACGTATCATGTCACAATGCAAAACAACTGTACAATCTCAGTTTTCGCATCGTTCTACCCCTATAGCTAGTAATCTGTTCTCAGAAACACTCATATGGCCACACATGCCCTTTATTGGCCAGTTGCTGATGGGCACTTTTCCACACCACTCCAATCTCCTCATCTCCTCATCTCCTCTAGCCAGGAACAGTGCCTACTGCCTACTGCTTATATAACCTGCCCAACCCAGTTAAAGGGAGGGGGAAATAGAGAGATTGCTATTGTTGTAATTCGGCTGCTCTAGGTCCCTGTGTCCTTGTCCTGAATGAAAATACACAGGCCTTATTGTAAGAGTAGGTAGAATTCACTCAGTATTCTTTCAGTCAGAGTTTGTGAATGCTCAAGATAAGGACAGAGTGTTTGTGTGGGTTTCTAAGGCCACTTTATATTCTATTAGCACTGAGGAGGGTTTGCTCTTTGCTGATACAACACTGTTAATGAAGGTTGCAAGCGGGGGATGAACAGAAAAAGAGCCATTGCTATTGAACATTGTACAGTAGTAGAGATGCATATTGGGGTGGGGGAAGTCTAGAGAAGCTGCAGGGTCTTTGTGAACTCTGTGCTCTGAGCCAAATTACAATGTAATTTTCCGGCGCAGCCATGGATCTTGGATCCAATTTACTGATAAAAGTGGCTCTATTATATGAACTGATGAGATAAATGTACTGTACCCTTATATTTAACTCTTGAGCCTAGTCCTGGGCAGTATGAGTATATTTGTTCTTATTGTGACTCAACTCCATGTTTAATTACAAGGAGATAAGCATTAGTCTTAGTTTTCAATGGATTTTTTAAAAAAGTTTGGATTTCTGGTTACATTTTTAGATGTATCATAAACATAATAAAAATGTATCACAACTATATTTATGCCATGTCGTCTACCCCCACTTGGACCCACAAGAGTGCTGGGTGACATTGCATTAGTGAGATATTGGTGTTTTTAAAAAAACTGGTTAAAGCAGCCAACAGTTTATACACTGTACATTATATGTATAAATATTTTGGATGCTTAAGTAAACATTTTTGGGGATTAACAATGTTGTATTGTTCTGAAATGTCCCCTCACTTTTGATAGGATATCTAAAATATATTTTTATTCAGCATAATAGTAAAAACACATGAACAATATATAGACAGATGTCAGTATTGCTTTCTAACTCTAACAACATTAAGAGTGCATTTTGGCATACAGCAGCTTCTCCAATCCTGGCTGAATGGTGCTAAATGTTGTTTTACATATGAATTTCTTTTCACTTATCGCACCTGCTTATCTTGTACTATCAGACTGGCATCTATAAGCATCAGATGATGCTGGATTAAGCCTAATGGCTATCCCCAAAAGCGTGTCGTGAGACTAAACTGGACATTGTTTCATTTTAAATACTTTGTCCCGTCTCTCCAGCTACTCTATAAAGGACCTCCTGAACCATGCCTTCTTCGCGGAGGACACAGGCGTGCGGGTGGAACTGGCTGAGGAAGATGATGGGAGGAAGGCATCCATTGCACTCAGACTATGGGTAGAGGACCCTCGCAAGCTGAAGGGCAAGTACAAGGATGGGGGTGTCATCGAGTTCACATTTGACCTGGAGAAGGAGGTGCCTGAAGGTGTGGCTCAGGAGATGGTGAGTGCTCTTTCACCGTGGTAGTTGTTGTTGCTGTTTGGTGACTGAACTTTATTTGTTGTAGCATTTCTCTTGCAACAGATTTGCTATCTGCTTGAAAGATAAATGGGAGGGGTGGGTTGAAGCCATGGCGTCAGGGTGATCCAAGGCATTTCCAGTCCCAACATATCACAAACAAAAGACATGGTTTAAATTTACAGATGGCTTAATGTTTTAGACATGGGCATAAATAAGAATGTGGAGTGGTTTGGGGTCAGTAGGGTGACTGCTACACTTAACTAAACAATAACTAAACTATTCAAAGGTTGTGATTGTCATTTATTCAAATTAGTGATTGTCAACAAAGCTTGTGATTTTAATCCAGTGCAAATCTGCAGCTGGAAAAACCATTTAATAAGTAAATAAATAAATACATAAATAAATAAAAACACTTATTTTATCATGTATTCATTACAGATATCGTTTTAAAACCTTCCCTGCCAAACTAATCTGTCCTATGTGGCGTGCTTGTTCCATGTAGATGTTCACAGTATGGTGGGGCGTAGACTAATATATATATTCCTCTGGATGCATCTACGTACTGTAGCAACCTGACCCCTGGCTAGCGGTGGCGTGCATCTCACAGACCTTCTGTGCAATCACTAAGTAAGCTCAACACCAGAATGCAGTGAGGGGGAAAAAACAAGCTTATCTACATGATGCTCTGTTTAAAGAAAAAAGGCCTTTTGAGAATTGGTAGACTGCGCTCAGTACTTCCACATCAAACATAATTTGCGGTAATGCACTGTAAGTGGAAACCAGAGATATTATATCTCTGATCATAATATGTAAGTAACATGAGTATTCTTCTAAAGTTAATGCATTTACTGTGGTTATTTACATCTGTTTGCTTAGATTATTGGTTACCTGTTAATATTTAACAAGTGTTGTATATTGTCTTGGACATGTGCCAACTGATGAGATCCAGTCATGAGGTCGTAAATGTGTTGATTGTAATAAGAGAATGTCTTGCCTTAGGATCTCTGCAAAACAAGTCTAAAAAAAAAATAATAAAGCAAACCAAAAGGCACTGAAGCAGGACATTCCTGAGAGGGTACGCACATGTGTGTGCATGTCATCTTTTTCTCTGAGTGGGTAAAGATGCCTTACAATCAGATCAGCTTGCTTTATCTGGAGACTTGGACAAGACTAATCAAAAGTATCAGTACTTTGCTGCGAAGTCAGAATTCAGGAAAAACGTAACAGTTCTTTTAGTTTGTATTAGTGATGCTGCAGTTAAGTCCATATCTCTCAGTATAAATAAGAATAAATCAATCCTGTCTAGCTGAACAGGTTAAAAAAAAAAAAAAAACTCTGCCTACAAGAGTTTGTCACCTGTTCAGCTACGCTTGGACAAGTGAAGCTAATAAAGATTTGAAATTGGCTTTGGATTTGAATGCGTTTTCAGCCCAAGGGTGACTTGGTAACTTGCTGGCTAAAAGCACCTACATTTTCTTTTTTTAATTGTGTAATTTGACCAGGAGCCCTCATTATGTAATGTTTGTGTATGTGTGTATGCCTGTGGGACTTTGGCCTAAAGAGGTAGGATTATTTATCTGACAGCGTTATTGATCGACGCACCCAGCCTAAACATGACCCTACATTTCGCCAGCACTTTGGTTTGGTGCAGTTCTGCATGTTCGGTGCCCACACCTGCTTCAGCTCAGCAGCTGATTATCCAGCCCTTCAGAAGTTGTATCAGGTGTGCAGAGACTGAGTCACTCCGACAGGAACAGGAGCAAGAGGCACTGTTAACACAGCAGAGGCTTATGTAAGCTGTTCAGGAATTAGTGTTTTGAACATTTCGCAGTTTAAAGCTTTGGCCCTCATTAGGCACGACGTGCAGCTTCTCACTGCCTCACTGTGATTTCTGCATTCACTCTCAAACAGTAATTGGTATGCGGTGCCTTAAGTAAGTGCAGCACTGTTTCTATATTGAGGAGATTTTAGAATGAGTGTGAATATCTGTGTGTGTGTGTGTGTGTGTGTGTGTGTGTGTG
>CM067484.1:24901048-24952580 GCA_034552555.1 Semaprochilodus insignis
CTCTCTCTCTCTCTCTCTCTCTCTCTCTCTCTCTCTCTCATTCAAAAGCTTGCACACAACCTCACAATCTTTTTTTCTTCTCAGGTTGAATCTGGTTTGTTCCATGAGAGTGATGCAAAGATTGTGGGGAAGTCTATCCGAGATCGTGTGGCGTTGATAAAGTGGAGACGAGAGCGCACCGTGCCATCCGCAGCTCAGAGCAGCACGGCTCAGGCCACGCCTGCCCAGCTGCCTGCTGGCACAGTGCCCACTCTCTGTGAGCCCACCGTCTCAACAGAGCCTGAAGACACAGAGGCAGACCAGCACAGTCGTCTGGGTCAGTTAAGCGCTAGCACTACATCTGCAACATGTAAGTGTGCGTACGAGTATGTGTCCCCCATTGGTTTTAATGCATCTACAGTAAGTTGCAGTTTGCAGTTTACCTTCCCTCTGGTTTGATGTACTACCACAAGCAAACAAAAAACAGATGAACTAAAATAAATGCGATTTGAACGAAAGCTGAGCAGAAATATTGTCTCAGTCGGAGCTTTAAGATATTGCTTTCTGTTTATTACTTATTCTTATTTGACCAAATTAAACTGTTCCTCTTTCTTTCTCTCTCTCACTCACTCGCTTGTTCTCTTGCTCACTCGCACATTGTCTGTCTTTCTTTTTCTCTCTCTCTCTCTCTCTCTCTCTAGCTGACAGCGGTATTGGCTCAACGGTATACTCGGACTCCCACAGTAGCAGCCTGCACAGTGTCATATACCAGTCTCTGCAGGAACCCGTCTCCACGGCAACGCAGCAGGTCTGTATCATTTCCCCTGCAGAGAGACACACGTCCAAAAAAAGTTGTGCAGCTCGTGATGAGTGTTATCTTGCATGCTCCGTTTCTGTTGCATAATTTAGTTGCCCTAACTTGCAAGTAGGGCGATAACTTCACTGCAGTACATATCACAATACAAGCATCACAATACAATATAATAAGGAATCACATCAGACATACTGCAGCAGTTTTGGGTAGACCTATAGCTCAATGCTGGTTTTAAAAACTTATAATACATCAGTAAGGCTTGGGAGAGTGATGATGAGATTTAATGATGTTTACCATTAAGTTATGAACAGCATTAGTTAATACAATGTGACGTGTTTTATTTAAGTTGTGTATATTTTGCTTGTGTTTTGTTCCCACCCCATATGCGTGGTTAATGCTGGATGTGTGTCTGTGTTTTCTTGCGTGTTTGTTTTTCTCTTGCCTGTTATATTAGCATCATCCCAGTGGCCCATTTTTGACACATCATGATCATGTTTTGGAAGCATGGGCTTTCTCCCAGGGGCCAGGTCATAAAGCAGGTGCTTGCCATCCAAGTGTGTGTGTGACTGATACGCTCCAAAACCACCCACGTCTCCAGTCCGTTTTCCGCCCTATAAGCCCTGGTCCCATGCCTGCGACGTCACCCCATTTGGAAAGGAAAGAGGAAGAAGGGGATAATGCTTCTTTCACACGGAGATTGCTGCTGTCTCCGTTGTCATTTGAAACTCGGCGCCATAGTGACTCCTCTATGGGTCTGTGGTCTGACATGGAGTGTGCAGACAATGCAGCTTCTCGGTCCCAGGGACGTCGATATTCTTTAAGTTACGCCTCCCACAGTCCATACCCTGTGTGCAATGCCTGCCTATCACTTCTTCTACTTAAGGCTCGGACAGAGAAAAGTGCTGCTACTACAACCCCATGCATGTGCGCTAGTCAACGTCTATCTCCCGTGCTATCACCCCCTGGACTATTTCCTGGAACAGGCGTGCCTAGGGGGTCCCACTTCGAAAGCTCTGACCTGTCAGACCTGAATAAATCTCTGCAAAACATCACTGGCCACAAGCATACCCCCAATCCCCCCTTACTAAGAGTCCCACCAGTAGTTGCAGAAAATGGGCTGTACCGGCCTGCACGCAGCCATGGTGACGAGAAACAGATGGCGGAATCTCTGAGTGGCGAACTAATGCCAAAGCCTACAACACCCCGCAGAGCGAGTGTGTGTGTGGGTGACCACGGCCTCATTCACTGGGTAGGTCAGATGCCCTATGCGCTTTGCCCTTCAAGGCTGTAGAGGGCGCTCTGCTGAAGGAGACAGACATAGAAATTCTCCTGCTGTTGCTTTTTAGAAGGTTTGCGTGTTTTCTTTCCCGCTATCCATTTCTCTCCCTCCTTAGCCATATCTCTGTTGCATCCTGATGCAGTTTGAGAGGACCTAATTTATTATTTTTTGAATTCTCTTTAACCAAGAATTAAGCCTGTCCCTTGCCTCTGCTTCTCTCCGCGGGTGTAGCCACGCTTGGCCCGCCATGCCCAGAGCCGTGCACTTTGCCTCGGGTTAACGCACCAGATCGGCACTTGCTTTCTAATGAAGCCCAGGAACCAATCAATCCCTGTTCCTTTTAAATTCCACAAAGTGACCTACAGTAGGCTGCCTTGTTGCTGGTTGTTGATGCACTTCTAACCAACTTCTCTTAACCTCTCCAGTGCATGTTCATCTGTTTTCATCAGTCATTTATTAAGGTTTATAAAAAGCTTTCCTGCTATATAGATCTTATGACTTTTTGACATTAACTATACAGTAGCGATGCACAAGAGGAATTGGCTAATATGAAGTATGCCAGTTTTCGTTTTGGCTGCTGTGTTGCAATTTAATGACTTCTGTAATGTGAGCCAGATAAATTCACATTGCTGTCCAAAGAAAAACATTACAGGAGAGGGCAAAAACCTAATTTAATTTCAGTGTAAGTCAATAGAACCAGATTTTTTTTTTTGTTCCAAGCAATTTTGTCCATTCATCATGATATTTTCAAATGTAACGGCAGCTGAAAATGATGCATGAAAGTAAAAATCGGTTGGTTTCGGTTGTTTTTTCTGTGGACAGTGATGATATGTATGACTCATTGTGTTTACATAGTTAGTTGTTCAGTTCATACTTTAAATGGGCAACTGATTTTAAAGTTGCAAAATTTAAAATGTCATTTTGGTCCGTTAATGTTTGTATTGCAAGTATGGCTAATAAGTATGAGACATGCTAGTGTGTTTCATATGCCCTTTTATGCCACACAGCATTAGCTTTGGAATACAAAAAGACTAATGTAAATTGGCCGTTCATATTCATGTGCATCCCCACTATACAGATTTTGTCTATAATAATTGTGGATGAAATGATTAAACCATTAATTGTGCATAAAATGTCTATAAAATTGTTACAACAATATAACATGCAGTACTTAACACTTACCTAGTTTGGGACACACGTGATTATGTAAGCAGACTACATGTTAATTGGTCTACATAAACTTTTATTATTTGTTAGGTACAGCTTCCTCACACCATAATTTGGACCCTAAGCCCATCTTAACAGAATGAGACACCATACAGCTTTGAACAGAAAAGGACAGAGCATTATCTAATTCCTGCTTTTTTTGTCTTCTAGTCTGGAGCACCTGCTCCAACTCTGCAGATTCATCCTCACCTCCTCCAGCCCTCTCAGAGCTACTCAGCAGCATCTGCCGCAGCACCCGCAGTAGCACCCACACAGCCCAGCTATCGACCTGCAGGCCAGTCTGTGGTGCCCCAGAGCAACACTTCTGTCCCCTCCACTGCGCAACAGCAGGCCACCTTTGTCCAGCAGTTACCAGTGCAACCACTTGCACAGAGCACGCTGATTGCACCACCATTGGTGAACGTGCAAAGCTACCCTGCTGTAGGACTTGCTGGACAGCCAAGTGTTCAAGTCAGCGTGCATCCGCCTGCACCTGTGCAACAGATGGTCAGCACACAGAGTTGCATACCGGTTGGAACTGCACAAACTTTGCCACCTGTGCAGCCAGCTGCAGCTGCAACCAGTCAGCCATTACCTCCTTTGCTGCAAGCAGTAGGCGCAACCCCCCACACTTTACCACTGGTACAGCAAGCCACCGGTGCGACTGTTCAACATGTGGCAAATGCCCCAACACTCCCAGCCTCCCAGAGCAATGTGCAACCTGTTTCAGCCTACGTACCTGCGCAACAGGTGTCAACTGTGCAGAGTTACCCTGACGCTGCAACCTTGCAGCTTAGCATGCAAACTGTTCAGACTGGAGCGTCCAGCTTGCAGCATGCTGCCCTTGCACCAATGCAGTCCAGACCAGATCCAGTATCTCTTCGACAGCCAGCTCAGCCGACAGGACCGGTTACTGCACACCAAGGCTTTCACCCAGCGAGTCTGACAGCAGGTGGAAAAATGACTGAATTAACAGAATCTCTGCAGTCAGCAGCTCCTGCAGCTTTGTCTGTATTCCCGCATCATGCAGCCTCAGAAGCACCTTCCCAACAGGTAAGCAAGGCAGCATCTAGAGCTTTGAGGTGGTTCTGGAGTTAAGTGATTGTGACGTGAATGGTCCTCTACAAGTAATACTCCTGTTCAAACTGACCTCTCAGTAATGCGGTATCAAAACCCATTTCAGACATGGCTGTGAGCCATTTTGAGGCAGTGTTGTTGATTGTGTCTCAGTGTTGACATGTACATTTGTGACATGATATTTCTAGTTGTACTTGAACCTTGGCTGTAATATTCAGATGCCCCTGGATCAGGTGTGTTAGATTACGATTGGAGCTAAAGTTTGAATCCAGTTAGATTCCATGTAAGCTGGTAAACCTTGTCCATCTCAGCCTGTGTTTATTGGGGGCAGTTGTGGGCTGGAGGTTAGGCAACCAGCCTTGTGACCAGAGGGTCGCTAGTTCGATTCAACAGGACACAACTTAAGTCGCTCCGGGCAAGTGGGCTCACTGCACCATATGTGTATATGGGTGTTTCACTTCATGAATGGGTTAAACGCAGTAGACAAATTCCTCTGTGTGCAAACACAAATGGCAAACTGTTCTAAGTTCCGATTCTGTTGTTTGAAATATTTCAATGCTGATACTGATCTGATATTGTGAATTTGACACCAAAACCAAAACATATTTTTTTCTAATTATGACAAACCATTCATTTATCAACAATAATTCCATCTTCTGCCCTTTTTTGGGCTTGTTGGCCTTCTACATGATTTGCTTCACATGGTTGCGGTTGCTAAACAAATGAAAATATTGTGGATTCCTAGAGTACACCCAGTCATCCTGAAGCAGTGTTCTGAATTCTAATGGACATATTTTGCTTGGTCTGCAGCAAGGAATAATGCACTCAGACTCAAGGTCAGGCAGACCCAGAAAATCTTTGCTCTTACAGAGATTTATGCTCTAATTTATTGTCTAATTTGTAAGTGCTCTCAATTTACCTGTAGGGGCAGTTGTGGGGTGGGTGTTAGGGAAACAGCCTTGTAACCGGAGGGTTGCCGGTTCGTTTGCCTGAACTGTAATGACTGAGGTGCCCTTGAGCAAGGCACCTTAACCCCTTGCTCCCCGGGCGCCATGGTTAGGGCTGCCCACTGCTCCGGGCAAGTGTGTGTGTGTGTGTGTGTGTGTGTGTGTGTGTGTGTGTGGGCGCATGTGGGTGTTTCACTTTGCAGGTGGGTTAAATGCGAAAGATGAATTCCTGTGTGTGTCGAAACACAAATGGCACAAAATGGCCCTAAACTCTCTACTCGGAGAATGATTGGCCTCACCAAAATTTTAGCTGTTATGGTGACATGTACACTGGGTTTTTGTTACATGCTTTTATAGTTTAAATAGTTTGGAATAAGTGTTTAAAAACACTTATGGTGGTTCTTTGCTTAGTTAAAAGGTTTTTCTCTATGGAACCTGGTGGTTTATGTTTTTAATGTTCACAACCCCTGTTAACCCTCCATATTTGTCTGCACTTTGGGACCTAATTTTAGTCAACTGAACATGCAGAACACCCTCCAGTCATCATCCTGTTTGCCTTCTCAGATCATGCATCCTCAGCCGCCAGTGGTCCAAAGTTCTGCTGCTCATCAGCTGCAACCACACCAGACTTCCTCATCTCAGCAACCAGCTCACCTCACACAGGTAAGCCTCGTAAGTACTTGACAATGGAGTTTTAATCTGTTTTTTTTCGTTGTTCCAGTGAGTACATGTCAGGGCACATGAATATGTATCGGCTGGGTTGCAAGCCAGACTCGTCAGAGAGTGTGGTCCGTTTTGTTGCTTAGCGTGAATAACCACCTTCTTTTGCAAGAAAGAGCCATCTGACTGATATATAAAATAACCCAACAGGCTGTATATTTTTGTGAGAGATGCTGGGGCTGCAACAAATACACACCTGTGGAAATCTTAACAGCCTTTATGATTACTGAAAAACGTTTAAGCTTGTATGTGCCACAAACATTTTCAATGAAAACGGTGTTTTTTGCGGGACTGATAAAACCTCCTGGATGGAAATGCTTGCCGAACAGAATGCAAGTGTCAGAATCCCAAGACTTTTGGCCAGCTCAGCATGCTGTAGATATCAGAGACTTAGACTTAAGACTTAGTAGCATTTAACAGGATTTTGAAATAGAATAGTTTTTATGCGTAAAGAGCTGGATTCTTCTTAGCTTTTTGGCTTGTCTAAAGAAATGTTTAAGTTGAAGAAATTGCTTGACAACATACAATTTCCAGCTTGCTCAAAATGTGGCCGTTCAACCAAGACAACTTTGGGTCTTTGGTTTTGCACTAGAGTTCCTGACACTAACAGGTAGTAAAAGCTTTTACTCAGCAGTAAGCTCTGTGCAAAATTCTTGGTCATCACGCACTTGCCTCAAACAGTGTTGGGTTGTTAAGTTATATAGTTTAACACTGTGTGACATTGTTACCGATGGATAATTTAGACTTCAATATGGCTGCTCTTGCCCTTTTTAGCATTGGGCCGAAGGAAGATAATCACGTACATTAAGATTACTTTATTTTTTGCCGAAATTTTATTTTAAGACAAGTTATTTGTACTGTGCATTACATTTTCAGCAGCTTGTTGATTTAGTTGGACATCTCTTGCTTTTTCCTCACTCCAGTTACCTTCACTGAATCCTGCCCATTCTGTTGGGGCCACTCTTCCTGGACATGATTCCTGTCCCTCGTCTTTTTCCTCCTCCATGCATTCATCTCTCACTCCGCTGTACCTATCCACTGGCCAGCCTGCCCCTTCACTTCCTTCCCTTTCACCGGTACTGGTACAAATGGAGGGAGCCGTGCCTGCCCAGTATCCTCTCCTCCCGTCCACTTCCCCAAAACCCACACAGTGTCCTCAAAAACCTGTTGCTGCTCCTGCACTCACAACTGCCGTTCCCACAATGCACGCTTACCAACAGGGCTACCCTGTGGTTCAGCAGCAAAGCGCAAGCTCCATGGTCACGCCCTCTTTGCATACGTTCACTCAGACCACTCCCCCAGTGCACCAAAACCTACCTCCTTCACCAAACCCTGCCTCTATGTATGCAGGAGCTCTTCCCACCTCCCAGGTTCCTCCTCCTCAGGTAAAGTGTGTGCATGCGTGTCTGGGTCCCTTTTAAACAGAAAGCTACATTTATTGTATTTTTTTAAAAACAGAGAAGATGCAGTTCACTAATTTCATAAATTGATTTGGTACAATACAGTGGCATCTCAGTTTGGTACATTTTCGACCCAGCAAATATATTCAAACTTGGGCAACATATCTAGTGTATATACACACATCGTGAAAAGAATAGTTGCACCCAGCAGCAAGTGACAAATTGCAATGCTATTGAGAAGGAGGACAAAGGTTACCAGGATCAATAAATGATAATTATTTTATGGGCAGTATTTATTGACAACACATACAGAAGTAGTGTCTCTCAGAATGGCGTCTGGCCACCATGCGGGCTAACCCAACATGCCAGGTGCCTCTGCATGAAGTTGTAGAGGTCCCTATTGGTGTCCTGTGATAATCCATCCCATGCAGCTTGAATATTCTCACACAGTTCCTGCAGATTTTGCGGTAGAGGTGGAGGTGGGGTGACACCAGGCCTTCTGGACGTGTGACACGTGACAACAAACCGCTGATCTCGGTGCTGGCCACGGTGCCTCCACACACGGATTTGTTGGTCGTCTCCACCAAGACAAAAGCGGGACTCGTCACTGACCTGCTGCCATTCTGAGTCACTCCGTGACAGTCTGGCACGACACCATTGCAGTCTTTGGTGACATTGACGTGGTGTTAAGGGCAGCCATTGTAACGGTCTGCATGCATGTAGTCCTGCATCGTGCATCTGTCTGCCAATGGTGCTGGCACTAACAGGATGACACATGGAGGGCATCACTGCTCCCTGATTATCTGCGATCGTGGCTGTTGGGTCAGTCAGGTACAGTGATGAGGCCCGCCCTTGCTTACGTCACATGCACGGCCAAGCATGAAACTTGAATCATTTGCATGTCTCACAATGTGAAACCTACCCACCAAGTTTCATTCCTGTTGATTGATTCCTTCTGGGTGCAACTATTTGTGCAACTATTCTTTTGGTGATGCGTGTATTTACTTGCATTGCTTTTCCAAGTTCCATGTGCATAATAATGTACTAGAATGACACATCCAAGTTAATGACAAGTTAAATTCCATTTAAAATTCAAAAATGTGTTCCATTATTTTCCATTAATGATGTATTGAATATGTGGGTATGTATATGATCCTGTTTCCTTATATGACCAAGTATAAAAACAAACTTGAGTAAATAAAGTTGCTCCTTGAGGTGTTCAGGACTGCAAAGTATGCAAAGTGGTCATAGCTGCAGTGTCTGCTGTATACGTTCCAGACTGTTTTCCTTGGCAAATAAGCTCAGTTTAGATTTTGAAGACATCGGGTAAGCAAATGTTGGGACTAATCAATAAGTCAAATGGCAGTCACTGCGAGATGCAGTCTGGGATTCCCCATGGGGCACTAATTGCAGATGTGGCTGATATAAAAGTGGAGAAAAGAAAGGTTTTAAATGCAGTTGCATGGAGCTGAACTTTCTGAACTGTTATTTCTTTCTTTAGGGTGCCTCTACTAGCAATAACCAGGCCCAGTCCGTGCTTCCAGTCCCAAACACTGTTCAAGTCAGCTCCACTCAGAGCACCATCTTAATTCCTCCCTCTGTCCCGGTTCATTGCTCGCAGACTGTCGTCACCACAGCTCAGAACACCACCACCGTCCTGGCCCACCATGCCCAATCTGCCACTGCTGCCCATCTCCCTCAACCTGCCGTCCAGCCTGCCTTAACAAACCAGTCCCTGTCCTTGGGCACTGTACCAGATTCAGCGAACGCTGCTGCAACTTTGGATTTGAACCAAGAGCCCCAGGGCTTTGCAGCCAGCACCAGCATGACTCAGCAGAAGCAGCCCATCAGCAGCAGCACCTTGACTCAGCAGAGCCAGCAGTCCAGTGCCAGTGGGAGCGGAGCGGGCCAGCCGCCCACTGATGTTTTTGCCGAGGTGAGGCAGAACTGTTGTCCTCTTCAAAAAGTAGCAAAAATATATGGAAGCTGACATAATTATTCCTATAGTACCTTTCCTTTATTTGATAAAATAATACTATATTACTAATAATGTAGTACTTCATACTAATAGTGCACACACCTAATTCCAGAAATAGTATGTGAAATGCAAATGAAGAAAGCAGGGATTAGTAACTTTAGTGTCAACTATACTGAATTAAAATGATAGACACACATTTGATGTTTATGATCATTGGTTCTTGTTGGTGTATGCTTATTCCATATCTGATGCCTGTGGGACAGGAGCATTGTACCTTGCTGTTATCACCTTTACTTTTAATAAACTCAAAATCAGTAAAAGTTTGGAGACTGAAGACATAAACTAATCCAGTGCGTGGATTATGACACCTTTGTTATATTTTGAGTATAAGACAGTAGTTATTGGTAGACAGTTCTGGGCTTCCAGCAGGCCAGTCAATCACCTGCACTCTCTGGTTGCACAACTGTGCAGCTGTGCCGTCATGTTGAATAAGCTTTGATCATTTCTGAAAAAGATAATGTCTTGAAGGCAGTGTAAGTGCAGCATAGTACAGTCTGCTACTTGCTTTTTTTGCAGTGGCGGAAAGTGTTTATTGACAACGGTTTGTCAGAGTATTTCTGAGCCCAATCGCTGATATCAGTCACGGACCTTTATTGTTCACTCGCTCTGTCTTATTGTAGGAGTCTGCACTTGATAAACAGACAACAGTCCCTGCATCTGCTTATGACAGGTATGACCATCCCAGTCATGGATAATACAGTTTTTTGTGCTCACTGCACAAGTTTGTTCCTGCCAGGGGAGGCGTGGGATAGTTAATAAAGGCTCTCTTCTTTCCCAGCGTGAACTCTGATGCCACGTCAGGAAAGGAGATGAGCGATGGGAATGAGGGGACACATGGTGCGAGAAGTGAGTCAAGAGTCCGGAAACACCACCGCAAGTCGTCACGCACACGCTCCCGGCAGGAAAAGACTGGCAAGCCCAAACTGAGCATGCTGAACGTAAGTTTTCACTAGCTATCCAAACAGAACATGTCCGATGTAGAGCCTCTAAACTGATATGCATATTAAAAACACACAACCGTGATGACTTTCTTTTGATAACCGAAAACTATTCAAGTGGCAATGAAAATGAATGGCGTTTTCTTTCTTCAAAATGGAAATCAGCTCTGTAGTCAACCTGTCAACCTCCTGACATCTAAATATTCAACTAAAATTAAGACTGTTTTCCATTTGTAGCAGTCAGTGTAACACATAGTCATGCCATCACTCATACTACTTCCTGCTGTATGTGCATAAATGATTCTGATTTAAAACAAGAAATTCTGCTGATTGATTTCATTGCGGTTGTTAATAATTATAACTAGCTATTTATAAGTGTTTTCAGCCTTAGTCATGAGAAAGGTTGAGTTTATATAAGAACATAAGAAGGTACATAAGAAGTGGAAGCCCAGTTGTTTAGGAACTGTTGTCCATCAGGTCACAAACAGGCTGTTTGAACATGAGATATTCAGCCTTGTTACTACCCTGACAGTGCTTGTCCTACAACGCCACGACAAGCACTACCTTCAAATATCTCACTTAATTTCTGACTTCAAGGGTGTACCATAGGACAAACACTTTACAAGGATGGTATTCTTGGGAGATTCTTGCTATGCTACAGAGCATGTCAGCAAGACTGCTAGATGTGGCAGTTTATTTATTTATTTTTTTTTTTAGATGTGTGTTTGTGAATTATGTTTGGAGAAAACAATGGAGCCAATCAATGCCAACGCCTCATTTCAACAATGAAGCCATTGGACAGAGTAAAGGTGTAAGACTTTGTTGCCTAAGGAATCGCTAAATTCTAAGTGCAGGATATTCTTCAACGGAAAGAGTTAAAACTTGTGAGGCTGGAACTTTGACAATGACTCAAAACAAAGAAAACTTCTAGAACCTACAATTGTGCGTGTGCGCGTAGGAATGGGCCGGAATATTTCCTAAACATTATGAAAGGCAATGAACATTATGAAATGAATAAACAGATCATTTTGTTTTGTAGATGTATTGGAGAAGTCAGTGAGTTGCTTAGTAACGTTTTTCAGTTGTTGCACTAGTTGTTGTAAATGCGTGCAGTTACACTGGCCTGATGTAAGTCCACTCCTTTCACTGCTGTAGGTGTGTAACACTGGGGACAAGATGGTGGAATGCCAACTGGAGACTCACAACCACAAGATGGTCACCTTTAAGTTTGATCTGGATGGAGATGCTCCGGAAGAAATCGCCACCTACATGGTGAGATTACGGAAGGCTGTGATATGCCAGAGCCACACTATTTTTATTTTTTATTTTTATTTATTTATTTTTTTTTTTTAATTGGTCTGTGACCGTCTTGACCATTTTAGATTTTTTTTTTATGTATTGCAAGACTAGGACTGGGTATCAAAATTCAATACCTTTGTTACAAATTCAATTATTTCAGTACTACTGAGTGTCAAATTGTCATTCAGTACTGAATTCCAGTAAGCAGTCAGTCATATTCTCTGCAAATCCAAATTGGCAGTGTGCTTATTGCAGGATTTGATCAGTGCGATATGGAACAGTGAGTAAATATGTTCGCATCCAGTGCCTCATAGTAATTTGTTCTAAGTCACATGTTTTGTTTTTATCTGCTTTTGATATTCAAGTATCTGTAAGAGTTTATGAACAGATCCAGTTATCTGTGGCATAGGGGAAGAAAAACACTGTTAAACATAAGGGGGTGTGTGGTGGGGATAGAGGGAAGGATGTCAGCTGAAGTGAAAGGGCATCTGTGACTTACCTTTTCACATGACAGCACTGGTGTTGCCCCCCAAAAATTGCATCTCGCAGAGGATTACATTTCAAAGCATGTTTTATTCAAACATAGGTAAGAGAGATTGGTAAAGTAGTTCCTGTGTACCTGTGTTCATTCCTAACTGATATCAAGAAAGCTTTAATGATACCCAGCCCATGGCTTATTATTATTATTATTATTATTATTATTAGTTATTTATTTATTTTTATGTATTTTTTTTAAACCCTGCCCCACTAGAATTCAAGGCAGACTGACCATCTAAAGGATCTGCCATTTCTGTAGCATGATGATGTAATTCATGCGTTGTTCCTGTGACTGTTTAGAATGAGTTTGTTACTGTCTTACTGATTATGTGGTTGTTTTCTCCTAGTGTTAATCATGCATGCTAATTATTGCCCGATTATCATCATTTTATATATGGACTTTCATTCATTTCATTCAGCCGCATGCATTGGATTGTTAACTCCCTTCTCCCATGCTCAGATTTAGTCCTGCAGTTCAAGATACTGCGGTGGAGTCCTGCAGAAATGCAGACCTCTAATTACAGTAAGGAGTATAATGGTGATGCTCAGGTTTTGCCCAAATTGTGGTTCCCTTCCTCTGTTTATCTTTCTTTACCGTATTGTTTCTTCGTATACAATGATTTCATTGCTGAGCTGTAAGTGGGCCTGGTCACATTAGGCTCTCACTGCAGTTTTCCTCCTTGTATCTGCATTGCTATTTTTTTTTTTTTTTTTTTTTTTTTTAATTTTCTTGTTTCTGCCCAACCCCCCCCCCCGCTTTAGACTTTTCCGGGACTATGGAATAGTAGTGTGTTGAGTAAGAGAACTTGGGATAAGAGTTCTCCTTCTTTATTATATATGGGTTTTTTTTTTTTTTTTTTTTTTGTAGTTTTGCTTTGTGGGCTGCAGCCCTTAGCTTCAGTCTGCTGCTCTGATCTGTCATCTGTTTTGCATTTGTCTCAGGCTCCTTCCTCCTCCCACCCTTTGCCTTATAAGTGATGCTCTTTCAAGTGTCAGTTTTTGTCTCTCTCTCTCTCTCTCTCTCTCTCTCTCTCTCTCTCTCTCTTTCTCTTTCTCTTTCTTTTTCTCTCTCTCTCTCTCTCTCTCTCTCTCTCTCTCTCTCTTTCACTGCCTCAACCTAGCCCCTCTGCATTGCAGCAGCACAAGCCCCTCCGCCCACTTCACTCCATACTTATCTCTGTGTATGTCTCTATATATACATCAGTGACTACAGTGCTCCATTAAGAGGAACGTGCTGTTCCTGTCTGTCGTTTCCCACTTATTGGGTGAGATTTTTTTTTTTAATAGCTTCGCTTGACACCATGTTTCTTGCTCTTTGGTGTAGAAGCGATATGATACCATCTTTTCTTACGGAGCTATTTTAGTATAAGTGAAAAGCTTTGCAATTAGGCACGTCAAATGGTAAAGATATGTATCTGGAACCTTTAGGATATTTTTCTATGTATGTTGTTCAGTTGGAAGACGTTAAAAGCCTCCAGTGCTACAATGCTGTTAAATCCAAAAATACATTGATTTTTTTTTTTTGGTTTGTTTTACATTCTGGGCTACATTAAGTCTAAACAGGACTAATTATGCTGTCAATATCATGCTATTGCCCCTCCCCACATAAACTAATAATAATTAATTATAATATTGTTATTTTAGCTACAGTTATAATCTGACCCCTTGTTACCATACTTTGTTATAAGTTCTGTGATTTTTTGTAAGACCAGGCTCTTTTGTTCTTTTTCTCCTAATATCTGATTTTCAGGTTCAGTCAGAATCCTTTATTCATTTGCATGTATAAGATTTCCACCAAATTTCACTTGCAGGTGACTAAATACATTCAGATTCAAAACCTTGTATTTCCGTAGCCTTTTTTTTTTTTTTTTTTAATCCTTTATTGCAGAATTAGAAAATTTCTTACTCCTTGAACTGTGGTAAAATTTGAAACGTTGAATAGACCAATGGAAGTGGTCCAGAGTAATAAAATCTTGCATAAAAGAATGAAATCTTGTTATATGAACTTTAACATCGTTATTCACACACAAATATCAACAAAACCTTATCTCTAAAATGGCAACAGGAGAAGGAACAAACCTGCTGAGCTTTATTAACTCCACTGGCTCCACTAAGCTTTATGAACTCCACAAGTTACAAGAGGAAGACTTTTCAAACTGACAGAAATAAGTCAAAAATGGAGATTTAAGGTTTTGTTCTGACAGCAATACAGTGTTTAAATAGATGGGCCTTTTCTAATTCACACACCCCCATCTCTATTCCTGTCTTGCATGTGTGTGTTTACTAGGTTGAGAATGATTTCATTCTGCTGTTGGAAAAAGAGATGTTCATTGAGCAGCTGAAGGACATTGTGGAGAAAGCAGAAGACATCCTGAGTGAGGACGTCGAAGGAGAGAGGCGCTCGGACCAGCCATCCTGGCCCAATCAGAGCCTCATCACCAGGACCCCTGGCTCTGAGGTAAATCCATATGACCTAGAGAACGCCATAACCCCATAATTCATTCAAACAACTGAGTTTTGAAGAGGCCTAAACCTGATTGGTTCCCAGATGTGTTGCATTAAATGTTCTGCTGGTCTAAGGAGTATATCACTTGTCTTGAACTGAGATTTATCACTTAATGTCTGACGTTCACCATTTCCTCCTTTCATTAAGGACTGAAGATCCATCTACTATTAAAGTACAGTTATTAAGCCTTCCCCGGGGCGTGCTGTGCTTGTGCAAGAGAAGGGAATGCTGAGTAGACGAAATATGAGGGGAGGAATGAAACGCTAGTGTATTCACTGTGACATAGTGAAGAGTCTTTCTGTACTTACAAAGTGGTACGCAGTAAAGCTTTGATGTTCAGCCTGGATGGGATTGATGCATAAACCATGAACATTTGAATTAAGCTTTGAATTAACCCAGAGGAGAAATCTTGGAACATTTGAGGCATGCATTTGGGTATTTCAGGCATTTTGTCAAGATATGCTGAAGTGTTGAACTGAAACATGTATCAAATGTATATGTTTGTTTCTTTTTATTTTGTTTGTTACAGGGAAACAAAGCTCAGCAAACACAGTCTAGCCAGCTAGTCTACCAGCAAAATGGTGAGATTTGTATAAATAAGTATTGATGTAATTACTGTGTTAAAGTCAGACACCATCCTTCATTTATTTCATTGCCTATCAAAATATCCATTAGGTAAAAGTCAGCTGGGAAGAAAAAGATTCCCCAAATTAGAATAAAAAAAAAAAAAAAGAAAGTAATAAAAAAAAGGAATGGGTCCAACACAAAGACCTGGTAGACCACCAAAACCTTCAGCATCAGATAAACAGTACTTAAAGCTGTGAGAGCTGGAAATAAACGCTGCACTCTTCCTTCAGATCTTAAGAAGTCCACAGGTGTTTGCACATACTTCCACTGTGAGAAGATAGCTCTATGCTGTGATTATGTAGGATGTGCAAAAAGAACATCATTTGCATATCAAACAAAAAAGCCACTCGTGATCTCTGAGCCATGTACTGGCCACCTCAGAATCCAGGTTTCAAACTCCATTTAATGTGTTTTGGATTACTCTACTAATGAGAGGCAGACGATGCAACCCACTTTAGGGCTGAGGTGTGGCAAAACATCCCTGCAGATTTGAAGAACTAAACCTGTCCTGAAAAGAAGCAGCATTGAAGGCGAGGAGTAGCCACACTAAATACTGAAGAATATGTTATTATATTTAGTTATTGAAGCTTCTGTGTAATTTTCTGGTAAATAAATGTTGTGTTTTTCCCCTGACACTGGGAATAAAAAACTCAACATTGACTAAGTATTAAATAAATGAAGGGTGAAATCTGACCCTGTAATATGCAGTACTGTATGTTTAATGATTTGTCTCATTGTGATCATGATTACAAATGTACTGTATGTGGTTAGTTGCATGCTTCCTAGCAAAAGCCTCACTTTCAGAAAACTCCAGTTTGGTTTACTTGCATCAAAGAGGATCATACGAGTTTGTTCTGATGAAAGGAAGAGTTTTGAACAGAGAAAGATGCTTTGTTTCAAGCCCACAGTTTAAGGAGCAGAGAGGAGATGATTTAATAGGTTCTGGGTTTCTGAAATTAGTTCTTGGGTTTGATCTGGTGTGGGTGTATGAGACCGAGAGAGACTGTTTTTGTTCTAATGAGTTTGCTTGTGTGTGTGTGTGTGTGTGTGTTTTTGTCTCATCACTTTGACAGTACTCCACACAGGAAAACGCTTGTTCATTATTTGTCCTGTGGCTGAGGTACCTCCATGCAACGGTGAAGACAATGTCAAAGGTACACATTTGGGTTGTCAAATTTATAGGAAACAGTTGACAATCCTTGTCCACTTGTGCATTACTTGCAATGAATTGTAATGAATAAAGTAGGAATGTTAATAATTACATGAGTAATTGTTAATCAAGAAATACTCAATCAAGTTTGACCATTTGATTATTTGCTGGTAACGGGTTACTTCTATTGAGTATAGCCTTAGCTATATGTAGCTAACGGTTGAGTTGCTTAATTAGTGCCATAATAAATAAGCTCAAAAGCTCAGAGCTATTGACTTTATTTAAACTATGCTAATGAACTCCAGACTAGGCCCTTGTTGGTCATATGTCTGTTAACTTTAGCTAATGATCAATGTAAGTAAGTAGATTAGAGTATATTACTGTTGTATTACTCACCGTTTAATCCGGTAAAGACTAAAGCTTTGTTTATATAAATTACAGTGCTATGTTTAAGGGTTTCATGGGTTATATCTGTGATTTTAGGGTTTGTCAGTTGATGATTCATCACATTAATTAATGGAAAAATTAATGAAATTCACCCTCTAATTCATTCAAATGAAAACCAATGTAAACAACTGCTACTCTAGACATAACTATGCATAATTTCCATGTCTGTGGAATTGTGCTGTCCACAGAGTTTCGAGAAGGCTCAAACCTGATTGGTTTCCAGATGTGGTTCCCAGATGTGTTGCATTAAATGTTGCAGTGTTTCTATTACAAAAAAATAAAAGCCAGAGACAACAACAATATTTCAGCCTATTCAAATCATGTGCCCGGATGTGTTATTGCCTCATAGCTCAATGTCCCACTGGCCATTTAGATTTGTTTCTTGGTTGCATCTACAATTTCTTTTGTTGCAGATGCAGAGGGCCATTCTGCAGCTCAGATAGAAGATACGAGTGTGTGTGGAGTCAGACCTCTTCAGAAACATACTTCTTCTAAGCCCTCTCTCAGTGTCACTGAGCATGCTCAGTCAGTGGAGGATCCTATAACCAGTCATTCAGCAGCAGCAGCATCCATGGTTGCAGAAATCCCGTGCTGTCCCATCGGCCCTCCTATTTCCCAGGATATGAGCGCACCAAAAACCATCACAGCCAATCACGATGCCAGCCCAGTCACAGACACGCCTCTGAGCCAAGCCCAACCAGTAGTGCTTCAGCAACCGTTTTCTGCACCCATTCCGCCACCTGTCAGCAGTACCCAGTCTCAGCCTCAAAGCCCCGCCCATCAGACACAGCAAGCCCCTATTACTACTTGTTCTGCTTCAGGCCCTGCTTCGTCCCAGGCGCAGTCAGGGGGTGGGCCAGGAGAGTCCGATGGAGAAGGGCCTCCCAGATTGGAGTTTGCTGACAGGACAATAAAGACACTAGATGAGAAACTTAGGAACCTTCTGTACCAAGAGTACAACCCCTCACAAACCACAAGCTCGGCGTCTGACCCCCCAGGATCACCACCAGTGTCAGACAGCCAGTGCAGCGATGGACCGCTGAGGAGAGGGGAGATACTGGTAAAGCTACTTCCAATTTTACGCTTAGCACATTTAAAATACTCTAGTTTCTTTCTTCCAGCTAGTTTCTGTCTGATGCAGCAGTAGTGTATTGTCATGGATGGTAATTTTGCTATTGTTGGGGGAAAAACAAAATTAGGGGAGGAAACCTTTTGAAACTGTATAGGGCAGAATATGGATGAAAGATTAATCATTTTTATATCGAAATTGCAATTTAAAAGAGTTGCAAGTTTAATTATAGGCCGTTTCATCAAAACCATATTTTGGGTGGGGAACATTAAAATAATATCAGACCAATTGGGGCAGCCGAACAACCATATGCTGTGACATCACAGCCACAGCTGAAAAAGGGGGATGCTCTGTTCCTGCTGCCCAAATAACAGACTAGGACTTTAGTTCCCAGAAAATAATTGCAATTTAAATCGCAGCTGAAATACAGATCAGAAAAAGCACCATACTTCCCGAACAATACTTCCGAATTGTTCAGCCTATTCAGGCATATATGTATGGGAGATTAGTGTGAAAGATGTTTGAATGTTCCTTTTAAGGTCTGGTCACACATTGTGAAATTACCTTTATTTCAGTCGAATTAGCAACAAACATTTAATGGTTTTGAATCACACACTACTGGAGCAAAATGTCCATGTTAAACTTTGCATCCTTAACAAAAGTACAGCATTGGTCTGAAGGCACTACATTTGTTATGGTAACATTGAAGAAACATGGAAGTGTAAAAGAGAGGCAGTCTGGTTGACATGGTCTAGTTTTGTTTACTTGTATGTTTTTATTGTTTCTGATTTTGTTTTGCAGTGTTCTGGTGTAATTTCTGTATTAGATATGCACTGTTTAAAGTAACGTTATAGATGCATGTGCACTCAAACACACCCACTGAACTCAACAATTAATAGGCCAGTTGAACCAGGTGTGTTTCACCAGGGAAAATACCCACTGGTGTTCAACAGTTCTCCAAGGCTATAGTTGAAAACCCCTAATGTAATTTTTTTTTTGTCTGACAGAAGTTTGGATTTAATGTTAAGTGTAATTAGTTGTTCCAGTTTTGCAGTTCTGCAGACAAAGGTGCCATGTGTTTCTCTTGCTCAAAGATGTTTCTCGAAGATGAGAGATTTTGTCATGAGCCAATAACAGGCTGATCTCTCATTGTTCTATTGATACTTTAGGAGTCCTGATGTTTGATTGCATTTGTTGCTGTACAGTACTTCTTTCATTCCTTTCCCACTTGTTTCCTCTTTCAGCCTCAGATTCCAGAGAGGAGCGATAGTCTTGGTACCCTGAGTGACTCTGCAATTGCTCGTAAGTTGTCATCCTCCAGCGTTAGGCCCTGGAGGACCTTTTCTTGGACCAACAATAAGAAGGAAATAAATTATTTGTAACTCTAGCTCATTCACACAGGTAGAGAAATTCCACATTTGTGTGGGAAAGGTAAAACAATCCAGTTAGCACGTTTGTTTATTTATTTATTTTTGGGTCACCTCTAGAAATTGAAACAAATAGATTTAGTGAGTTAGTGAGGATGTCAATAAAATGTTAATGCAGAATGAATGTAATTATGTTAATCACTATAGAAATAGTTGTAATTACATAACTAAGGCAAATTATTAAAAAAAAAGTAATAATTCAATCTTCTTTATACATCTTACAATTCCCAGAGATTGTTGTATGCTCATTTTAAGATTATTTTACTTATTGCCAAACATTGTTTGCTTGTTTTACGTGATTTTAGTAAGCCAACAAAAGCTAGACAATTTGGCCTGTTTGAGGTAAATTTCTTAAAATAAGCAAAATTGTCTGCCAAAAGTTTGGCTTAGTAAAATTGCTTAAATGGTAAAGAAAATCTGGAAATAGGATTAATAATCTTAAAACAATCTTAAAATAACCATTGTGGGATATCAACAAGATATAAGGTCGTTTTGCCTGCTAAGATCTCATTTACAGTCCAAGTCTACCCAGCTCAACTACAACGTTTAACTTAAAGTGTAACTGTAAAGGAAGATCTATAATTATAATAGAACATAATACAGAGGAGCTGGAAAATATGGGAGCATTAGATGATCTATAATATGAGCTGATAATGAAATTAATGTATTCATGTATTTCTTTTGCCTCCATTAGCTATGAACAGACTGCTGATTAGAAATGACTCTACAGGCAGTTCTAGTGGACACAATTCGTCCACAAGTCGCTTCAAGGTAGGATGCAACACAGTAACTAGTTAAAATCTGATGAGAATGAATACACGCGCTGCTCCTGCATTTATTAGATGCACGTTCTATAGATTGTTCCAACAGCTCCGGACATTGTGTATCGTCTGGAACATGGCAGAAGGACCCAAAGCTCTTGCAGCTCAGCAGTGACTGCTCAAGATGAGGGAGGGGCTGTGACAACCATGGATGCTGGAGATTCCCTAACTGAGAACGGAGTCCAAGCAAAGTCCCACAGCAATCGTTACTCTGCTCCTCCGGACTTTTATCAGGTGTGCATAGTGTCCCATAGTGAAACTCATTTTCATTCAAAATTCAAATTCATTTTAAGTGGTTTTCTCATTATAGACTACCTGAAATCATTTTGGGAGGAATAAAACAATTCTGGTACAAAATGTACAGTTTTCTCCTTATTTCTCCTAATGAAACCCCATCAGTTAGTATGTAGCGAACTGCGTGCCTAAAGCTGTCATGTTAAAGGTGAGTAAATTTTGCTTTGGCAAAAAAAAAAAAAAAAAAAAACCCTCAATAATAAGACACAGTGACACAATAAACATATGTGCTTCTGGTAGCTGATCATTTTGCTGTACACAAAGTTCATTTAGGGAACCTTTAAACCCCTATAGGTGTAAACCCTGTCAACACAAGCCAGCGGAAAAGGCCGAGCTTTGAAAAGTTCATTCTGTAAAAAAGAGAAAAACATCTGCATGAAAGGCAGCGTCCCCCTGGAATTATTTAAAATTATTTTTTCCCTCCATTTTCCTAAAAGATTTTCACCCCCCCGAGATGGCAACAAAACACTTTGGAGCGAAGCTAAAACCAGTTGTATCCTAGAGAAGCATTTCTCAACCCTGGTTCTGGAGGCTCCCTGCCCTGCATATTTTAGTAGATTCCCTGTTTTAACACACCTCCTGTAACTGTGAATAGGCTTGTTAATGGGTTAAGTTGAATCGGGTGTGTTGGGCGCAGGGAAAGCACTAAAATGTGCAGGGGAGGGTGCCTCCAGGACCAGGGCTGAAAAGCACAGTGGTAGAGCAAATTATGTGTTCATAATTTCCAGTAAAGTGCCAAACGTAACAAAAAATCATTGTTGTACTGCAGCATGTGCATTTACATTGTCATGTCATCCTTTGAGAGTTTATTGGCTGGTTGCAATGCCAAAATCTGATTATTGCCCGGCAATGTTTTCCTGCTATCTGATTACCTGAAAGCATGTAAATGCTTTGAATGAATTACTGACAAAAAAAGCAGTTTTCATATTTTTAAGTGCAAGTAAAGTCATTCAGTGTGGTGTCAGCGTTTTAAAAGGCTCTGTTATGCCTGTCCACACACACACACACACACACACACAGAGTTTTAAAAAAAAAAATCTCCCTTTTGAGACAGTCACCCACTTTACTAATGTTAGCAGTGACAGTGATTTAGAGATGTGAAGAAGGAACTCCAGACGATCAGAAAAGTAAAAAAGGCACAACATGTACGCTCCTGCTCTGTAATGTAGCATGATATTGACGCTCACTATTGCAAAAGCAAACTAGTAATCTGACTTGTGTTCAATGTTAACTGACCTGTATGTTCCTCAAAAATCACATTATATCAAGATTGCCCATACTCACCAGACTTGTGTGCCACCACAGTGACACAAACTGTAGGTAATAAGGTAATGAGGTAATAAACTGGTGAGACTATGGTGTGATCTCACACTTTCCTCAAATTAAGTAATCTCAAATAAGCTTGCCTATGTGACACTGAGTGTGAGATGCTTTGCTCTTAAAAAAAAATCGTAAATACAAAAATAGTAGTACAATAGTCTGACTAATCTTTTGTTGCGTTCATTTTATTTATTTTTTTTATTTTTTTAGGACGTGCCCCCATCCAGCCCAGACACTGCACCTTCAATCCCGCATGCTCAGACTTCCCTATCGGTTGATGCGGCAGTGCAGCATGGTCTCCGCCTGTCCTCGGATTCTGGTGAAGAGGACAACAGCTTTGCTCCGCCCCATAAACCTGCACAACCTGCGCATGCTCTTTCAGAGCACAGTGGCAGTGATCTGATGAAGCGGGCAGTGGCCTTTTTCCGCCGCTCTGGCCGCAGTAGCAGCGTGCAGAGCTCCGATTCACCCAGTCGCCCTCCGCTCCAAAATGGACATGCCCCCTGTGTCACCAGCCACTCCCACTCTGCATATGTCAGCAGTGATAACGACTCGGAGTTTGAGGACGCAGATATGAAGAAGGAGCTCCAGAGGCTCAGAGAGAAGTAAAGAAAGCACAACATAGACGCTCCTGCTTCATGCTTGCATACACTATCAGAAAATTTGGACACACCCAACTAAATGGGTGTTTGTGGTTATCTTAAGGACTCTACAGGCTTACACTTAACAGTTCCAACTAATGAGATGTCCGAAGCAATGAATGTCCTGATATACCACATACGCTCTTGATGCATCACAATATTATATTTGTCATATCGCCACCTCTAATATATATTTTGTTGCGCAAAAGCTTTTATTTAATTCAGTGTAGTGAATATATTCATGATGGACAGACTAATAGAACTGGTCCAAAATTGCTTAGATAAATGTCAACTTCCATTGCAGGTTAAGAAAGCTGTTTTGTCCTCCTGTAAAGTTCCATTTTAGAGGTGTTTTAAGGTGACTGCATAAACCCATGAGTGCTATTTTATAGTTTGATGTCTTCACTTTTATTCTAAGGCAAAGCATTAAGCTACAAATAAGGAAAACCTATAAGTAGCCATGTCTAAACTTTGGACTGGTATTGTATTTCCTGCTAATTTCAGGAGACCCATGATAAATCGAGACAGAATCATTCACGTTAGTTTTTAAACCATCTGCTAAATAGCTAATAATAAATGGAGCACATTTACTGTCCTTTTCCGAAGACAAAAGACTTATTTCATATTGCTGTGAGTTATTTGAGTTATCTCGGATGAAGTTACTGCAGCAACAACAAACTGTGCAAATCGTATGCATATATTGAGAGACGCTAAGACTGAGTTTAAGAACAGTACAGTTGACTTAAACAGCTCTGTGCTTGAAAAGAAGCCAAATATTTACAGATAACGTAACTTTTCATTTCTCTATTAGACATATGAAGGAAATCTCGGAGCTGCAGGCGCATCAGAGAGGTGAGATAGAGCAGCTTTACTCTCGGCTGGGTCGTCCCGTGCCTCCCAGCGTGGGCTTCCTGCATGCGGCCCCACCTACGGGCCGGCGCCGCAGAGCCTCCAAACACAAACTCAAAGCAGGCAAGCTCCTCAACCCCATGGTGCAACAGCTCAAAACCAATCGAGGTAAGCGTGAGTGTGTGCATACGTGCTGAAGTAATGCAGTGTTTTTAAACAGGCGTGGGTGTAGTTTTTTCCCCTCTGGACCAGCTCTTGTTGTACTCTACTCTTGTTGTGTAGTAACGATAATATGACTAAATTACTGATGAAATATTGATAGATTAAATCGTTTGAAGTGGATTACACTGCTGGTCCACACTATAGAATGGATCTACTAATCTGATGTTTTAAATAGGGAGACACTGATTGTGAACTGTTGTGATGACTGGATTCCAGTTCAGACCTTATTCCAGCCAAATTGATCACACGCTGATCTTTTGGTTGCTTTTTAATAGATTTGCCCTCTATTACATAAATGAACATATTAAACACACTATAACATTTTCAGGCATTTATCTGCTCTTTTATGGGCCAAACTGACAGATAATAAATTAAAGTTAAATCAGCCTATTTAAACAACATTAATAAGATAAGGTGGCTGTTAGCACAAGTATAATTGTTACCATTTTGGTACAGGTATAGCAGCCCTAGTTTTAAATCATGATATGCTGATAGTAATAGAAGAAGTACAGGGGTTGGACAATGAAACTGAAACACCTGTCATTTTAGTGTGGGAGGTTTCATGGCTAAATTGGACCAGCCTGGTGGCCAATCTTCATTAATTGCACATTGCACCAGTAAGAGCAGAGTGTGAAGGTTCAATTAGCAGGTAAGAGCACAGTTTTGCTCAAAATATTGCAATGCACACAACATTATGGGTGACATACCAGAGTTCAAAAGAGGACAAATTGTTGGTGCACGTCTTGCTGGCGCATCTGTGACCAAGACAGCAAGTCTTTGTGATGTATCAAGAGCCACGGTATCCAGGGTAATGTCAGCATACCACCAAGAAGGACGTTTTCCTCCACCAGCATCACGTAGTGACCTGGCCACTATCCTGCAAGAAGAATGGCTTAAAATCCCTCTGACCACTGTGCGGGACTTGTATATGTCATTCCCAAGACGAACTGACGCTGTATTGGCCGCAAAAGGAGGCCCTACACCATACTAATAAATGATTGTGGTCTAAAACCAGGTGTTTCAGTTTCATTGTCCAACCCCTGTAGATTTAAGTGGATTACACTGCTGATGCTCGCTGCTGTCGAAAACCTGTCAAAATTGTATAACATCGAGATGTGACTGGGTTCAGAATTTGGTACTCACAATATTCCAAGCAATAAAAAATTTTGTCTGGTTCTTATCCACATTGTAGAAGTTGTCAATAAAATTAAAAAGTATCAACATAAGTGATTCTAAACATTTTAAACAGTGGTGCCGCTCTATAGTTCATTTAAATTAATCAAGTACAATTTTTTGTGGTTACACTAGTAAATACACACCATTACAGGTCGAATCAAGGCAAAAATAAAATTAAGTATTCAAAACTGTCAAGCAGAGAAGGATGAAAAGAGATGCATGCTACTCTGACATGACTTCAGTGACATTACAGTTGTCTGTCTATTATTTTCCATCTAAATGGCTTAATGATGCGTTCAATCCGTATTTGTACTCCCCTGCAGCTGAGACTTCTTCCAGTGCATCGGCTTCTCCAGCCAAGAGCTCGACTCTAGGTAACAGCTCAGTGGGTTCAAGCACAGCCACACTGCAGAGTCCAGTGTCAGAGCCACTGCAGCCAGTCCAAACCCAGCAGCCCTGCTCACTTAAAGTCTCTCTGTCCTCTGACAACATCTGCGGCTCACCCACACACACTCCTCCTGGACAAGGTAACACTAGACTCATGCACACACACACGTGCAAAGCACTTATAGAAAAAGCATCACTGTGTCTGTGTATGACGCCTATTTATTTTATGACATAGTGTGCCTCTGTGGCACATTGAATATCTTATCTCTTGCTATTTTGTATACGCGCTCCTTGTGACCATATAGAAGTCTTTGTGAAAGTGCTGAACAAATATGAATTTGCATGGACACATGGTGCATTACTGGCATGCTTAGACTCCGCCCCCCCATCTGTGTCTCATTTACACAGAAAAACACACACACACACACAGTTCATGTATATAATACTGCAGGAAGATGACAAGCTATTGGAGATGTTTAAATTGCATTGGGCACTTGATTCCGCACATAATTTAAAACCTCAGGGAAAAACAAGATTATTATTATTACTATTATTATTATTGCTATTGTTATTGTTAGTTATTTAGATATGTCTAATTATTAAATTCGAGAACTGTATGGTCCTCATTTTCTAATGAGCACATTTGATATCCCTCAAAATCTAATGCTCTTATCCAATGCTCCAATGCTCTTAACTAGAAATGAGTAAAAATGGGAGTGCAGGTGGTGCTGAAGACCCCACTTTGTTTAATTGCTCTACATAGTCCAGTTGTATGTGTTGATGCTTTAAAGAAGGTGAGGTTCTTGTTCATTTAGCTGGGAACCAGGGAATGCACACAGTGAATGCTGCCTTGACTGGTTTGATGAACTCTTGATAGGAAGGTGGACAAATTAATTTAATGCTTGGGTGCTGCCAAGTTCCTCCCACTCGGAGAGAGAGTCTGTCAAGGACACAGTTTTCCTATAGCTGTGTGGTTTGAACAACCCACATGATTGGTAATGATTAAATCTGCCCAGTTTACACTGTAAAAAAGAAATATTTGGCTGTAATTTATTGAACATTTATAGGATAGGAAATGTAGCCTTAGGACATACTTCATGTTTGTATATTGTCCAATTATACCAAATATAACCCAGTTAGGTAGAAAACCCAGATTTGGGCTCCCTGAGGCTTTAAATACAGGCACGCCACCCATAAGTACTTTGAGCACAGCGATCTGAAAAGACAATATGTCGTTTTTGTATGGCAGAGCATGCAAATTGTTATATCTTGGCAGAGTGGGGCAGATGTAAGTTAGATGCCAATTAAAGCTTTCCCACACTTCCCAAAGGAGTCTAAAGTATACAGACAACAAAATTATAAATGACTAACAAACGACCAACACCATAGAATGGAATCAGAAATCATTAGCAGGGTTTTTCAGCATATTTTCAGAATATTACGTAATACATAATATTTAAATAATAAATTTTTAGTTGCAGGCAACGCACACAGTAAGAGATAACTCACAGCAGACTGGCTTACATGCTCCACAGCATAGGTTTTCATATCTGGACCTTGAATCTAGTCTCCAGTCCTGGATTTTGTAATCGTTAATAGAACAGCTAATGTAATCAGTTGGAAATCTATAGTAATACTTGGCAGCAGAGCTGGGGACTCAAGTTGGCACAATGACTGACGTGCACTTGGCTGCAAATGTAATGAATGGAAAAAACTGATCAAATTAGGGTCCCAGAGTACATTCTAGTGCACTAGCTAGTATAGTTAGTTACCAGCTGGCCTATCTGACCTGGCCTATCGCATTACTTATTAAAACCTCATCTGGATCACGTAGTGTGCTAGATGGCCGATATGCATACTAATATAAACTACAGACTAACCAAGCTGTTTCGCCTCCTTCCTTTAAACACCTGTTCTGCATGTAACGCTTCAGGTCTGTTTTTCAGACTGAAGGCTTTCCTGTAATGAAAGACCTGTTACTCATAGCAGAGGCCAACCAGACACATTTTAGTAGTGCTTTAATTTTGTGCAATGCAAGGCCTGCGGCTAATGACAAGACTAAACTACATTTCTCCACTAAAGACACAGGCTCTCATCCCAGACACCCAAGACTTGACTTGGACTTGTGAACATCTCTGCCTACTGGTTACAAAATCCAGGACTGGAAACTGAATTGAAGTTCTGAAATATTGAAAGCCTCTAATAGTGTTACCACTGCACATTTTGGTGCATATGGAAACGTTGAAATGGAAATCTGTACAGATGACTGCATCCTTTTTCTAACATGGTTATTCAAAAGAGGGTACTATTGGTCAAATATGGCCAGCTTGTCTCAGATGCACATATTCACCCATCCATCATGAACTTGACCATTGGTCCTGTTGTCTTTGGCTGTGCCTTACTGACAATGCTGAGATGATGCGGGTCTCTGATCCCTGATGTGTTCGCTGTTACACCACTCTCTCTCTCTCTTTCTCTCTCTCTCTTTCTCTCTCTTTCTCCCTCTTTCTCTATCTCTTTCCTTTCTTTCTTCTCTCTCCCTTTTATATTCGTTTTTCACAGGCTGGACCGTTTACCACCAAACATCTGAGAGAGTCACCTATAAATCTAGTAGCAAACCGCGCACTAGATTCCTCAGTGGACCCGTGTCTCTGTCCATCTGTTTGTATTTGTTCTTTTCTTCCTTACTTCGCTCATCCCATCTCCCTTCCCTGTCTCTTTCTTTCTCTCCCTCCCTCCCTCTCTCCCTCCGTCTTTCCCACACTCTCTGTCTCTCACACCCAATGTTTTATGCAGTGAACCCTCCCTCCCTCAGTCTTTCTCTCCCTCCCTGTCTTTCACACCCAATGTTTTATGCAGTGAACCCTCCCTCCTTCCGTCTTTCCCTCCTTCCGTCTTTCCCTCCTTCCGTCTTTCCCTCCTTCCGTCTTTCCCTCCCTGTCTCCCACACCCAGTGTTTTATGCAGTGCTTTCTTATTTAATCACCCCCCCCACACACACACACATATTATAACCTTCTCAACACAGCCATGCATTTGTTTTATTTACTCTCCATATTTTCACCTGTTTTTCCATGTTTTCCACCATGTTACCCCTCTGTCAGCTCTTCAGGCCATTGGTTTCTATATCTGTATTGTTTTAATCATTTGCTTTCATACAAACGCTTTGTGCGCCGCTTCTGCTTACCAGATAACGTTAACCCTGTCTTCCCCCAAACATGGGCCTTCTAAACCTTGAACCCTTTTTTTTTTGTTTGTTTTTTGAGAGAGAGCATACCTGTGGGTGTCTGCCAAAGCCTTTGTATCTTCTCTACATGTGCTTTCTTTCTTTCACTAATTGTCCCTGGCTCGCTCGGGTCAAGAAAAAAAAAAAGAAAAAAAAAAAAGGTCCCCATGCCAGCGTAAGAGGACGATTGGTGCTGTCTCATGTTTGGATTCGGAAGACGTGCATGCCAGAGGCACGAGCCAGGGTCACTTTGGGAGACCATCAGGGCTGTATTTTGAATTCTTACCTCACTTCTTCCTCTCTGGCTCTCCACTGCATGACTCTCTTTAAACAAAGAAAAGGCTGCCTCTGCTGCTCATTTGTTTAGAATTTTGTTTCTATGATTTCTTTGTTCTGCTTTAATTGCTTTAAAAGCAGCACTTTGACTTGGTTTCTTCAAGTGTAGCATAATTTCAGTCTTTTCTATTTGTTTCCTTTTACTTCTGTATATGTATATTTAGATTTACTGCCCCAAACCCCAAACTGATATTGAAGTTCTTACTTAGTTAAGCTGGTTTTGCTTTAGGGAAAACCGCTATGATTTGTATTAAATCTGCTATGATTTGGAGAACCTTCTTTTAAACCATTGTTTCCCAATCTTGATGCCCTTATGCACTGCACATTTTCACTACTTTTTTTTTTTTGCTCATTGTGATGACAGCTAAAGTCCACACAAGCGATCAGGTGCATGTATAAGCAAGTGTGCGTCTTTCAGCCTCAGTAAGTCAAGTAAAGTAAGTCTCAAAGATGTCCTATGTCAATGAGCTGAACTCAGGTCAAATCCAAAGTCTTCATATTGTTTTGAATTTAGGCATGTAGATGTGTGAATTTTAGAACTTCTTATTTGCAAAACAGGTCAGAGGGAAGTCATGTTAAGATTAGTCAACCCAAACAAGTGTTTTTGCCACTAGTGCTTAAAGCATTTTGTGCAGAAGGAGGAGGAACCTGCACTGTTTGAGTTAATGCTAAAGCTAAACGAGTGCAGTGTTGGAGACTGAAGGGTAGTCATAGTGTTCTGTATGAGGTCTGTCGTCAAGACCTCAACAGAGGCAATGCAATAGGCAGTGTGCATGCAAGTGCTTTAATATTTAACTTATTGCCCACAATACTCATTGCAAAGCTGTCACATTGTACCCTCCTGTTGGTGCTTCCTCTGTGCTGATTAAGATCTGAGGCGTTGCCATCATATATAGTTTATTTGAATACTGTTAAGATGTTACAGATCTTACTAAGCACATGTCCATATATCTGGCATAATGAGTCATTAGTAGAATAAAAAACATGCCCTGAGGAATTTGAATACAAGGATCAAGTTCAGAGTCATTAACATTCAAGCCACCCCACTTTTTATTCCCCACCTCTGATTGAAAGCAGGAAAACTAGAGAAATGTGCAGTGCTGAAACTGGGATTGGAAAATAATGCTTTAAGAACAGCAGTCTTTTTCTGCTCATTTTATGACTCTAAAAAGTACAGTTGTTTCAGTAACTTATTAATCATTCAAGCCCGGTCTCTGATTTGGTCAATCTGGAGATTTTTTGTTTCCCCTTGTGGACCGACATTGATTACAGTAAAAAGAGCTTTTTACACAGCTTTCATGTGCATTGTTATCTTAACAATTTCAACTTGTTAACATGAGGCTTAAAGATGAAAGGTTCCCTACAAACAAAAAAGCTAATCATTTTCTGTGAGTGACATTTAAAGTTAGGAAAAACTAACTTGCCGCATGGAGTTGGCATGGAGACAAGGAATCTGTTAATTGTCTACATTAGCCTCATAATTCTAGTTTAAATGTGAAAAGGCTAAGTTGGACACCAAACATGTCTTGGCTGATTATCTACAATTGGGATGAGATGAAAGTTGTGTAAATCTGATGTCCTATTCTATTTAATAGAGGAGTAGATATTAGGGGACTTGAGCTTTTAGTCTTTATGCTAAGATTTATGCCACTTTCAGCTTTCATTTTGTTATTTGGGAACTGCCCATCAGGGTCATTTTCTCTGATCACCTGCACCCACCTTCCCTAAGCACCCAACTTTTACTGGATAATTAAACCTCCCAGCACCTCCTTCTGATCCCGTTTCTGTTCTCTGATTGGCCGCTGTCTTTGGCTCTCCAGCAGCTTGTCCAATGAGCTGTGTGGTGTGCATTGTTTCCTGCCTCCCCCCCTAACCATGTGTGTCTGTATTGTTTTGCCTCTCTATAGGGTCCACTCTGAAACGACTATGTCTAGGCAAAGAGCGCAGTAGTAGTAACTATCCTATTTACTCTCTTCTCCTGTCCCCTTTTCTTCCTTTCTTTATTTTCTCTCATCCTCCCTTGACTTTCTTTTTTCTTTTCTTTTCTTTTTTTTGTGTTCTGTCTTTGGGCATGGCCACTTGTGTGAGTAAGTGCTGCTGCGGTCATCTATGTGTGTTCGCAGTCTACAGCAGCGGAAACGTAATAATGAAGTGTTTTGTCACTTCATTCGTTTAACTTTTATCTATTTTTTTTTCTAGTGCATGGCGATATGTGGTGTGACTTCAGTGAAGTGCTATTTCTGTTATGTTTGTGTGCATCTTTTGAATCTTTGGCGTGTATGTTTCAGCAGTCGTACTAGTGGGTTCATTCAAAGTCTTTTGGCTGCTTACTGTATCCAAACCCAGGATACCACAACTGTGCTGTAGCAAGGCATAAGTGGCAGATATGTCCGTTAATCATAAATTGGCCATATGAACTGAACCATTCAGTACCATGTCAACATGTAGAACTACTTTAAACAGACCACAGCGAGCAGCCAACTGATTATCGACAGCTCTGGCAAACAGGGTTTCTAGGCTTGCTTATTCATTTATTCAGGATCATTTTTTGAAATGTTATCTGTCTCTTACAGGGTCGTCACACAGCACTGGTGCCACCCCTGTAACCTCAGCAACCAATCAGCAATCAGTCCCCTCCCCTGTGGTCATGCCTCCGCCTGCTCCTCGGCCGATCACAACCCTGGCCCAGGCTCAGACGAACAACAGCAACAATAAAACCGGGACATTCACAGATGACTTGCACAAGCTGGTCGATGACTGGACGAAAGAAACCCTTGCTGCCTGCAGTCAGCCACGCCCTTCTCTCAACCAGATCAAACAGCAGCAACGTCATCAGGACTTCAAGGCCCCATCTATGCCTATGGGTGGAGCCACAAATCAGGTAGATATAATATATCCAAGTAACTTAACACAGATTATGATATGATTACGATAACCCTAATGTGCCTTACGCCCAGGCACCAAACTCAATGACACGATGCATGGCATGCTGTATTAGCATGTGAAGTGGACTTCAGTTTACATTTGCCATTTGGCAGATGCTCTTATACAGAGCAACTTGTAGTTTGATCATTTTTGCATAAGTGAGAGGTGAAGGTAGTGTTAAAGAATCTTGCCCAAGGACTTTAGTGGTATATTGTGGGGTGCTTGGAGTCGAACCCCAGCATACAGCATGAAGGGTAGAAGTGTTACAGAGTACACTATAGCAACCATAGGTTGTATGGCTCGTGCTTTAGGTTTGATGAATTACAGGTCACACTCCACGTTATGAATGACGGATTTGTATTAGATTCAGAACATGGTACAGTAAGTGTTTCAATTTCAGGACCCTCCAGAGAACTACACCAATTGAAAGAAGGCTTCAGTTAGCTTTGAATTGCAGGCATAAACTTTGGGGGCTCCATTAGTCGTTTGCTCATTGGTTCTCTTTTCAAGCTCCTCATTTTTGTACTAAAACAGGGATCCTAAGGAGTCTTATTAAGTAGAGTAGACATAAATTGTCCATCCGTCAAGGATGTCCGATCACAGCATATTTTAATAGATCAGACATCAGCTAAAATAAGCTTTCTACTTCTTGCAGCAGACCACCAGTGGCACCCATTACACTCCTGCAATATTTTTTACCAGTAAATTGTGACTGGTTAAACCACTGTATTTCAGTCAGAGAGGAAGAAGCAGGTTCCTGTAGCATGTCACTGCAAAATGTATTTCTGATACTTTAAAGTGGTAAATATACATATATAACCATATACAGAAGTAATTTCACTGCAAAATCATATTGCAGTAGCATCCCACCTGTAATATTCATAGTAATGCAACAAAACATTTTTTCCTGGGTATTTTCACAGCAGATGTTGCTTTTAGATGGACTAAAAGCATAACATTTAATATGCAAATTTTCATTTTCGGTTGATTTAGAATCCTAGAAACAGCAGTACTGCTCACCTTTTCCTACTTGTCATATGCCAGCTATTCTCCCAGAATTGTTGAAGGATGGGAACAAAGTACTTCCTCCTGACCACTAGAGGGCTAAATGCTGTTGTTAGAGTATGCTTGTTTATCAAGTCTCTCTCCATCCTTTGTTCAGGTGAGGCCTCCAGTTCCACCAAGCTCATTGCAGTTCCAGCTGCCACTTCCCTGCCCGCTATCAGCAGCTCTGGGTCCAGCGGTGCCCCCTGCCCTCAGCACCACACCCTCACCTGTCCTCCAGCCCGCCAGCTACCTGCTTCCCACTGGTCCTTTTGGAGGTGTGATGCCAAACCATGGGTACACAACCCAGTGGCCTGGACTTCCCTGTCCAGTTGGCACAATGGGGCCAGTGAACATGCTTGGCACAGCCGGTATGGTACCCTTCTCTGCATTGGCCAATCCTGCACTGCAATCGTTTCCCATGGCGCTGAATGGCTCAGAAAACCCTGTGTGCCCTGGCAGCGCTAGGACTGTGTAAATGTCTCCAAATGTACTACTCATTCCACAAGCAATGTTCTGGGCCAATTACTTCAGTAACTTGTGTTTCTTTGTAATGCAAAGCTTTGTACAGTAGTCTTGAGTTGATGCCCATTCCGTGGTAAGAGTCAGTGGTAAGAGGTGTGTTACAGCGGGAGTCCTCTGTTCAAATACCGTATGCGTTTACCCTGGCCTCATATTGAAACGACAGTACCCATAATTCTTTTGTATTGGTCCAGTGGTAATGATGTCAGTAACATGCTGCCTTTGATGGCAGATGCACCTGTACATAACCACAGAGCCTGTAAATAATGTGTGTATGTGCACGTGTGCTTGAGCGAGTGAAAGTAAGTCTGCATTTGTCTGTAATATCACTATGGCCTTTATGAATTCTACAGCCATAATTGGTCATAATCTCATGTGGTCTGTTTTTGTTTGTTTGTTTGTTTGTTTGTTTGTTTGTTCCACCACAATGCAAATCACTGTTTGACAGGCCTAGTAGAGAATAAACAGAAAGGCCTTTGCTGGTGGCTACCAGAGCTGTAGATAAATGAACAATCAGAGAAGCAAATCATTTCAGGAATTGTAAGTATCTAATTAGATTTTCATTCCTCTAACTGTAATAGTTTAGCACTAAATCTCAACCTGCATTTACTGAACTCCATCTGTGGCTCTGGTTGTTACCCTATTTTTGTTTTGTTTTCTTTTTTTTTGTACTTCCTTTTTTTTTTTGTTTTGTTTTAGTTTAAATAAGACAATTACTGATGGAATTGCACACCATGTACACCAAATGCAGTCTCAGACCACATTGCAGAATCCCTACATACAAAAGAGGTTCAAGGAGAATGTAGTGCCTTGGTAACTAAACAGATTTCCCCATAAGAATCAGAAAGCCTGACTTCAAACAGGCCGGCCTCTCCACAAGTTGGTAGGAATCTTCTTTTGATTTTAATGCAATGTCAGTTGTTTTTCTTCCCGCCTCTCTCCCCCTTTTTCCCGTATTTTTTTGGTTAGATTGTTTACAATTTTTAAAAAACCCGTCATATAAAGCACTGCATGAACTATGCTCTTAATTTAATGTCAAGTGTCACACAAAAATCTTGCGGTTTACAGCCCCAGCGTGAAGCCGTTAACAAGCACAATGTTTATCCCAACATTGTAACCTTGGCCATTTGCATGATATTGCTGTCTTGATATTAGACAACAATGGCCATACTATCGCCGTAACTGCATTTGTGGAAAAATGGATTACAATTTCATGTGGTGCTTGGAAACATGCATATGGAGGCAAGAAAAGCAAGTTTGCATGCTCATTGTAAAGTTTACAAAATTGAGTCCATTTTTGTTGTAAAGGTGGGGATGAGTGGCATTGGATAGGTTGCGTGTGTATGTTGGAGGTGTCTTCGAATGTAGCAGATGAGTAAGATAGGAGGCAGTGTAGCTACGCAGATTTAAGTGCAATTTCACCCTATTTCACATAAAAACGTTAAAAATAGAAAAAATCGATATAAAAAGCTTTCAGAAATGGCCTTGCCACAAGCCTTATCCACATACCAGGGGCCAGCGTTGACTTTGGCACTCTACAGGACTGCCTAGCGATCCATACACCAACTAATGTGAGTTTAGTTCAAGTTGGATTTGTATTTGTTTTTCCTTTTTTTTTTTTTTTTTTTCCTTATTCTAACTCTCTTGATTAGCACTTTGTGTTGGATGTATTGTTGTTTCTTGCTGGGCAGTGCAATCAGTAGACTCGTTTCTATGGTCTGATAAGTTTCTTAGTAATTTTTTTTCAGTGCTGCTATTCAATACTGAGTGATCTAATTTAGGAAGAAATGAGCGGTGAGCAACACGCGTACAAGCACACAGTACATTGCACAAGGCAATATATTGACTCAAGTTCTAGATATAATGTTTAAGTTCCTAGTCTGAATCCTGGGGTAAATCCCAGGCCTAAGCCATGTGCACATGCATATACTGCACTGTGATTGTGCTTCACAACTAGTTGTAATTGACCTATCGATGCTTCACCCACAAACACGTTCTTTTGTAGTTGTGAGGTGGGACAGCTGCTCAAAATGTTCAGCAAAAATGGAAATGAATTTGGCGGATTTTTTTACGGTTTGATCTTTCGCTACTTCACGTTGAGTCTCCACACTGCCGAGCTGATTCTTAAAGCTGAGTAAAACAAATTTGCCACTAGCTTGATGACATGGCAAAAAAACAAGTGTTGCAGACGGTTGCTACAAAACGTGTTTGCTGACAGAGCATGAACTGGTCAGTTGATCACCTGAATATTTCTGTTTTCTTTTGCACTTTTTTTTCTCGAATTATTTGTTAAGACGTTCAAAAGGCATCGGGTCTGATTTTGAGCGGGACGGCCTAGTGTCGTGAAGACACAGCTATTTAACTGCACTTTTCCCCTTCCACAATCAAAGCCTGATCTCCGCCACTCAAATACTTGGACCAGCATGGTCAGGCTCTCCACTACACAATTCCTATAAACGGAGCCACTTTTTTCTACCCCGTGTTTGAGGAGGTTGTGAAAACCTGGTTCTGCCAAGCTGTGAATTGTACAGGTCGCCTGTAATTAATGTATGTATAACTCCTTTGCTTTGTATGACTTTGTTTCTTTCCCCCTTTGGGGCCTTTCCCTAGTGTACGTTTTTATTATTCCATCAATTCAGTTTGAATTGGACTTTTTATATAGGCTATTATGCAGAATCCTCTGCTTTTGGGTGAAACACTTCTAGTAAGAGATTTCTGTCCTCTGTTACTTGTGGTATTCCTCATCCACTTTTGCCAAGTCTGTATAACCCTTTAGCAGATGTGGAACAGAATTATTATTTATTGTTGGTTACTGTTTGTCTTTTTTTTTTTTTTTCTTTTTCTTTCTTTTTTTCCCCTTCCTCGTCAAAGCTATGTTCTTGATTGCTTCTGCCTAGGGTACACCTCATTCTGCATTATGTTATTCAGCCCAGCCCAAACAAGCTGCACTCCGATCACAAAGACTCTGTATATGTTTAAAGAAAGAAATAAACATTATTTTGTGCTTGATGATAGCATCCTGGTTTTGTGTGTTCTCTCTTGTACGCGTGCACCAAATTCTAAAATACATTAAATGCATTCTAAATGTAAAGTGTGGATAATATAGGGTCTCTCCATGTGTGATGCTCAGGAAAGAGGGTGTGCAGAAACGTTATTGTATGAATAATCGGCACGTACAGTGGGATGTCTCTTTTTACTTCCTCTTTTTTGCACTTGAGAGACTCTTATGAATCACTGTATTTGCATTTAATGGATTTCTAGAATAGACTAATGGAATTTATATTTTGATAGAATTGCAATATTGTCATAGGGGCTTTTAATGGAAATACTTGAACATGCTATGGGTTTTTGACACACATCCGTTCATGTAAACGTATGCGTCACATGGAGTGTATTTCATACTGAGCACTGGTCAACAGTAGGTGGTAGAAGAACAGTACCCAACACTACAGAAAACACTGGCCTGTTAAACCTCAGCGACTCAAAGGGGAAAACACTTTCCTACATTTCTGCTCAAGTCGTGATATTTTCAAATGAACCACTTAACCTACAGAACCCAGTAAAAAGCGTTTTGTAATGTTGATCATAGGGTGATATGTTGCCTTAACATGTGTACTGTAGCCCAAAACGTTGCCTTAACACTTCTGTAAAACAGTGCATCATACCTGCAACCATCCTTCTGTGTAAGGACTGTCTATGATGTAGCCCTGGACGTCTACTTCCTACAACAAGCTCTAGGAAGACAGTTTAGGGCTAATTATCCTGGAATTTTGAAACATTTGTGGAATTCCCTCTGAACTATCCAAGATGAAATAAGTCCTTATTATAAGTCCAAACGAATATTATCCCGATTAATTATTACGCTTGTATTATTGCTGAGAAGTCACGCCCACATTAAACGCAGCGCCGCTACAGTGCAGACGTGAATGTTCCCCATTGAGCTCTACGCTTCTGTGTGAGCTGTGTAAACAGCGCCCCCTGCCGGTGCTGCACTGAAGCGCTCGATTCAAATTCATGGCGCAAAGGATTAGTCCATCAAGTCCTGGGATCCGCATTAGCACATTCGTCTATTTTCAGAGCCTTACGGAAATACACAGAAACGGCGAAATGCTACCGTTTTGTCCGGTATAATCACCCAGTGCGGACTACAGCGACCTCTCTCCATCAGAAACGGACACAAAGTGACATTTGGCGGAGGTATGCGGCCGTCCACAACGACGAGAAAGTCTTCGGCTGATTCGTAGATCGGTGGAGTTCAAAACGGGTCCAAGAAGGAAGTAACGTTAACGTAGCTAGGCGATTTTTATTTATTTATCCGGCACATGTGCGTAATATTTACTTGTTTTCTTCATAACAAACACCTCAAAGCTTTATTTTCCAGAGTTTTATTAATTTATTTATTTTACACTGTCAATGTTAGGTCGCTATTTTGCCAGAGCCTGTCGTGTGAAAATGGCGAATGTGCAAACACGCGCCCATGGCATTCAACTGTAGCCCCTTTTGTTCGCTGTAGTTCCTGTATTATCCTCTTTACAGTTAAATCACCCTACATTTATTCCTACTTCTCAAATCTAGATAACAGTCGGCTTGGTTTAGACTCGCTGATATACTGGGGAGCAGACCAGGTGTGATTTCTGCCCTTCTTCGTTGGAACTGAAGGCTGCTGTTGGGATTTTGTGCTGCCGTTGACAAGAGACAGGAGGAGTAGTGAGTGTTTACTAGTTCCTATCTGCAACGGTTGTGGGAATACACCGGGTTAAATAGGAGTTGCTTCGCGTTCTTGTTGAATTTACATGCGTGTCATGCAGAGAAAGCTCTTTTTTTTTTAATTTCCGCCAAGACGCTTAAGCTACACTAGAAGCAGTTAGCCGCGTTGCTAGACCTTCGTTGCAGTATTGCAGTAAATCAGGGTAAACACTACTAACTGTATTGGCTATAAGTCTTGTTTGAGGTGAAGTGTGTGTCCACTTCTTAAGGTGAGTTCATGAACTTGAACAGGTCTTTTAAACTTGTATTTTACAACTGTTGAATGGGCGTCGAGTTTGTGTCCTGTCAGGACGCTCAGTGAAGGGAGCCAGTGGAGGGAAACGGTGGTGCGAGATGCTCTGCCAACTACAAACACTTAACTAACTAGCTGGACACGTCTTGTCATTTTTGGGACCATTATTTTGAGGCATTTCGGGTTTTGCAGTAAACTATGTTTTCTCAAACTAGCTTTCTCAAACTGCATGTTTCTGGAAACCAAGCCAGTGTTTACATCCTGGTGTTCTCGCCTGTACAACACCTGTTTACCGTCACTAGTAGTACAGCCGAATCTGACCTGCCAGGCGAGCTTATTACTCACAACAGGAAAAGAAATGTTATCTTTAAGTGTTACTCTGTGAGAGGCATTTTCAGCTGCTAACCTCCTGTTTATCCTGAGGAATGACTGAAGGAGGGCTGTTTATAGGAACTGCATTTCTGAAGAAACCGCTTCATCAGTTTGTTATTTAGATCTAATAGTTTGCTAGCCAGTACAATGCAGAGTTAAAGCGGAACTCCTCCGCCTGCACAATTACATGGCAAAGATGTAAACAAAGACATGAAGAGTGGTTTGATGTGAAATGCTTCATGCTAGAGAAACTGAGTGTGAGTTGTACACGGTGGAGAGATGGGAACCAGACGTCTGAAGACTTTAATTCCTCTAAAAAAGCAAAAAGAAAGTGATTATGTAAAATGATGATGATGATGATGATGATCAAGACTTGGTTTCATGATGGTCTCCACTTCACAAGTGAGAATCTAACACATTATATATTTCCCTTTTCCAGATGTAAGCTGGACCTCCTCCCTGCAGGGTCTGCTGACAGCATGGGGCTGGACTTTGACGTGAAAACGTTCTGTCACAACCTACGGGCCACCAAGCCGCCCTACGAGTGTCCTGTGGAAACCTGCCGCAAAGTCTATAAGAGCTACAGTGGCATTGAGTACCACCTGTACCACTATGATCACGACAACCCCCCTCCTGCCCAAACCACACCACAGAAGAAGCGCAAGGGGCGTCCGCCACGAGCCTCCCTGTCTGGCTCTGGTGACGGGGCTGACTCTGGTGGCCCTGGACTTCCTGGACAAGATGGGACGCCGGGCAGCCCGGCGGACCACTCTGAGCATTCCCATTCGCCGGGCAGGGAGACGATGACATATGCCCAAGCGCAGCGCATGGTTGAACTGGAGATCCACGGCAAGGTTCACCGGATAAGCATCTTCGAGGACCTGGATGTAGTTTCAGAGGAGGATAGCGAGGCCGAGGACGCGCCAGCATCTGGAACAGGAGGCTCCGCTGCATGTAACGGGGGTGACGGAGGCGGGACGGAAGGTGGCGGCAATGGCAAGGACAGGCCGGACACCCCCGCAGCAGCCAATGGGGGCAAAGGGGCTGGGACCACACCCAAAGTGGGCAAGCACAAGAGTAAAGATAAAAAGAAGGAGGGCTCACATCACCACGGTAACATGGCCGGTCCAGCCGTGAAGCTTCCTGAAGCGGTGTTCCGGGAGTTGGATCAGGAGAGGCCGGATGCACCACCGCGGCCAATGTCATATTACAGGTAGACATTCTTTAAATTGACCTCAAGTGTAGTCAGTCAGCCAGGACACGTTTTGTGTCTAGAGTTTGTAATTTTAGTTTTGCACAAGTTTGTATAGTGCTAAAGAAGCAGACTTTCATCACCAAAGATTTTAGGGCAGTCCAGTTAATTTGAGGTAAAGAGGAAAATTACATACATTAGAATTTTGCCAAGTTGTCGTTTTGTGTCAGGGGGTTCAGTGTAGTTGTTAGTTATCAGTTAAGCGCGGTCTTCTATGAACGTCTTTGTAATTACTCTTCTTCAAGTGAATATAGTTAGTTGAGCAGGAGTTTGGGAGGAATCACATGTATGCCTTTATTCTTCAGGACTTGTTGGTGCTGGAGGATAGGGGAGATACAGACAGCAGGTGGTAGTTGGTGAGAACTGGGGAAATAACAGGCCGCAAATCCTGAGACAGAACGGACTGTTGTGACTTTCAGTCGATCTGATGTTTTATCTTTCTAATGCCTAGTGCAGTCAATACTTCTTATGGTTTTATATGTCCAAGAGGTTTGTGGACTTGTATTTCACACTTCCAGAAGTTCCGTCTCCTCCTCTATTGCCTCATTTGTGTTCTCCCCACAGGTACATAGATAAGTCTGTGGAGGAGCTGGATGAGGAGGTAGAGTACGACATTGATGAAGAAGACTACATATGGCTGGACATCATGAACGACAAGCGACGCAGCGATGGAGTAACACCAATCCCACAGGAGGTCTTTGAGTACCTGATGGATCGCCTGGAGAAGGAGTCCTACTTTGAAAGCCACAATAAGGTTTGATGTGGACACTCCTCATTGTTGTTCAGCCTCCATCCACCGATATTGATGAACACATTTAAGTGGTTAAAGCAGTTCAGCTTGGGTGCTGAAACGGGCAGCCGGTTAGCATGATCTCATGTGAGCATTGGTAATTGGCCCCTGTTGGCCATCAATCACTATTTGTGGTCTCCTGGCATTTCTGCATGGATTGATTCCTTGAATTTGTATTTCCTCTTTTAACCATAGAAACTTTGCTGTAAACATCTGATGACTCTCTCTAGGGGGAACCATGTAAACACCTCCCTGTCTTCCAGCTGTGCTTATGACACATACAGGGTGTGTTCAAAATAACGAATGCCACATGAAATACTTAATGGCCATTTTATCAGCTACACCTTCATATAGGTGCACTTTGTAGGTTTGTGGTTACTTGCTGTAGCCCAGTTGTTGCTGTGCAGTTTATCAGTTTACCCTGTACCTGATGAAAGGGACCACTATTGATCAGGTGTATGTTTTGGGTAGTGGACTACTGTCAGCACAGCAGTGAATCCAACATGGTAGTGGCATGGTAGTGTGTGTAGGGCTAGTATGTGCATATCAGTCACAGCAGTGTTGCTGGGTTTCTTAAAACAATTCATTGTCTATGCTGGGCTAAAAATAGTCTTCCAACCAAAACCACTCAGACCACACTCTCCTACCCAATGCTTAAAAACTCCCACAACATTGCTGCGACTGATCCACTTGTATAAGTGCAGCACATTACCATGTTGGTGTCGTCCTGAGACTGAACCACCACCCACATAATACCTGGTCCTTCTGTGGTCCGTTTCCATTGATTGGTAGAGGGGAAACGAGGTTACAGGCTACAGGCGGTACATGTAAACCCACAAAGTGCCCTTGTATGGTAGGTGAACATGATAAAAGTACACTGCCTGCATATTCTTGTTAGCTAGAGTTGCCTGGACCAATCAAGGCATGTTTTAATAGATCACTACTGGTTACATTAAAACTGGTGCAATTACAGTCTTTTGTTATGGTCATTTTAAAAAGTACTCTAAAACATGTCAGTACACATTTGGCGTTGAGTGGTGTGTGTCTTTATATCCATGCTTTCTTTCTGCATTTGAATAGAGTGGTTTTTAAATACCAGGAACTATTTGGATTCAACAACCTTTTTTAAATGCCTTTACACATGGAAATAAACAGCTTTTGCCGAAGAGTTTCCAAATCTTAACTTTGTAAAAACAACAATTGTAAAAAGTGTTTTGTAAGAATGAAAGAAAAAATAATGAAGTAATAGTAAAAAAAAAATCTGTTTATGAATAATCAAGGTGTGCTTACTAATTATGTGAAGGAATGTATACAGTCAGTCTTCATGCCTGAACAGTTTGCTGATGTTACTGTGGAGCTCCATTATCTGTGAAAAATACCAACAGTAGATTTGACTGTTGGCAGGTCTTCTCCATTTGGTAGTCTCTAACCCCCTCTTCCTTTGTCTTCCCAACTATCTTGATTTTTCCCTTGCAGGGCGACCCCAACTCCCTGATTGATGAGGACGCTGTGTGCTGCATCTGCAATGATGGCGAGTGCCAGAACAGTAACGTCATCCTGTTCTGCGACATGTGTAACCTGGCCGTACATCAGGAGTGTTACGGGGTGCCCTACATCCCTGAGGGACAGTGGTTGTGCCGCCGCTGCCTGCAGTCACCCTCCAGAGCTGTAGACTGTGCCCTCTGCCCCAACAAGGGTGGAGCCTTCAAACAGACTGATGATGCCCGATGGGCACATGTTGTGTGTGCGCTGTGGATACCTGAGGTGAGGGTGTTTGTGTCCATTTATGTATACCTGCATGTATTTGTGTGTGTGTGTGTGTGTGTGTGTGTGTGTGTGTGTGTGTGTGTGTGTGTGTGTGCGCGCGCATGCACGCTTGTGATTTGTGTATAGTTAGGAGTTCGAGTAGGTGGAAGTTTCAGTACCCTTGGTTCATGTGAATGGCAGGCAGAGCTGCTGTACTGTAATTTATTATTACGTAAATAAATATTTTTATATTTTTATATGATCAGTTAAATCCATTTCATTTTCTATGTGATGGACAGCTACATTCCAGATTCCAGCCTTTCAGTGTTAAATAATTGGTTGTTCTTCACCATCATGCAAGTGTATTGAGAAGCCTTCCTGCAGTTTCACATTCTTTCCACTTACTACATAATTTGTTCATTATGGCTCAATTGCCTAAAAGCCTGAATTAATGGCATTGCTTTTTCCTCTGTTTAAACTTTTCCGAGCCAATTCCAAAGCATTCCATTAGGAGTGTAAGAAAACACTGATACACTTATAGTACAGTATGTTTTGTGAAACTGCAGTGATTCTCAAACACAGTGTTGATTTTTAATTAATAGCTTGCGTGCAAAGACTTGATAGACAGTTGTTTATTTGTTGTGTTCAAAGCACCAACTGCTAGACCGCTAGTACTGTAATCTAGGTTTTTATACCTCAGTAGTTTACAAATTAGATGCAGTACATCACCCCGCTTACCTTATTGCAGTATATCGCATAATAATGAATCACAGCTCCTGTATCATAATACATATCATACATATCAGATCTCCAGGTTCCTCCCAATACTAAGCCCTCCACTGAACAAATACCTAGCCAAGATTGCCTACACAGACCACTAATTCAAGCATGGCTTCATATAGTAAGAATATTTATTATTCATTGTTTTTTTTTCCCTCTAAACTTAATGGCACTTAGCATTATAGCAAGTTTCAACATAAATATGGATGCAGAGGCTTTTTGTTCCAGGTGCACATATGAAATGATTCTATTATGATACCAATACTTGACAGCATTAATCCCATTACCATAACTCCTCTTTTACCAATATCTTCCTTTTCAGCTTCATGATGAGTTCTTAAACTGCAGAGCTGTTCACACCTTTGTGCTCTTGAGCGTCTATGGTTTCTGTTCTTCTCTAAGAACAAATCCCAGATAAGAAAACACTGGTGAATGTCAAAGTCTTCATTCCAGTGTTGTCTGAACCGCAGTTAACTCCTAGTGTTGCATTAGTGTAGTCCCTGCCGTTGTGTGTTGGGTTTGTGTATGCTTTGAAGGGTGCTTTATAATATGTTGCCACAATGTGTGGGTGTGTGGAAATGTGTGAAGTGGCTGCTAGGATTAAATTCAGAATATTATGCGCTGTTACTTGCTTCTCATCCTGGTATAAGGTACAGTGATTAGGCTGATCATAGTTTGGCCATTAAAGTGAGTGAATGCATGTGAAAATAATTAAGAAACATTCAGAGCACTGACGGACAACTTTTTTGTGGATCAGTAATGTTTTATTTATTTTAACTATTTACCATAACAAAGCATTAAGAGTGAAACGTTCCAGAACTATGTACAATGCCAGGGTTGCCTGAAGGAGGTGGTGATGGGGTTAATATGTAAAAGTAATACATACATATAGATATACCTACACATGTAAAGAGACACATTGGCACATGAATACACTCAGACATATCCATACCTATATATACACACACACACACACACATGTATACATATATAACTTTAGACACGGCTACACCTAGAAAGTTTCCTCATTTTTAACTTAATGCTTTAGAATACAAGTATAAAATAGCACTCGTGGAATTATGCAGTCCCATTAAAAAAACCTTAAAAATGGAACTTTACAGGAAGATAAAACAGCTTCTTAACTTAAAGGATAACCAGATCTTTTCAATTCTCCAAAAAAGCAAAAAAAGAGATTTGTTTTGTGCAGCAAAATATATATTAGAGGTAGTGATATGGCAAAAAAGTGCAAAAATATACTGTTGATGTATCACAATATTATATGTGGTATACCAGGATATAATTGTTTCAGACGTCTCGTTAGTTGGAACTGAATTTGTAAGATAACCAAACACATCCATTAGTTAGATTAGTTTTGACTGGTATTGTGTGTATATCTCAATTTAGAATTTAGAAAGTGAGAGAGTAAATATCAAGAAACAAAAAATACATTTATCTTGCTCTAAATTATACAGCTGAGATTAAAATATTATGATGGACTAAACAAACCAATTGAGGCAAATGCAGTAAAACAATTTTCGACCCATATTAACAAATTAAATGCTCCAAGCTTATGCCAAATCACTCTAATAACTGACGGACAACTTGTGTATATGGTAGGGCTGTGCAATAAACATATTTTTTATTGTGATCGCAACATGCATGTTATTAGCCAAGGGCAGCTATGCGCACAGCGGCAAAGCAGGGTAATAAGATTGGTGGTTACAAGCCCAGCAAGGGCCTTCCTGCACTAGACTTGATCCCTGCTCTCTACTAGCCTGTAAAAATGCTTCAAACATTTCTTTTGTCACCCTCAGTCTTTATTTGTATAATCTATAGACTGTACTGTAACAATCTGACTGCACACACAGAAGAAAAGAGTAGGCTCTTACGCACTACATGCTTGAACCCTAAAAAACTGTTCTGAAGATCCTGCCTTGTTTTATACTGAAGCACCTCATGGTTCTCACCTGTGTTTCACAGGCTACAGATTGCCCACGAGGGGGTGCTATCATCAGTAAAATGGCATTTGATACTTCATAAGCGCAGTGCTTCGTATCAGTGACAGTGTCCTGTCTTACTGTGCACAAGAATGTGCTTGCAGTTCTGTTGTTTTATATTTCATTTGTTTTATTATGTCAGATAATGAATACTGCTTTTGTTGTTTTTAATTAGATATAGAGAAAAGTATGTCAAAAACTGCCCCAGTATTTAAATTAAGGCTGTAATTAATTAAACTTCACACTAGTTAGCTTTTAGAAATGATGGCTCACATCACAACCAGCCACAGCTAATACACTGTACACACATGTTCATATCTACATTAAATGAACAGATTATTTGAGCTCAGATTTCAAACTCGAGTTCAGCTTTGTGATTGGACCTCAAGAATCTTTGGTGTCTGAGGTTTGCGTCTTAGTTTAGCAGTGGAGCTGCAAGGCTAATGTAAGTAATGGATGCTTAAAGCCGTCCATTAGCACTGCACTAACTAGCCTCAGACCACAGTAGTCTGAAGCATACTTGCTTGCTGCTAATTTTCTTCCTCTCCATTTCTGTCCTCTTCTTCTAACCCACTTAATTCTCTCTCCTTTCAGGTCTGCTTTGCTAATACTGTCTTCCTGGAGCCTATCGACAGCATTGAGCACATCCCGCCAGCACGCTGGAAGCTGACCTGCTACATCTGCAAGCAGCGCGGCTCTGGCGCCTGCATCCAGTGCCACAAAGCCAACTGCTACACAGCCTTCCATGTCACCTGTGCCCAGCAGGCTGGCCTCTACATGAAGATGGAGCCAGTACGCGAAACGGGCGCCAACGGCACCTCCTTCAGCGTCCGCAAGACGGCCTACTGCGACATCCACACCCCTCCAGGCTCGGCCCGGCCCTTGGGTGGAGTGGGCGGGGCCAGCACTTCCCACAGTGAGGGAGAGGCAGAGGATGAAGAGGATATAGGTGGAGTTGGCGAGGAGGAGGGAAAGGGGTGGAGCTCCGAGAGGGCCAAACGAGCCAAGGCCAAATCCAGGAGGAAGATGAAGAGAGCGAGAAAGATCCTGGCAGAGAGGAGAGCGGCTGCGCCGGTGGTGTCGGTACCGTGCATACCACCGCACAGGTATGCTCACCTTCATATCATGCAAATACACAGATATGGACATATGAGCAAGATGTGGAAAGTAGAGTTGGTCCTTAATCGCTCTTTCACATATGTTCCGATTTAGACGGTGTTCCTCAAGTATTTGTTGGATCAGGTTGTATTCCCATAACACCTTTAGGTGTCTCATAGACCACATCCCAGCGTTAATGTACTCCGTTTCCAATTTTCAACTGCGTTTTACAGCAGCGTCCAGTAAGAGCCATAATGACTGCTTATGCAAAAATGTTTTTGTGTTTACCTTCATCATCTGTCTTTCTTGTTCCTCCTGTTCATCTCTTTAGACTAAGTAAGATCACATCCAATTTGACAGTACCCAGAAAGAGTCAGTTCATGCAGAGACTGCATGCCTACTGGACCCTAAAGAGACAGAGTCGCAATGGTGTCCCCCTGCTGCGCCGTCTGCAGACACACCTGCAGTCCCAGCGCAACCCTGAGCCCATTCCTTTACCCACAGTAAGTACATGCAATCATTCCTTTGTCATATATAACTCTAGAGTCTGTTCTTATTAAAGCAACAATGAATACAAACGTTATGGCACCAGCCATAGGCAGCATCTAACCAAGTAATGTAGTTCATACTCAGTCCTATCTTCTACGAGATCACCAATAAATCATTACAGACCGCTTAACTGCACATTTTGCATATACCCTGGTGATTTAATGTGCCACTCCTATATTACCGAAAGTATTATTATTGTTAATATACTGTATTATGTACACTGTGTGTATGATACATGTGTACTTAATAAGGATACTTGAGACTATATTTGGCTGCTATTGAACAGTTCTGTCATTTGCACTAATATTGCATACTGTACAAATGTTCAGCTCCTGTGCCTTTCAGACTGGCGTTATGCACACAGACTGTAAAGTACATAGCATTTGTACTGTACATTTTGTTTCTTAATATATATATATACTTATACTTAATATAATATACTTAATACATATATACTTATAAATCATATACTTGTTGTGTGTGTGTGTGTGTGTGTGTGTGTGTGTGTGTTTATCTCCAAAATGGCAACTTAACAGGAGAGGGCAAAAAAGCAGTTTTGGGCCGTTTCTGTTGGTCCATTCATCATTGAATTTTCACACAGTGTAAACGGCAGATCATGTGAATTTACAAAAGTGGAGATGCATGTTTTCCTTTGGACATCGACAATCCTCAGCTAGTGCAGAGTACAAATTCATTGTGCAGTACAACTGCTTGTTTCTCTGTGCATATCACCGTAAACTCTTGAATTTAAAGGTTCAGCACGTTGGTGGTGGAGTAACTGGAAGTTTCGGATGATATACTTTTGTTAATACCCGTTTTGTGTTTGTGTGTTTGTGTAGAGGGACAGTGAGGAGAAGCATGCAGCGCTGAAGGAGCAACTGAAGGCATGGCAGAGACTCAGGCACGACCTGGAGAGAGCCAGGCTGCTGGTGGAGCTCATCCGCAAAAGAGAAAAACTCAAGAGGGAGGCGGTGAGAGACGTGCACACAGCCACTCTGGTGTCTAGTGTAGAAATCTACAGTTGGCTAAACAGATTCAGGTTTCTGTGTGTGACTGTGATTGGTGTGTTTGTGTAGATTAAGATTCAACAGATGGCTTTGGAGATGCAGTTGACTCCTTTCCTGGTGTTGCTGAGGAGCACTCTGGAGCAGCTGCAAGAAAGAGACACCAGCAACTTTTTCACTGAGCCAGTCCCGTTAAACGAGGTAAACCAGTTTCTGCTACAACAGAACCATTGGGAGAGATGCAGGTTCACCTGTTATTACATCGTTTTTCCTTCTAAATACACTTAAACTGCACTAAACTTAAGGATACCAGTTGATTCAGTTTTTCTTTTGGTCTTCCCCTATGCAAGTCTTCAGCAAAATGGCCATACAGAGAGACTTTGTTTTTTTCCTCCCTCATCAAAATCACTGGGAGCTTAGCACCTGCACTCGGATGACGCAGTTATGCTGTTGTAATGTGCAGAATTTGGCTTGGTGTTGCGTTATGCATGAGTGTAAAAGATGCTGTCTAGGAAGCATGCTGTACATTTTTGAGCTTTCGAACTTTACACTGTTAACAATCTGAATGGTCCTTTTCCTGTTTACTGTTTCCTGCTGGAGGAAAAGTCCAGTATTTCCATAAAGGTTGACTCGTTAAACTTCAGTACTCCCATAAGTACAGGGCAGATGAGCTTAAACCCAGAGACGTGAGCAGCGTTTCTGATATTTCTAACTTCTGCTGTGGACAGTGCACTGTAATACAGTGTCCCTACATTGTCTTTTGAATGTGTTTTTTGAGCAAATTGCTCAATCACAAAAATTTTTGGAACATGTGGCAGGAATCAGTTCCTTGGGAGCCCAGCCCTGATAAAATATTACATATCTTCTTTTCATACTCTTTTGGTTTAAATACAGGTGAAACTATTTCACATATTGACTCAACTATTGTACTAGAGGTTTGTATGTAAAGAACACTGTATGTCTCCTTCTGTGTGCCCGGGTCTTTAGGTCCCTGACTACCTGGATCACATTGAACGGCCGATGGACTTTCAGACCATGTGGCTGAGTCTGGAGTCTCATCACTATCTCAGTTTTGAAGCGTTCGAGGCAGACTTCCTGCTGATCGTCAACAACTGTCTCAAATACAACGCCAAAGACACTGTCTTTTACCGAGCGGCATTGCGGCTGCGGGAGACGGGCGGCGCCGTTCTGCGGCAGGCTCGGCGGCAGGCCGAGCGAATTGGCTACGATTACGACACAGGCATGCATCTCCCTCGGGAACCCAGCCCCGAGTCGCCATGTGAGAGGGAAAGAGAAAGGGAGAGGGAGCGGGAGAGAGAGCGGGAGCGGGACAGGGACAGGGACAGAGACCGAGAGAGATCACCTTCCATCATCGAAGATGGTGAGTATGTTCTTTGTCCTGGTGTTTATGTATCTTGCTTTCTGTCCTTCTTTCCAGAGCATTTTTCTTTCTTTCTTTCTTTCTTTCTTTCTCTCTCTCTCTGTCTCTCTCAACATCCAAAGGTAGTTGACTGCCAATGGCGCCTCTTTGTGGAGAATTTGTAGCCTGTGAAATGTGAATGAGTTTAATGAAAAACAAATGTGTATAATTCCTTTAAAAGCTCCTTATAATGATGCAGATTTGTTGTGTCTAAGCCATACATTTTACCATACAGTCAAGCATGTTACAGGCTGGTCATTTTTACTGCCTCTTTAGCTTATTAAAGTTACTTATTCTCTATATGGGAGAACAGAGTTCAAGCTGGAAGTACTTGTCGATCTTCCTGCCAGATTCTGGGGAATTGCTTTATGGAAAGCTTCCTTATTGATCTGCAGGATGCAGAGTAGACTATTATTTTAAAAGGAATGTGTCATCATACCTGTATGGGCATGATTCTCCAGAATGCCCTGCCAACATGTTCAGCATGATTTGGCTTGTATGCTAATGAGCTTGCTGTTGTAACTCGCACATTGATTGGGTGAATTCTTATAACCAGAGCAACACATACTCAGCCTGTCTCTTTCCTGTTAACTCCACTTCAGGGTAAGACGCAGTCTGTCCCTCTGAATGCGTGGGGGTTCAGTTAGTGCTCATCTTACTGGCATTGAACGCATGCACTACCAAAGTGCTATGCACAGCCAAATTAAGGCAAAACAATGAGTGTGTTTACATGTACTTAAAAATCTGATCATAATTAGATTTTTGTAGTTAGTTGATTAAGTGGTCGTGTAAACAGCATACTCTGATTTCTTGGATCAGATTAAAAAACAGAAATTTAATTAAGAAATCCAATAAAGACAGAGCTGGATTTTAGCCATGTAATTGCATTTCCTAGCGCATGTATACTCTTACTCTGATTTCTTTCGGTGCACATGTGTGGAGGGAAAAAAACCAGAAAAAGTTAATATTGTTTGCTGTGAAATGTCAGCAACGCACTTTTGGGAATTAAGTAGAGTTTTCTGTTACACCTGCATCATGTCGTCATCGTCTTGTGTTTTTTCTCAGAACTGCTCTTGGCTGAGAACCGGCGGAGGTTGCCACTGGAGGAGCAGCTGCGGATCTTGCAAGAGCGTTTTGATGAGGTCAGCTCAGGAAAGCATAGCATTGGCCGCTCGCGCCGAGCCAAAGCCCTGAGGAAGGAGATGACTGTAATTAAGCGCAAGTTAGCGCATCAGCGCGAGGGCTTGTCCGGCATGACAAGCCGTGACTCGGGGGCCTCAGGGGAAAGGGGCTCTGCCCTGGCACATCATGGCTCAGGGAGTACCCGCCACGACGAGGGAGGGGAAAGCAGCAGCCAGGAGATTGGTGGGAAAGGTGAGTTTGTATTTGAAAATGCTAGCTGCCGTTTACGCTGTGTGAATGTCATCATGAATGTACTAACTGCTATTTTAAATGTCATTTTTGTGAAAATAATTACAATACATCTTCTGCAGTACGTGATTATTGTTTATTTGCTGAATTTAACATATTGTGGAAAAAATACACTTGCCAGGAGTCATTAGACAACCATATGTAAATTGAATTTGAAGTGGCCTTACCCCATGGGAGGGCTTGAGAATGTATAAACTGTGAGGTGTTATCTTGTGAGTGAGGTTAAACACAGGCCAGGACGCTCATGGTGATGTGGTGATGTGAACAAGGCATGATAGCGGAATGCCTCAGTCGGGCTCGTGTAAGACTAACATGCAGGCCACGCCATTCGTTGGAACTCTCCATAATATAAATTCTGGTCAGCTTGGGCCTGATGGCACGGTGCATCATCTTGCTGAAATGTTCCATCATTGTGGGGGTAGATGAAGTCCATGAAAGGCTGCAAATGATCACCATGCAGTCAAGCTCAGCGAGCGTCGGTCAGTGACGTGTTTAGGCAGACCATTGGACTCAACCCATACTATGAGAACATACCCCACACTAATATGGAACCACCTCCAGCGTGCGCAGTGCCTCGTGTCCGGTGTTGTGGTGTTAACAGAGGCACTTTGCACTCTGGAGGGTGTTCTGCTCCCATATCCCATGGAAGCTAAAGAACATTGCACTGACGTGTGGCCTCCTGCAATGACTGTGGATGTGATTTCTGGCAGAGTAGCCAGGCGCCGCCGTTCAACGATGATTAAGTGCCCTTGGGAGGCTACTGCGTTGTCCACTGTGGGTGGTGATGCTTTCTATGACTTATTCCAAGTACACACGCTAAATGTTCACACAGTGTGTATATATATATATATATATATATATATATATATATA
>CM067484.1:24952677-25112086 GCA_034552555.1 Semaprochilodus insignis
GTGTATATATATATATATATATATATATATGCTATATTGCCAGAAGTATTCACTCACCCATCCAAGTCATTGAATTCAGGTGTTCCAATCACGTCCATGGCCACAGGTGTATAAAACTAAGCACCTAGACATGCAGACAGCTTCTACAGACATTAGTGAAAAAACGGGTCGCCCTCAGGAGCTCAGTGAATTCCAGCATGGTTCCATGATAGGATGCCAGCTGTGCAACAAGTCCAGTCGTGAAATTTCCTCCCTACTAGGTATTCCACAGTCTACTGTCAGTGGGATTATAAGCGGGATTATAAACTGTCAGTGGAAGCGATTGGGAAAAACAACCACTTAAAATGACAGAGCGGGGTCAGTGGATGCTGAGGCACATAGTTAACAGAGGTCGCCATCTTTCTGCAGAGTCAATCGCTACAGACCTCCAAACTTCATGTGGCCTTCAGCTCAAGAACAGTGCGGAGAGAGCTTCATGGAATGGGTTTTCATGGCTGTCACTCAAGTTCATATGCGTGTGAATCCAGACAAGCAAATACTTTTGGTTATATATATATATATCGCACGCATATGAACTTGAGTGACAGCCATGAAAATGTATGTGTATGTATATTTGTTTTGGGGTGGGGCAGTCAGTGTGCAGGGATCACTTTTTAATGAAGTATTACAAATATAGAATCAGAAATACTTAGTATTATACTCTATCAGTGCCGCCTGGCATGCTTTCTTTAAAAAATGGTTTTTAAAAGCTCATGACTTTGTGGCATTTGACCATGTTAATGTGGGTGAAATAATCACTGAAATTCATACCAATGGAATTTTTTCATTTCTAGATAATGTGAAAAAGGGAACGAAGAGTTGAATCTTCATATTGAAGAGCCAAATCCGATTCCACTGACAAAATTCTGAGTCTGGAACAGCCATAATGTAGAGGATGTGTAGGTGGTTTTCAAACCTTCCTGTCTCTTTCTCTAGATATCAATGCTTCTGCCTCCACGCTGGCCTCTGAAGTAGGGCGCAGAACTTCTGTCCTCTTTTCAAAGAAGAACCCAAAGGCCACGGGCCCACCCAAGCGGCCAGGCAGGCCCCCTAAAAACCGTGAGGCGCTACACAACGTTGGGGGTGTGAGCTCCAGTCCTGTAGGCCCACCCCAGCTCCCCCTGCTGAGCTCTGTGCGTCAACGCAAAAGACCCCGCAGTCCCCGCTCCAGTTCCAGTTCCGAGAGTGACAGTGACAACGAGCACCTGCTTCTAGGTACACACATGCGCGCGCACACACAGTCATGCAATGCTACCATTACTGACCAGCCACTTTAAGCACACCTCCTTGTATCTACACTCACAGTACGTTTTATCAGCTTCACTTACCGTATAGGTGCAGTTGTAGTTCTACAATTCCAGACTGTAGTCCATCTGATTCTCGGTCTACTGGGTGTTTTAAAAACTCCAGCTGCACTGCTGTGCCTGATCCACACGTACCAGCACAACACACTTAGTGTCACTGCAGTGCTAAGAATGATCCACCACCCAAATAGTATGTGCTCTGTGCGGGTCCTGACGATTTGAGGGACAGGGTAAAAGGGGAAAACAAGGTATGCAAATGAACTACATTCTGTAATTGTAGAAGTACAGAGTGCACCTATATAGAAAGTGAAAAATGGACATGGACAATGTATGTTGATACAAGCAGATGTACTTATTGCAGTGGCTGGTCAGTGTTTATTCAAAGGGAGTATATACAGTAGTTAAAACGTTCAGCTCTTGGAGCTCCTTAGGTTCAGGTGCAAATGTAATGCCTTAGAAAAAGTGCAGTTTCATCAGTAGGGGGCACCATTACATACCTACAAGAGTAGAACAGTAGATGAAGTTCAGATTTTGTGACAGTGTGTGCTCCTAAGCCTAATCTTGATCTCAGTACCTAAAAGAGGTTTGGTTACTTTTATTTCTGTCAGTGTTGTTTTTTGATATGTAAACAAAAATAATGATTAATGAATATGATTTTCTGTCAGTTATATGTCTTAGGGAAACTTGGAAACTGCTGTATTTGTCCGTCAGATAATCATGTTATCTGTGTTTATTGGTTGATGTTAATCTGTGTTTATTGGTTGATTTATTGGTTGAAAACAAACACAAACATAATCACAGTGATGTGGTCACTTAGAGAGCCATTCCTTTTTTGCTTTCAGTGAGCAATACAGTTGTATGTGCTGTGTGGTCAAATGACTTGTTTTGTTGGTTATTTTTCTTGAGGATGAGTCAACACATGCTCTGCAGAGAACACAATTCTGCACAATTCAATGCTAATATGTAAAACATGTTTAAAGTAAGTAAGCTTTATTTATATAGCACATTTAGCAGCACTAAGTGCTGTACATAGTAAAATATAAATATACATAGAACAGAACAAAACATGCACAAGAAATTCAAAAGCCATGGTAAGAAGATTCAAAATTGATCGTGCAGACCTAATATCCAGAGGAAGAGCATAACCTCGGTGCTGCGACTGAAAAGGCTCGCTCACCCCCTCAGCCTTAGACAAGACCAAGGAGCAGCCTACAGTAACTGGTTAGGACACCTCAGAGACCGTGGAGCAGAATATGGGCAGAGTAGGTCATTAATATATGACAGTTCTTGCCCATGTAATGCTTTAAAGACAAATTAAAGTACTTTGAAATGGAACTTAGACAGGAAGACAATGGAGTGAAGCTAAAATCGGGGTGATACGGCCCCTTTTCTTAGTTCCATTAAATATGATTTTTTTTTAAAAAAATTATTATTTTTGAGCACAAAATGTGCACTGCACATAGCATTAAAATTCCATATTCAAGTTTCTCTTCTGTATAGATTGTTAACTTGTGTTCAGTGTAATCAACAAAACGTTTAATTTGACCGTGCATATTCAAGCCTTTGCATTCGATTGTACACACGTTGTTAAATCAGTAAATTGTTTAATCAATGGCTTGTTGCATTTTGCCATTGAACTCAACATTGTGCCACTAGACCTATGCTAATTGTAAAGTTTATGATCTTGTATATTTTAAGATAGGGCTGCATTATTTTATAACACCATGTCACTATGACTTTGCCCTACTAAAGTCTAAATTTTAAATAAACTCGTTATCACTCTGCACGTCTCTCTGCAGGTCTGCCAAGTAACGGCTTTGATGGAGGCAGTCAGCCAGTGACGGAGAGTTTCCGTGTATACAGGAATGAGCGGAGTTTGCCTCGCTCCAGCTCTGACTCAGAGTCTACCACCAGCAGTAGCAGCAGCGCAGCTTCTGACAGAACCAGGTACACGCATGCACACACTTCCAGACGGATGCATAGAGAGTCATCTAAAGGCTAACAAAATTCCATGTTAGCCGCCATCGCAGTAATATCCATATGTATGCAGTGTAACGTCTTTGAGTAGGGTTGGTCTAGCACTCAATAAATTACTGCTTAATGTTAGTTTTGTGAACACTTTATACCAGAATGCTACAAATAAGCAGATAGCATAGTCTACATACCGTCCCCACACTCACTCCTAGTCCACAGCCTTTTGTGGGAACAGAAGATACGGTGTAAAACACGTTAAGGTTATCCCCTTGAGTCGAATAGTTCAGGAACATTTTAGCAATTTTTCATTTACTGCTGTGCAGTCAGCTGCAGTCTGAGAGAATGTCAACCCAATGTATTATTTAGAGGGAGGCCAGTATAGAGATATGGGGAAAGGAACAGTCGGTCTTGGTCAGCTGCAACACAGACAGCACAGCAATCTCAAAGCCTGGTACCAGCTGCTACTGACGGTGTGAATGACACCTAATATATGGAGCCACAAAATTGTAACTTAACCTAAATGTTAGTAGTGAGCAGCTCTATACTTTTTCATATATTTACAGTGATTAATATATGGAAAATGTTACAAATAACTACAGCTGACTTCTAAATCATAAAGAAGTCTCCTCATCCCAGAACACAGCACATTGCACTGCTTTTCCTAATCTTCTATGTGGGAGCACTTTAAATCATCTGTTTACTGTATATTCAGATTTCACCCAGGCCTGATCACAGACCTTAGGATTTAAGCCAGGTCTGTGATGGAGTGAGCTGTTGTTTAAAGCCATGTTTAGTTTTTTCAGACTGCTTGTTCTTGAAAATCTATGTAAGTCTATATGCAATCTATATAAAAAACTTGAATAAACAACCAAATTGCACAAGAGTTAACTAATTGCAAGGAAACAGGGCTGTTCTCAGCTGAATGACCTCTAGTGAGTACTGCACACCCATATACCCAGAACTGTGCACCAGACAGTAAAACTGGAGGTTTTTTTTTTCCCCCTTTTTTCCTCTGATCACTGTTTATTCAGTAGTTACTAATTTACAACCAGTAATACCTGTAAAAACGCATTCCAGAAGGTCAGCAATCAAGCCGGTAATAAAGAAAAATGCACTATTGGTTTCTTGTCACCTTTTTAAAGTGTTTCATAAAGTGACTCAGACTGACTATGTAATTTTGAATCATAGTTATGAAATAAGTCAGATCTGAAATAAGTCAGTTCAGGAAGAACTATTTTATCTCCGCTTTAAAATTGCTGTGCTTGTCACTTCTCATACAGCTAGCATCTGTCATGGATGGTGTGCAGTCCCAGAGTGATGACCCAGATTTGAAATAAAAGATTCGGTTGAATCACCTGTTTGCTTTGATGCTCTGTTCATAGTGGATAGAGGGAAGTGTTTTAGTACCAAGTATGCTGGCAGAAGGCCATACAGTCACTTCTAAAAGCCTGCTCGTTATGCTCCTCATTATGTCTGTCCGAAAGGTGCTTGTGCTTGTGAATTGCTGTGCATTGCTAATTCTGAACTCACTCACCCTCTCTCTTGCTCTCTCTCACTCTCTGCTATCCGACTACCTATTAGTACCACTCCTTCTAAGCATGGTCGCGGCAAGCCCTCATTCTCCCGCTCAGCATTTCAGGAGGACAGCAGTGAAGAAACGTCGGGAACAGAGAACGACTCCTACTCTGTGGGAGGGACCAGAGGGGTTTCTCACTGTGAGTTTATCCACATACACCTACTAGCGATGACCATGGTCATTTGAGTATTCTGAGATTTCTGAGCTCATACCAGTATAAAGATCTGAACTCCGTAGTTGTTTATTTCATTGAGCTTTCATAGAATTACACCACCGCAGCTTGTGCCTGTTGACAGAGGTTGGTTGCCAAATTCTAACCCTCTCATCTGCACACAGCAGAAATTGACTTTCTTCTGACCTGGCTATGGTTTTCTGGTCTTCAACTGTCCAGCTTCTGTAAGCCTGTGACCCCTGTAGCCTCACATTCTTATACTAAGCTGACAAAAGTGGAAGAAGATGTCGTCTTCCACTGACAGCTCATCTGCCTCAAGGTTTAATGTGTATTGCATTCAGAGATGCTTTTCTGATCACCAGAAAGGGGTTAATCAAGTTCCTGTTAAGTCCTCATTTTTCTCTGACCTCTTTCAGCAACTCTGCATTTCTGCCCGCAGAACTGCTGCTCACCAGATGTGTTTGGTTTTTCGCACCATTCTGTGTAAACTGCTGTGCATGAGAATGAAATCATCCCCAGAAATCAGCTGTTTCTAGTATTCAGTCCACACTGTCTGGCAGCAACCATGCCACAATTTTTTCCCCATTTAGATGTCTGATTTCAACATTAACTGAAGCTCTGGACCCGTGTCTGTATTTTATGTATTGCGATACAGCCACATGATTGGGCGATTGTATTATTACGTGACAGAACAAGTTCCTAACAAAGTGGTTGGTGAATGTATATTCAACATATTAACCTTTAGAGACAGTATCCTTTATACGTCCTTTATATCCAACCTGTGTAAGTTCATTGATACCTTTATTATGGTGTCCGAGAAGTGCAAAACAAATGAACATTTTCAGAAAACAAAATTACAAAAATAAAAACAAATTTACAAAAGCAGAAACACACAGGAAGTGCTTGTTGCGGACACTTGTCAGTCAGACTGTTTCGTGGTGGTAGAGTGAGTTGAGCTGGCACGCTTTTGTTTTTCCTGTGGAAGGTCTTTGGAGTTTTTAAAAGCGCAGACTGAAGAAAAGGTAATGGAAAAACAAAAGCGTGCCAGCTGGCTAAAATGCATGCCACGAAATGGACAAAACATGCTTTAGCGTTGTCACCATCCCAAACTCCACTCACTCTACCACCCCGAAACAGTTTGATTGACAAGGGTCCGCAACAACCACTTCCTGTGTGTCAGACCTTTTGTAATTTTGTTTCTGAAATGTTAATTTGTTTTGCACCTCTCGGCCACCGTACTTTATAGTGCATTTAGAATTTAGCAACATCATTTTTTTCCAAGTTTTGATGTTCTTTAATGTGAGACAATCCTCATACCAACATCATACAAAATGAATATTTATTTGTAATTGATTTAACAGTTAAAACAAGTAGTAATATAATCAAAACTGATAAAGGCACAGGTAGTGTAGCAAATGTAGTTTTGCCAATGTGTCTTCGCATCTTGATTGTTGTAAGTTTAAGCCACACAGAAACTAACTTTTGTCACTTCGACAGATGATTATTACTAGAGCTTACACCATTCCGATTCTGGGTATTGGTATTTGAATATTGGTGGGAATGAGGAATATCCATACAGTCTCTTATCTAGCCTGTAAATAGCATGGATTGGCAGTATCTCTGTAAAACGAAGCCAAGTAGGTGATGTGATGACGGGAAGGTCTGTGTAGTAGCGGAGCCACTGAGATATGAGCCTAGTTTCTTACATGTGGCTATACCTGTTTTTCTATACCTGTTTTGTTTTGGCTGTATGTACTGTGTACAATCATTGCTATGCTACCACCCACAGCCGGAGCACTTAAGCTAGTAAGTGTAATAAAACAAAGGGAGAAACACCCTGTACAGAATTGAAGCCAGAGTTAAAGGAGCAGGCAAACAGACTAGATGTCATTTATTGGCCGTATACCTATTTCGACATTTAAACTGTCTGGATCGGCACACGTGGTGCTGAACTGTGCGTTTGTGTGTTCCAGTGGTGCGAGGCAGGGGTAGGTCGGGGTGCTGGATGAGCTCGACGGACTACACCTCCCTGGATGCACTTGACTTAGTATGGGCCAAGTGTCGAGGATACCCCTCTTACCCTGCTTTGGTGAGTCTTACCAATGGGCTGACTGACTCACTCACTCACTACACACCCTAACAGAGACACGCACACCTCCATTCACGTACCAACTCTACATCACGTACTGAAATGACCTCATGACTCTGAGGAAGGAGGAAGCATAGCATCTTTCTGTGCCATGTTCTTTTTTGTGTGTCTGTTTTTATGACAACCATAGACTAAATCGTCGTTCAATGTCTGTCAAAGTTCCTCAGTAGATATTTAAAATTGGTGTTAAAATGCCATTTCTGAAATCTTTCCTGTATTTCACTCCTCTGTTTGCTGATACCCGATATTTACCATCCTGCTCCTTACAGTTCCAGAGAGTGTTCAGAGGGATAGAGTAAACACTGCTCCCAGTATTCTTGAAGAATTAGCAGTAGGTGTAGTCCTCCTTTTGTCCACTTGTGGGCTACAGCATAGTGAGATACTGTAAAGCATCCCATTGAACTGAGACGTGACCTTGGCGGATGTATTTATAAAGCAGACCTGAATAAGAGAGATGATCTCAACCGGAATTCTTCTGTATTTATGATGTTTTTTTTTTTTTTTTTTGTCAAGAAGCAGCATTTCTGAGTCAGGAAGAGTAAACATGCTAAAAACATAAGGTGCATGCACTACGGCAAGTCTCCCTGTAAAACCTGAAATAAAAAATCAAGAATTTTGAAATGCTTCTTATACTACCTGCCAGCTCTATAACAAAAGCTAAAACGACTCTTCTTATTTAGGCTTGTTTCTGAGACTAAGAAATAAATAACCTCCAAAGTCAGTGTTCTCATTGCTTGTTAAGTTGCATTTGTAAAACATATTTGTTTTTTTGTTTTGGGGTGGAAGGAGATTTGTGAAGAGATTTAATGGATTTGTTGACGAAATAAAGTCAGTGAAAACATGTTTTAAATCGTTGTTCCCTACTAAGTTGGAAAAGGGACACTTCCATACATGTTCAATGTAAGTGCACTGAAACATGTCGGACCAGACCTGAATTGTGATTCGTATCGACGCTGAACTGAATCGTACTGGCTCAGTAATGAATCTATGCGCATGGAATTGTTACCTCAATATTGAATATTTACCTTTACAGTGGAATTTGTTCTCTGCATTTAACCCATCCATGCAGTGAAACACACACACACACACACTCTTATATTAGTGAACATGCTCTAGGGGGGCAGTGAGCACACTTGCCTGGAGCGGTAGGTAGTCCTACCCACCCAAGATCAAGGTGAAAGAAAGTCAGATGCATTACTCTTGCAGTAATTAGTGTCACTTACTGCTGCTACCACTTAAGGATGGTGCATGAATTCAGTGCAACAACCACAAACAGGAAAAGTATCCGATGTTGGACCACATGTGAAAGTGACTCAGATTTGTTTTGAAAAAGATCTGTCACACATTAAAAAAAAAAAAAAAGTCACGTAGTAGCTCATCAGCTTGGTATTGTGTACAAAGCTCTACCGAAGTTATGAAAGATGGTCCTGGAAATCAAGTTGAATATTTTGATTATGTAGAAACCCTGGTGATTATCTTTTCTTCCTGTCAGATTATTGACCCCAAGATGCCACGGGAAGGAGTTTTCCACAGGGGTGTGCCAATTCCCGTTCCCCCTCTAGAGGTGCTGAAGCTGGGTGAGCAGATGACCCAGGAGGCGCGGGAACATCTCTTCCTGGTGCTCTTCTTTGACAACAAGAGGACCTGGTGAGTCACAGCTCAACCATATTCTACATATTAGCACTTCCAAGTCTACATTGTGTTTATGTGCATACACAGCTTGCAGGCTGAGGCGTATGATGTTGCACTTTGGGGTACTTTTTTTTGCTGACAACAAGAAACCAGATGGCGTGGCATACCTTTTGAAGTATGCTTTGAAAGTCATGCGTGGTAAGATTGCCATGGATTTGTTAATTCTTTAGAAATGTAACTCAGCTATGACATTGCCTCCTCCTTGCTTGACTCTGGGTACCACACATGTATAATGTACCTCTCACTCTGCATCTGTGTGCATAATTCAGTATGCAAAATTCTACCCAATCTACCAGGTCCTGGTTCTTTTGACTCATGCAAGCCTCTACCTCATATTTTGTACACTTAGAAGTGGTTTCTTTTCCAGTGCTTTCTTTTCAGGCCAAATGCAATTTCGTCTGCATGGAAAGCATTTATCACCCTTTAATAAACATGTGACTCCAATTAACTCCGTTCTACATCTTGATGCCGTCCTACATCCTAAGGTTGCTTTTCAGCTACCTGATCTTCTTTGGTTCCCATAATTGATGAGTTTTTTCAGGTTGTCTAGTCTGTATTTACAGTACCCATTGTCATTTGCTCTGTAGCAATGTTGACTGACAAAATGTTAAAGAAATGGTTTGGTAAACAGTTGCGCTTTTCCCACTTTTATTTGTTACTGGAGCTACAAATCTAATGTTTCTGACAAATACAAAAAAGTTTCCCAAATATATTCAGTTTATACATTCCGTATCTATGTCCTCTGTAAGGCTGCAAAGTGTGGTTATGATCTAGGATGCAGTAGTAACCAGTATTATTACTGGCTCATCCACTATACTGATCAAAATTCATCTTAAAGTGTGCATTATTTAAAACCTTTATATGAGCATGCTAGAAGTAAGTCCCAAAATGTTCCAAAAATGGTATTGCAGTAGTCCCTCAATCAACTTAGCAGTTGAGTTTCTTTATGACACAGTGCAACAGGGTAATGTGATAGCTGGTTTAGCCATTGGCATAGCATGGACCGATTGCTATCTATGCTTCTGTGTCTTCCCGCATCGCCTGTGGCATCAGGTGGTAGCATGGTCTGAAGGCCTAGTCCTTGCAATGTTGCACCAAACTGAAGACCATTCAAAGCATGAATGACTATTGTATCTAGACACGTCCAGCAGTGTCTCACAGGTGAACATGTAAACATAAGGGTGTGGGAACCACGGATTAGAAAAGTAAGTTGATTAAATAGGACCTTAAACAACATTTAAGGTATAAAGAAGCTGCAGCATGCTAAACTGAACCTGCTGTAGGTTTATTGTTCAATACTTTCTTTCCTCATAGTAAAAATAGCCTTCAGAAATAAATTTGGTTAAATTTGGTTCTTGTTTAGGGTTCAGGGACATTCCAGCATATTAATACCTAGGACGCAATATGACTTGGCATTTAATGCAAACATTAATCAATTTTACTGTGCTGTGGGCAGACATTTAAGGCAACTATGTGCAACCAGCTGAAGACCTGGATGTGGTTTAATCGGGTTGAAAGAAATTTTGACTACTGGCTGTGTTTGTTCGCCATGGTGGCCTCAAAAGTCTGGTAATGAACTAAAGAAGCAAAATTCGGACGTATATTTTAAATACTATATCTAGGCTACATGCTGAACTGTCCAAATTCTATTTTTCTCGAAATCATTACTTTAATTAGATTGCTTGTTTATAAAATTAAGACAATGTCTAATGAAGACAGATTAGACTGATATTGCCTTGGTGTGATTTTTACATTTTGTAAAACACTTGTAGATCACTTTTAACAGTTTGAAGCATTGATCATTTGAGAAATCCTGTTTCCAATAGGGTACTGTACATAAGCTTCTTAAAATGGCGTTATGAACGTTGAAATGTCTACAAACATAGTTGGTGGTGTTCTAGTTTGTGCTGATGTCGTCAGTTATAATTTGTTAAGAGAAGCAGTTTTTATTAGCACATTTTCCATTCAAAAAGCTGCAAGTAAAGTTTAGCACACAGCATAATTTCAGCTTTCGTAAGAAATGAAAAGCGGTATTCTGGGGCTAGTGTGCATCCTGTGCTAAAGAACAAAGCGTGGTAAGTAGGGCAGAGGAAACATGCGTAAGACTTTATGCTGAAATGCAGAAAATACAGAGAAAGAAATGGAGCAGTGTGGTTACAAACACAGATGCAAGGACTGTTGAGAAGCTGTGTGCGTGAACATCCATGTTTAAAACAAATTTTTGAATTTAATTAAATTTTTTAATGTTTTCACATTTAAATCATGTTCAAATTTAAATTCATTTCAAGACAATCAAGACAAAACATGTCTGAAGTTTTGCTTCTTGTTTTAGTTTTGCACTAGATATGGCCAACACACTTTCCAGATTAAGTTCTAGAAATGTTGGGACAGTGTAAAATGTTCAAATGTTCAAAAACGATCATAAGCGAGTGATGCAGTCATGTTTGGTGTGTAAAAGGAGCATCCAGGAAAGAGCTGGACTTTTATGAGCAAGGATGATTTACAACATAACTCACAACAGTTTAAGAATAGTTCCATTTGTAATAGATTTTTAGGCATCGCACCTTCCAATATCCCTACAAACAGCACTACCTTAAAAAGCCAGCCTGCCTCTGTGAACAGCTGTCAGTTCAAGCCAAAGACACTTCAAATATGTCAATTTTATACAGATGGAACATGATTACTAGCTACTACTGCTTTCTGGTTGTATCATTCCATATACTGTCCCAGCTTGAATTTGTAAGTTATGGAACATACTTGGGGTAATCTTTCATAGATAACTGTGTCACAATTCAGAAACCACATACCCGTGTCTGAGATTACGCAATTTAAGGTGATTTAATAAGGTTTAGGCATTTCGGCATGGGAATTGGGAATTGGGGACATATAAGCTTCCTTTATTTGTTAGCCACACAAGTCTTGTAGCTCCTGGGCAAAATTAAAGACAAAAACTTCTCCTTAACACGGAACATTCCTTTGCTGATCTGCTACATTTTTGGTTGAGGCGAAGACCCCCCCCCCCACCTTCAACTCTCTTGTTTTACTGTATGTGTATAGGCAATGGTTGCCCCGCTCCAAGTTGGTCCCGCTGGGTGTGGATCAGGAGTTGGACAAGGAGAAGATGCTGGAAGGCAGGAAGTCCAACATCAGAAAGTCTGTCCAGGTGGCTTATCACCGAGCCATGCAGCACCGCAACAAAGTGCAGGGAGATCCCAGCAGCGATACCAGCGACAGTGACTGAACACACGAACACACACACACGCACACACACACACACAGGTTCATAGCTCACAAAGCAGTGAGCAAGCATGCATGTACACCTAAAATGATCAGCAGTTTACATTGTTAGAATTCACACAGACACACTTGGGCATACACTCACACATACTCACACTTCCGCTCAGCAAACCGGCTCTTTGGTGCTAAAGCTGCTTTGAGCACGGTGTGTGGTGGTGGTAGTGGTCCGGAAGAAGGGGTTAGGGGTCAAGTGTATAGTGTAAGTTGTCAAGTATTGTGTGTCTATATGTGTAAATATATAGTGTGGTAGAATGTTTTGTAGAGAGGCTCTTCTCAATGTCACAGAGCAGTTCCATGTCTAGATAGTGAACACACACACACACACACACACACACACACACACACATATTCTCATACCTCACACTACAGCCAGTGTTTAATCTAAGATGGCACACCTGTGTGGACTGAATTTTTATAATTGAATTGTGAGTTGTGAAATTGAGTCTCAGTTCTTCACCATCAGGGTTGGAGCAAACTCGAATATATGTGCTAGGCTTTTTCACTCAATGAACAGAATTCAGTAATGTGATTGTACTGCTACACTACCATTCAAAAGTCTGGAATCACCTGCCATATTAATAATAATAATAATAATATAGTTTGGTTGCTTTTTATAAGCTCCCAGAACTCATAAGGCTCTAATAGTGGTTAGCGTCAGCACCTGTCCTATTAGGAAAGGGTTACACCGGTCTCTCGAGTCTCTCTTTCTGTTCATTTTGGCCCACCAATGTTTGTTCTTTATTTCTGAGTGACAGAATAACAACCACTATCTTCGTGCTTCGTGTCTGAGCAGAACACACCTTCGACCCTTCCACATTCTAGGGGGACAACCGTAGGTTGTCTGTATGTACCTGATTCTACAGACTTCACGACACACTGATCAGTAAAATCACCAGACCTCAAACCTAACTCTCTTTTGGAGCCACAGGTACAGATACAGACTCACAAAGTCCAGTGGAAATGTTCACCCAGTTTGTAGAAGAGTGGGCTAGAATGGCCAGCATCTCAAGAGACCGGTGTAATCCTTACCTGGCAGGGTTGGTGCTGTGTTTAAGGCAAGGGGACACATAACCAAGTATCAGACTAATTATGAGCTTTTGAGCTTTTTTTTAGAGGTTTTATTCAGCATTTCAAGAATCCTGTGAACAGGAAGCGAATGAAAGAATAAATAATATACTGTAATAACCTGTATATGCTCTCCACTTTTGAAAAAATGGAAAATCTGGATCTAAATTTTATTATAGGCTCATTGTCAATGGAATGGAGTGTTCTGTGTTATTTTAGAATCTTCTCCAGCTGTGTTCATAAGTTTGGACACGTGTGGCATTGTTTGCTTTCAAGTGTTCTGCTAAATATGTGAAACCTGTGTAGTCGCACAGGACTATAGCAGTTTTATACACTAGTGTGCAGCCAAATTCTTTTTATATTATTATAAACATTCCGGACTGCTGAACAGCAATTCCCAACTTTTGAACGCTAGTGTACATTGTAGCTATGGTTTAACTTAACATTTACAATCATGTTGACGAGTCATTAATGTGATGTTGCAGAAGACTGGACTGTGTCTGTCCTTTTTTTTTTTTTATTTACGGCATTCGTTGGGCGTCATTCATTCAAAACACCCACAGAAATACTTCGGGAACATCTGAGGTTGGTCAGTGTGTTCCAGGCACACAGTAAAACACCAAGTCATTGGTTAGAGGCCATATATCACAGTACCAGAAACAGATTAACAAACAGTATACTGTGCAGCCCTAAACAGTGTACACACTCCGTGCATTTGCTTGTACGTATATTTGTGCACACAGCTGACCATGTGCCTGTCTGCATGCAGTGCTGAGTGAGTAAGGAAAAGGTGTATGCGTATGTGTTTGTGTGTGCATGCTCATCCATATGTGGTGACTTGTGATGCTGTATGTGAGTCTGAAAGTGTGTGTGTGTGTGTGTGTGTGTGTGTGTGTGTGTGTGTGTGTGTGCGAGTGAGAGAGAGAGTGGGTGAACAGGAATGGGTGAGAATGAGACTGTACAGCATGCCATCATGACTTCAAATCATGCAGTTCTAGACTGAAGAATTATCGGTTATTTATTTGTCCACACAAGTTATTTCAGTCCCCATCCTCACACACACTACACACAAATACACTCCCACAGGTCTCATGTCATGGCGTATCTGTCGCCATTCATTCGGTTTTGTATTTTTTCTTGTGGACTGTATTGCATATTCAGAAGGACTAAAGGGAGGGGTGGGGTGTTCTCTTGTCTGGTCTCATGCCAGTCCTGTCACTGTAGAACTTTTATATATAAAAGAAACCTAAGATAGAATTTAATAATAAAAAAGATTGAGTTTTTTATGTCTGTCTGAAGAATGTTTTCTGTGTTTTTATTATTTATTTTCGATGTCGACATAGAAGGTTTGTGACTTTGGCCAAGGTAAAAAAAAAAAAAAAAAAAAAGCCCAGATGTGGTTTTTACATGCCTGTTTACAACCCTGTGATTGAAACGAGCTGCTTTCCTGTTTTTGGAGAGCTTATGAATATTATGATGAGCTGTGCTCTGATTCGCTGGTTTTAAGTGAGGAAACACGATGATACAGAAGCAACATGTTGAAACCGACTCAGGCAGGACAATAAAATGAACCCCAGTGTGAACAAAGATTAAATAGAATCCTGGCAACAACACAAAGTAACTTAAAGCTGTTACTCACTATGAAACGTTCAGGTTATGATGTTAATAAAAGTGGAACTGCTCTTCCTCTCGGTCTCTTCAGTGGGAGAAGCTGCTTGGAGTTGTCCAAGCACAAACTGTCAGGAGTGAAATTTGCAGAGCAAACTAACAACTTCAGTTCAAAGTTGTCTAGGATCCTGTTCAACGTTGTGGCCGCCAAAGGTGGCTTTCTGTTTACCAGCTTGTTTATTTTCCGTTCCACCTTAAATGGTGTCGCAGCTGTATTCTGTACAAGCTGTAGCTTTTAAGGTGGGATGGAACATTTGATTAAGAAGCTGGCAAATAGGAAGCTGATTTCAGCCTCATTTATAGACAAACATCGACCATCTCCATTAACAGTTTGGAACGGTAGGTACATCGAATCACCTCCCTTGTCTTCTGCTAGACCACGTTTTGATGGTATGCCATTTAAACACACAGTAAAAAAGTGTATGCAGTGAGCTTGTTCTGACCCCTAATGTAGCCTTATATTATTTTCCAATCAGCTAATATAATAATGTCCTGTATTATTGTAATAGATTGAATACTCTCACTCGATATACGAGTGTTAAATCTGGTGAGTGTAAGTGTTACACTGTTTGATGTCCATTAGCAAAAAGCTTAAATGGGGAAAAAGTCTTTTCATATTTAACAAAAACTTTGAGGTAACATACCTCAAAACACCTTCCCATGTCCCCGTTTGCTTATGTGGTTTCTTGCACTTTAAGATATTTTATCTATAAAAATCTATACAGTTTACTCAAAAAAATCCTAACACTTGCATTTCTAAAGCTACATGGCAGCGACACGAGCCTTTATGCTTGACATGAACTTTAAGTATAGAGGCTTGTTCCAGCAAGCTCGGTTCCCACAGAGGTAAGTTAATTTTGATAAAGGTTTATGTCAGTTGTCATGAAAGGTTATGCAGGTACCGTGTAGCCTTATCAACACTACCCTTAAGTATAGTGGCACCAAATGGACAAATATACATCCCGTAGCTAACAATAGTGGCAGCCATCGTGTTTGTAAGTGTTCTTTACTTGTTTGTTACAAAAGCCTTGTAGCTCTGCTGCAAAACCAAAGAAACAATGTTAAGACAGCAAATATGTTCATTTAATCAGTTATACATGATCATGCTATATATGATCAGGGCTAAGTGGACAAATGTAAATTTCACAACACATATCAGCCCTTTTAAAACTGTAATATAAAGACTGGCTGAAACTTTGACAAGAAACAGGAGAGTTAAGTAATCTACACCAGTAACATGAGCAAATATTACTACATAAAGCCAGATTAAATATGAGTATATTTTGGTATTTTGTATTGTATTTTGGTGATAGAGGTATGTTGTAGTGTTTGGTAATTTAGCTATATGTATGTTTTTGAGGCATGTTTTGGTTTTTAGTATTTTTGCTATAGTGGTATATTTTGGTATTTGGTCATTTGGCTATAGAGGTATATTTTGGTATTTGGTCATTTGGCTATAGAGGTATATTTTGGTATTTGGTCATTTGGCTGTAGATGTATATTTTGGTATTTGGTCATTTGGCTATAGATGTATATTTTGGTATTTGGTCATTTGGCTATAGATTGGTATTTGGTCATTTGGCTATAGATGTATATTTTGGTATTTGGTCATTAGGCTATAGATGTATATTTTGGTATTTGGCTATAGATGTATATTTTGTTTTGGGGGTTTTTTTTGCTGTAGAGGTATATTTTGGTATTTGGTCATTTGGCTATAGAAGTATATTTTGGTATTTGGTATTTTTGCTATAGAGGTATATTTTGGTATTTGGTCATTTGGCTATAGAGGTATATTTTGGTATTTGGTCATTTGGCTATAGAGGTATTTTGACATTTAGTAATTTGGCTATAGAGGTATGTTTTGGTATTTGGTAATTTGGCTATAGAGGTATGTTTTGGTATTTGGTAATTTGGCTATAGAGGTATGTTTTGGCATTTTGGTAATTTTGGTAACAGTGGATATAATTAATACACCTGAACTCCACTCAATTTCAATTTTGTGGCTTGGACATACAGCAATACCTGAATCTCAAGGTCATTTATGGCTAGAAGCTTGATTCCTTTATGGTGGAGTTTCCCCCTAGTAGTATTATGGGACTGTACATACGAATATGATGGCTTATTTCAAACTTGCAGATGATGGTTTACCTTTGATATTAGTATGTTTCTTCCTCTTAGTCATAAAGAAGAACAGCACGTAACTTTAACCAGTATGTCCTGTGTCCTATGTATGTAATTGTTAGGCATGCAGACAAAGAAGACAGATGTTGTTTCAACAGAGCAGGTTGAATGACTCAAGCTGTATGAGCTGTAGAACAGCCGAAAACTTGTAGAACAGGTTCTCCAGCCTGCAGCTGCAGCTCCTACATGGAGCCCTAAATATTCGAGCCCAGTGCACACCATTAATGGCATTAACAAAACCACTAGGTCAGTCTCTCCTTCAGCTAATTCAATTTCAAAATTGTGGAGATGCTGCACTGTGTAAAGGGAATTCTTTGGGAATCTTTTTTGTATCCTTATAATATATACTATTACACAGGACCACTGCTGAGTCGGTATTATTTGGGTAGTGAAGTATTCCTATTACAGCAGTGACACTGGAACACTGGAGACACTGGAGTGTACAAATGCTGCTTTTTTTAACACTGTATACATGTGGTGGTAATAATAGACACATTAGTAGACACGTTAGTCATCATCTAACCTGGAGGTATACGTGGCATTCAACTCCAGGCTTTGAATCCAGTTTCTAATTCTGAATTTTGTAATGATTTGTAGTTAAAGTAGCTCGTAAACACTGGTAGGAGGACTGGTATTTCAGTCCTGGGAACCCACTCCTCTGCACGGCCAGCTCATGAGGGAGTCTGTTGTAAAACTAATTAGCCTATCAGTTACTTCAGCAGTTCTATTAACTACCAGTGATGTAAAATCCAGGACCAGCAATTGGATTTGTGCTCTACACCCCTATCTTAACCCTTTATATGTGGTCAGTTTCAAGCGACAGGACCACTGTTGGCAGGGCTATTCTTAACCTAGCAGGAGTTTAAAAAGAACCTTAGTAATGCCTCAGTCATCCATGAGTCTGAGAGAGTGTAGTTGGCCTTGCTGTTTTAGAGTGGATAGGAAATCATTCAGTGCAGTGCTAGTTAGGGATGGGTATCGAGAACCAATGCTAAATCAGTTCCTGTCTGGTAGGTACCAAAGGACTGTTCTAGGCAGAGCTATCGGTATTTATGTAATAATAGTTTATTCTACATAGCAGGCATTTTCTAAAGGTTGGTGCTCGACTAGATCAGCGGGAAGGGCATGCCTCTGACTAGTAAACCATTTTGAACACTGAGTATCAAAACTCTGGGCTCCCTTTACTTTAAGTTTAATGACAGTGCAGTCTAAATGCAATATATTCCTTCATGAACTCCACAGAATCACCGTTCTAGTCCAAACTCCAACTCCGTGTGAAAGAAGATGGCAGAGACAAAAGGAAACAGGAGTGCACACGCGCTAAACTGGCTGTGGCTCACGCTCAGTGCTAACCCCCCGAAAAAACACAGCCTCCCCACAGATAAAATGCTAAAAACGAGCCCAACCCCGGCTAGCTCTTTACTTCCGCTGACCACAGCCTTTTCACAAAAGGAGACTTTTCATTTTGAATCTCTTCACCTCTTCTCATGTCTATATTTTCTTGCACACAGTTAGAGAGAGTAGTTTCAGTAAGTGTTGATAAGTAGTATTGGTATTCATATCAGTATCAATAAAATCCTAAGGTTACAGATACCCATGCTAGCCAATATGGTTGTGGGAAATGGCGGGTGCCACTAACATTATGGCCAGTGGTGGTCGTATAGTGGTTCCTTCGATGTTCAGGGTTGAGGGGGACTGATAAATAGTGCTAGAAAGTGGCAAACGACAAAACTGTTGCCATCAAATAAATCACAGGTGTTTCTGTCCATCCTAACACAGTGAGAACTCACAGAGAGCCATGCAATGGGTCTGAAAGGATGTTCAGTTTGTCAAGAAGTCCTTACTGAGAAAAGGGAAAACATTGGGCATATTAAACAAAGAAGCTGCTGGTGTTCTCAAAGCAAAGGACTGACCATCCCAGAGTCTTCAGACTTCAACTTCGCTGAATGTGTCGAAGTGTACTTGGATCATGAGAAGCAGAGAGTGCAACCAGCTTCTAAGAACTTTGGAGGTCTTCTTTAAGAAACTGGATGCAGGTCTCCTGAGAAGAACGGAAGCAGTAATAAACCAAAGACTGGACTAAATACTGAAATCTTTGATTTTATATTTATTGGCTGAAACTTTTGTTTTGATGTTCTGCTTTCTTCTTCCTTGAAACTTATTAATAACTTACTGTTTGTTGATATTCTGACTAGAAGTCATAAATAAAGGGTTAGTCTCTGACGTTTGCACAGTGTTGTTTGAAAACGAATGTAACTGTTCGTCTTGATTCTGAGCATTAGAGCTCTACAATAGGTCTCAGTCGTGCAGGTATGCCTGGGGTGTGAATGATGTGTTATGCAAAGGTCTATTTGTTCTCTTACTGCAGGTCCTGGCTATTGTGTGTGTGCACACCTTTGGCAGCTGACTGAAAGGCTCGGTCATGACACATCTCCGGGCACCCTGTCAGATATGTCACTTAAAGGGATACATATGTTCACGGCATGTGCAGAATATTCTTCCTTGAGTCTGTTTTCTTATCTGTATATCTCTCGCTCTCTTTGGTTTCCTTTTTTCTTCTTCTCACTCTCACACCCACCTCTAAGATACGCACCCTTGTGCTCCAGGTAGCACAATGGGCCCAGTGTCAGCTTTCTCTGGTTGTACCATGTTGTTGCTCTGTTGTCAGCACTCACAAGCTCTAATATCACCCACATGCATGCTCGGAGAACACTCTCTATATCCTGTATTCTCTGTAACTGTAATGATAAGAGAATCCTGTATTCTCTGTAACTGATAATGCGCAATATGACGCAGACTTGTGAGAAAATCGGAAGTCTTCCTCGCATTTAGTTTCTTGTCTGAACTGAGAAGGTGCATTCGTAGGCTACATATCTGGCATCTGACACCTTTTGTTAAGGACGTGCCTGTTCTTTTCAAACGTGGTCATGTTGACTGCAGTAGTAGGTCACTGCTGACATATCAAACAACAGCCTCAGTTCCAAACAAGTCAAATGCTAATAAAAGCAGAAAGTAGTGATTAGAAAAATTAAGTTTGAATTCATTTTTTATTCAGTTTTAAAGAGTTAAAAAAGCACAATATCTAATGCTTTATTTTATGAACTTTATTGTTTTTTGTAAATACTGTGTTTGCTCAATGTAATGCCTGCAACACATTCCAGAAGTTGGGACAGGAGCATGTCTGAAATTAGAATCAACTTCTGCATGTGAAGTGAAACATTCTTCTGAACACACTTGCCCAAAGTCATGAGTGACCCTATCCACAGCAACCAGTTGGGGCTTAGGTGCTTTGCTCAAGTCAGTCAAGTCAGTCATGTCTTGTCTGTTCAGGGAATTGAACTGGCAACCTTCCGGTCCCAAGGGTGGTTTCCTAACCTTCAGCCCACGACTGCCCCATGTAAACTGATCCAGCTTTGAATGTGTAATTATTTGCCTTTCTTCTGTCGTACAGGTCTTCAGCTGTGTAACTGTAAGGGGCCTTTGATGATGTTATTTGAGCTCAATAAGACACACGTTTTCACTGGAAGACAGGTCTGGACCTTAGGCAGATCAGTCTACCACCCACACTCCCTGATTACACGGCCATGCTGTTGATGTTGTAACACGTGCTAAGTGTTGCTTGGTGTTGTCTTGATGCTGAAATAGACACGGGGTGCGTCCCGGAAAAAGACGGTGTCTAGAAGGCAGCATATGTTGCTCCAAAATGTGTTGAGCGTTAAAGGTGCTTTCACAGATGTGCAGGTTACCCACTAATACCCACTTACACCATGACAGACCCAGGCTTTGGAACTTTAGGCTGGTAACAGTCTGGATGGACGTTTTCGTCTTTGGTCCAGAGAACACAATGTCCATTATTTCCTTAAACGTTGTGAAAGCTTGAGCCTAGAAGATTCAGCAGCGTTTCTGGATGTGCACACTACAGTCAACTTGCACTTGTCAATATTTCTATTGTAGCAACAACAAACAACAGTGTTTACTGACAAAGTTTTTCCAAAGTATTTCTGAACCCATGTGGTGATATCCATCACTGAAGCAGGTCTGTGTTTGGAGCACTGCTGTCTGAGAGGTGGATGGTCTCGGGCATTCATTTATAATTTTTACACACAGAGATTTCTCTATAACCCTGAATCTTTTGATAATATCCTGTAGTGTAGATCTCTGGGCGATTGCTCACCGAGGAACGTTAGTTTTGAACCGCTGTATTCTTTGCTGATGCCTTTTTGGCACAGTGGCAAGCCCCTGCATCCTCAGCCATGAAGGACCAGGTTTTTCCTGGATGCTTCTGTTATGTCCAAGTATAATTACATCACCTGTTTAAGATGCGTTTTCAACATTTCACAACGTTCCTGTAGTCATAAACTGCCCTGTCTCAGCTTGTTTGTAATGTGGTGCACATCAATTTCAGCAATGAAGTTAAAAAGATTAAACATACGGAACAACAATACAGGTCGAAGTATATTTATCAGTCACTGCTTTCTGTTTTTATTTGCATGTTATCTACTGTCCCGACTGTTTTAGACTGCACTGGGTTTATAGTATTTACATATTACGTATGTAAATATATGCTAATTTCAAATTTTATGCCTGCAACATTACAAATCAAATTAAACAAGAGCATGTCAACTGCTGTGTTATATCACCTTTCCTTATAACAACCCTTTCCACCAAGTGCTTATTTCCAGTACAGAAAGAAATGTAGTGCTGTCTGAGGGATTGAAGGTCTTCATGCACAGAAAGGGTGAGAGACCTAAAATCCTTGCAATCACAGCAGAAGAATATCATTGAGAAACGATGATCAATCAATCAATCAATCAATATTTTATCATATATCAATATCAATATAACGTTGTCTCAAAGCAGCTTCATAGAAAATCAGTTTGTTATAAAGGAAAAGAAAAGAGAAAAACATGTTTTTGGCGTTAATGTACAGACGTAGGAAAGGGAAACCCGGTCCAAGCCGACCCAACCTCCTCAGTTCGATCACGGATGAAGAGAAAAAGACAGAACTAACAGGAAAAGGAGCTTAGAACATCTATTAGTCTGATTAGTCCAAGACGGTAGTAACTGCGAAGATGAAGCCAACCCATAGATAGAGTTCATGATCAGAGCCAGACGCTTGGTCATTTTGAATGTTGTTGTCATGCCGGGTGATGAACTGGAGAAACAGGGCAGGAGACCCATGGTGGAGATGATGCTCAGGTGACTCTAGCTGCTCTGGGGGTTCCCATGTGATCACTCCGGAGAAGTGTCATTCCTGTGCTTAACAAAGAAGAGGAAGGAGATAGAGGAAGGAGAGAGAGAGAGAGAGAGAGAGAGAGAGAGAGAGATTAGGAGGACTTAGAGGTAGGCTTTGCACGTTGTATGAATTGAGTGTGTGTAGTCCTGAGAGTCCTGGAGAGAGTTCCTCTGCGCTGCCTCAGTGTTATCCATCAGCGTTGCTCAGCTCATAGAAAAGACAGATGAGACGGAGAGAAAACAGTTTGGGTATTTGGTCCATTTATGGAGAAATGTAAATTATAGCTGATGATATCAGATGATATCAGCCAAATGCTTGTGCAAACAAGTAAGTTTTGAGTCTAGTTTTGAATGTAGAGAGTGTGTCTGATTCCCAAACGGAAAAGGGAGAAATTTCCACAGTTTCGGGGCTACACAAGAAAAGACTCGACCACCTGCTGTGGTTCTTCTAATTCTAGGTACTGATGATGATGTGCTGGATTATTTACTGATACAGTTTTTGACAAAGCGGTGAACTCAACCTATACTTACTCTTAAAGGAGATGGGCTTTTCAGTATACTCCTTTTCCAGGCAAGTGTGATTGCATCATCTACTTAAGATTTTTTACATTTTACAGGCTTACTAGTCTTAAATAGCACATTTTCTGAATAAGCCTACATTTATAACAGAGACTGAACAGGTTAAACATTAAATATCTTGTCTTTGTACTGTTTCCACATCACATTCCACTGCTTTCAGTTTTTATTTGCTTCTCTAACGCATGCCCCTGTGTCTTTGTAATTGAGGTTTGCAGAAAACAATTCCTAGCAGATGTGGCAATAGCACACAGAGATAGCATGACATTTCATCTGATGATTAATTGTAATAAAAAATAATTGCTATTAACAATATAATTGTCTTTTCTCGTTTATTGTTTAGAACTATTAAAAGACCAGCCTAAAGTGGCCAAACAGGCTTGTTAGCCACCTTACTGGCTAGCTGTGTGTACTGAGTAGCTAACACTGGTTGTACTGATGATTTAATACTGTGCCCGCACTCATACAAATGTCTAAACTTGTGTGTAGAGTTGAGCTAAGCTACAAAACTAACAAATAAACAAACATTACTCTATTAATTCTCCCTGTTAGAGCACAACATTAAGACGTTCCACAAAGTCTCTATGAATTCTTCCCTTTTTTTATATTTACAATTATTTGCCACCCAATTCACATTTTTTGTTGCAGCATAATATGATTGTAAGATCTAATGACTGTGGAAAATGACAGCAGTCATCTTAAGTAATTGCTATCAACTCAAATAACTGTGATTATCTTAAATAATTGCGATATGGTGATTATGCAATAATTGTGACAGGCCTATGTGGCAACTCCATTTCCTGCTTTTTTTTTGCGTTTTGACATTTTTTATGTGATTTTACGTACTCAGGTGATGAGCAGCTCTTTTATTGATCTGGGCATGGTGGTAGTCATATCCCTTCTACTAGGCATGGTAGTAGTCATATTCCTCTTCTTGGGCATGGTAGTAGTCTTAGCCATCAACCTGAGCATATAAATAACAATCATTAGTCATTATGTCTAAGCTATATAGTTAAACGGTATATAGGCCTGACAAAAGCCATACAGAATTATGTATTCACCTGTCTGTTCAAAAGGTATCGGTACTGACGATCGATGATAAGATGCCACTCCAACTCATCCTAAAGTTACTGAGGCTCGGTCACTAACAGATAATGCAGTATCCAGTCCTTCACAGCCCGGTGCTGGGGGTTTTATTATAATCTAATTTCTCAGATTATAAGTTTTTGACATTTTAATACCCAGTATGAGTGCACCTTTTAAGTAACTTAACTAGTAGGGATACACCTGGATACTTTTGGACATAGTGTAACTGGTATTCTGATGCTCTGTATTACACACTTTTACTGTTATTATCCTCAATAACAGTAAACGTGTATAATACAGAGCATCAGAATTTTAGAATTCTAAACTCTAGCTCATATTTCTATACTGCCTACAATGCAGACTGGACACACAAATCATAAAGTCTGCAAAGAAAACAACATGTATTAAATGTTCAGCATTATTTAAACCATTATCTGACACTTATCTTTTAACTGGCTTTTTAGCTGAGTTTGCATGTGCTACATCGCTTTATCTTAAGGCATCGAATACAGACAAGGGAATGGTGTCTTTCCAGGGCTTGGCAATCAGTTTACGCTACTGCAACCATAGCGTGAGATTTTTATTCCAAAAAGAATTCATGTTGTTGTGTGTTTAAGTCAAGGAGAGCTTGGCTTGTTAGTGACACAGTGACCAGAAGCTCGCAGAACTGACGGAGGGCTATTTACATTTACATTACATTTACGTTTACGGCATTTAGCAGACACTCTTATCCAGAGCGACTTACAACCGTGCTTAGTGTTCCGTCGGATAATGTTTCCCAGGTAGTATAAGAAGGTTAGAGTCTAAAACTCGCCATGAGCTCAGACACTGCGAACAAGGGCCAGTGCTGATACCTAGAGAGAATAATACACAGACATACAGGGGTTGGACAATGAAACTGAAACACCTGGTTTTAGACCACAATCATTTATTAGTATGGTGTAGGGCCTCCTTTTGCGGCCAATACAGCGTCAGTTCGTCTTGGGAATGACATATACAAGTCCTGCACAGTGGTCAGAGGGATTTTAAGCCATTCTTCTTGCAGGATAGTGGCCAGGTCACTACGTGATGCTGGTGGAGGAAAACGTCCTTCTTGGTGGTATGCTGACATTACCCTGGATACCGTGGCTCTTGATACATCACAAAGACTTGCTGTCTTGGTCACAGATGCGCCAGCAAGACGTGCACCAACAATTTGTCCTCTTTTGAACTCTGGTATGTCACCCATAATGTTGTGTGCATTGCAATATTTTGAGCAAAACTGTGCTCTTACCTGCTAATTGAATCTTCACACTCTGCTCTTACTGGTGCAATGTGCAATTAATGAAGATTGGCCACCAGGCTGGTCCAATTTAGCCATGAAACCTCCCACACTAAAATGACAGGTGTTTCAGGTTCATTGTCCAACCCCTGTATGTAAGCATAAGTGCACTACTTGGCAACCCCAACCCAGAACTCATACCTAGAGAGAAGAAAGGTTATGGTGAGTATAAGTGCAAAAACAAAGTATTTCAACAGCACTTGACTGACAGGAGAGGCTCGCTGACATTAAAATTGCAACTGCAAACAGGAATTAAGGAGAATGAGAATGAGGAAATGTGATATGTTTGGAAGCTTTTGAATCTCTTTTATCTTTATTGCCTTTGGAAGACTTGTTAAAAAACAGGAACATTTTATCAGAACTGTCTGTGCATGGTCAGAAACCAGGCTTTCTAGGGTCTGTGTTTTCTTAAAGACACAGGAAACCAAATGTCAGAAAGGTAATTCCTGTGGTAACATGGAGACTAGATAGCAGCGCCTGTACTGATAGGATCTAGTGGTTCAAAGATATTTTTGATAGCATGTGTAATTACATCATAATGGTGGTGAGATGTATACAGTGATGGATTCCTTAGCTTTGCTGCTTCTGCAACACTAAAACAACAGGCCACATTATGCATTTACTAGATACTTCATAAACTTTTTGTTTCCATTGTGCCATGTACTGTTTCTGTCATTAGTCATTACTCACTGAACAGAGTAAACAAAGCCTTTTGCTTTCCCTAATGTTTTCTGGTATGCATGTGAAAACTCCACTCGCATCACTATGCTGGTATTGTATTACCACAGATTCTTTCCTCCAGAACACTATTACCAATTCTTAAAGAACACATTATACAGATATACAGACATGCCACCTACCTAAACATTGTTGCACCTACCTAAACACTGCTCTCAAGGGCAATGGTATTAAGCAATGTCATTATATAGAAAAACCTCATTTCTAGGTTCAGTTTGTCATCCAACAGTCACACCGAAAGCACTGCTGATCTCTGTTGACCTGTCTACCCAGCTTCTAAAGCCATTATAAAAGTTATAAAAGCATTATAAAAGTTATAAAAGTATGTTATAAAAGTCCAGGCACAACTGGTTGCATCTCACAACAAGAGTGGATAATCATAGGATACAAAGAATGTAAATGATTCTTCAGGTTCTTTTTACTTCTTTTTTTCTCTTATTCTTCCTAATAGATCATCTCTGTAGGCTTTTAGCAGCAGTAATGGATATTGCTTACAGTAGGGCTGAACGATTTGGGAAGAATATCTAATTGCATTTCGACTAGTCGTAACTGTAGACTTTAGATATCAGCAATATTACTGTATTGTATAAAATCTATAACTGTATTTTAGAGATCTAAATCTGCATATCTACATATCTCTAATGCATATTGTAACTATTCGTAGCTATATAAAAGATATCTTGAATTAGTATTTCTACTTGTCAGAATTCACTTATGAATATGTGGACACAGATATTAAGTAGTCAAAATTAAAATGTCTGTAATGTCATTTGACTAGTAATATGGTATCAATGATTTACACAGAATTAAATTTTCTCTTTTAAAAAATCTAATCCAATTAAAGATACGCACATATATATGTGTGTGTGTGTGTGTGTGTGTGTGTGTGTGTGTGAAATTTTTCAGATGTGAAATCAAAGATGATATATATGGCAAAGCAAGATACAGCATGTCTATTCTGGGGTGACAACCGGTGCATTTCCAGTCTGTGTCATCGACTTTGCTCCTCCCCTGTTACCTTGGGCAACAGTCTGTGCAGAAACACCCGCAGCTAGCTGAGCAAAACTCAAAACGAAACTGTTTTTTTTTTCTTGAGACCTGCTCTTTAGAAAATGTGTGCATTGGTTCAAAATAGACCCCAGCAGTAGCAAAAACAGCCATGTTTACTGTAAGCATGAAGGGGTGGATAACATTTGCTGAAGTTTAGGGAAACAGGCAGAATTTCCCACTGATGTGAACTGGGCTTGAGTCTCTGTTGTCTGGAAGTGGGAATGAGCCCCTTTTCCTTATGCCAAAACCAGGTGACCATGTTATTAGAAATAGGTTTAAATGAGAGCTCTAATTTCAGAAATTCTCTCTTAGTCCTCCAACAACTGTATTTCTGTAATGTTATAGGTATTTGGTTATTTGTGATATGCAACTTTAGCATTGGGCCTAATTTAATTATATATACTACTGGGGTGGCTGATCTGAACTCTAGTCCAATCATGGTACTTTCTTCTAATCATCCCATAATTCTATGATATGACAATATACAAAAAATGAAATAAATGCATAGTAGTAATAGTAGAAATAATAATTATTACTAATAGTACTATTACTGTTGCTACTGTTGTCATCATTATAGCTGCAAAATAAAAAGTCCTGCGAAAATACTACCACACTCTAGAAGACTCTTGAATATGAAAGCAGTTTTAGTCATTGTCTCCTGCAGCCTCTCCTCATGTTTACTTTTACCTCTTCGCTCATCCTCTATTCCATTCTGCACAGTTGGTGTTTAAAGTAATACTGTCATTTATTGTAATAATAGCTATATCTATTGCAGGTTTTTAAGTTTATCACTCCCTGCCCAGTGGATGGTTTTACTGGCTGATTCATTCTTCTTCGCTGTGCTTAACAGTTTACTGGTCCAACAATTAACCAGGCACAGTCAGAATGCTGTCCAGGTATGGTGTTCTTATAATATTTCCATTTTCAATAAGCAAAGTAGATGATCTGACTGTGTATTCACTTGGTAAAGGATCTATATAGAACTTGCGGCTTTTCATTCAGCAGCACAAAGGCCTTTAGCAGAGTGTAAAAACACAATGTTTATTAAAATAGTAGTCCAAACAAAGTTGTTCCGCGCCACTGTATTATTTCTACCAGCACTTTAGTTTCAGACTAGCTGGACTGTGGAAAACTGAACATGTCTGCCAAACAACGCACTTGATTTGTGTGGACTCCCCGGTTATCCTTTTGTAGCAGAGTCTGCAGACATTGTGCAAACCTTTCGTCATCGTGGTATCTATGTGAAATTAAATAATATGAGCTCAATACGAGTCTGTGGAGGTGAACCTGCTAAGCAGATCTCCCTCCAAATTCATTCATTTTGAATGAAGTGCCCCATGCTCAGTGCACCGCCATGCGCTCCACCCCATGACCATGTCATGTTTGGCACACACCCTGTCACACACCTACTACCCCATTAGAAAAACTGAAGTTGAATCGAAGATGGCGGCATTCAGAATAGCTGCCATGTAGGCGAAATGGCCTAACAGTTTTTCCCCCCTTCCCCTGCAGCAGTTTCTTTGCTTTTGAGACACGCAGTATTATGATTGGCTGCTCTGCATTGAGTGTAATTCAAAGAGAGGTTAAATGACTGGCTGGAATACTTCTTAGAACTTCAGTGAGAATGGGTGGCGCTAAACAGCTGTAAGCTGGATAAGCATATATAAATACTGTGTTTTTTGTGACACGGTGAAACAAAGTAAGCTGTTTTCTATTCAGCTTAGTTTTCATACTGTATTATGGACAGCAAGAACGGTATGGTTTGAAAGTTGAGACAATGTTTACATACTACATCAGATACATACTTCACAAACTCTTTCACTCCAAATGAACTTCACACCTACACATAGAGGAAACGGTAACTGCTGAAAGGAAAGAAACAACCAAAACAAAGTACATACAAAAGCTAGCAAGCCTGAATCTAACAGGAAGTGGTACTTTTAAAATGTATGTTTATAAGCTACAGTAAAAAGCCCAGATTTTGAGTGCTTTATCTTTTGGTAACTGGCAACTGGAAACACACAGAGACATTGAAATGGTGTCTATATGCTCAGGAACATTTCCACAAACTAACAGTAAGGGGGTAATCTAGGTCAAGATTGAGAGGGGCACTACACACTGACACACATGAAAAATCAACAACTTGTGACTTCCTGCTCTGAAACAGACACACACACACTTTTCATTTCTCAACATGCACACACAAAACCACACATTCTTTCACTTGCTCACAATCTATCTCTCAAATGAAAAAGGGCTGTAAGAAATAAAATGGTCACATATCAGCAAAACAGTTTGTGAAGTGATGATGGAACACGTTGTGGTTGAGATTCTCTCAGCGAATATACTGTGGCAATACACACTGTAACTGGAACATGAAAAACAATTCGGAAAGTGAAAACAGAATGGAATGATTGGTGGGGGAAAATTCTTTCTATAGTGATTAGATTACTCAATTCATACTTTGCTTTAGGTGCCCTACCTCATTACAGACGTGTTGTGAGAGACTCAATGTGCAGGTTCCCAAAAAGTGGATTGGTTATAGGTGTCCAGTTGAGTGGCCACCATGTTCTCCTGATTTAACCCCTTTGGATTTCTACCCGTGAGTTCATGTCAAGACACTCGTTTTGGTGAAAGTTCATCAGGAATGGGAGAAAAGGACAGCCGTGACACTCGCACATGGTGGACAGCATGTCAAACACATTCTGTAGGCCTTATGGTCAATTTTCAGGTTTCACATCAAATCACTGTTTATACATAAGAACCAATAATGTTACATTGACACGAAGCTCACCACTGTTTTTCTGGTGAAGATGTGTCACACACCTACCTTCCCATTTGAAAACCTGAAGTTGAATCCAAGATGGCATTGTAATAGATTACTACTCTCATAAATTACACAGTATTCTGAAACACTTGCACAGTCCTGTTATCCAGTGTTTACAGTTAATTAAAGGGGAATTACACCAATTGTTTGAAACTGCTGCTTAATTAAATGGTTAAGATGAGCAATCCCCAGTAATTTGGTGTGAACCGTGGCATTCTAGAGAAACTTGCAGAGTCAGAATTGTGGTGGCAGGAAACAGACGTCTGAGGAATTGATTGCCTCTATGAGATCTACAGAATGTTATTACGTGAAATGCCTATGAACACACTGCTTGATGCCTGAGGCACTGCTTTTATGGCAGTTTTGAGACATGGATTTTGCTTAAAGTATACATGATTTAATGCGTTCATGCTGGATTTATCACTATTTCACTATCAATATTCCATATAGAAATTGGTTGTTTTGGTAGTAATTAAATAGCTATAGTGTAAGTAAGTTTCTCTGCAGTTAACCATTTCACATGAAACCAATATGAATGGCTTTGTTTACATCTCAATGAATTATAGAGATTTTTGTTTTGAAAAAAATGGGATTTCCCTTAAATCAGTGTGACGGTATATGGTATATAGATTTTGATCTTGCATAACGTCAGTATCTTTGCACAGAGCAAATGTATGGCAGTCCAGAGAGGCCATGATGTTTTTATTTTCTGGACTGTTATCATGAGATCATGACTTATTTGTCTTGTGGTCACAACTTTGAAATGAACATTTCTGTTAGAAGTACTTGTTGGTCTGTTGTTGGGATTTCTGTTAAAGGTCCAGTATTAACTGTTGTTAATGTCTCTGCTAAGGTGGCTGATGACTGAATTTCACTAAATGCTACTTATGAACAACCCAGAGTTGTACCAATATTGGTTTTAATCAGTGTGTGAAATACCACCAGGTAAATGGGGGGGTGGTCCATTCTAGTAACTGCTGTGTTTATGTATGTTATCACTCACAGATCACAGCATTAAATCTCTCTGCACTTTATTCCACTACCTCATGTCTAGAAATGTCAGTGCTGCACTGTCCTGTCTGTTTACTGTGTCTAATGTCTGTTTAATTTATCGTATTTATTGTATTGTTTTCTAGTTTAATTTTTTGTTTGCACACTTATGTCTGCACGTTTGCACTTTGTACTCTTTTGTTCCATGTTGCACCTTGTTCCTGGAGGAATTTAATTTCACTCCACTGTGTACATGGATGGAATGACAATAAAAGCCTCTTGACCTTGACCTTGACCATGCCGGCAAGCTTCTGTAGCATTGGCTGGCTGCTAACTTATTTCTACAGCTGTGCTGATCCTCCTTGCTTCAATGGCATAAAAATTCTTCTTTCGAAAATGTCAACAAACAACAGTCATTTAAACATTACAAAAATGATCTTCTCTCTTTCCACCAAACACTTCAGAAAGTTTTCAGATCTGCTGCAACAAAATGTTTTTCAGGTGTATCATTGGCATAAGTACGGTTGCCAGCCTATGAAAGACCTGAATGGTAAACCCATTCATTAAAGTGCAACTGTAACAACATCAAAGTCACATGCTCAGCATTTCATGGGTCTATTTTGGCCTAACAGACAGCAACCGTTTACTTTCAGGGACCTGCCAGAATTTTTTCCAAAGTTCAAGGGGTTAATTAGGGGTTCCCCAACCCCCTCAGAAGCCGCTGTATTTCACACTTTGGTTTCAGACATGAACATTGTGGTCAGAAAAGTATTGACTACTGTGTCAGGGATATAAACTGTCACAAGATCAACAGCAAGATCTCAGGAAGACAACTTTTGCCAGCGTGGTCTCAAGATGACAAAGATTGTTTTCTCAAGGTCTTACCTCCTAAATTAACCTCTTGGACCCCCCGAATCAAAATTGAAAATACAATTATTATGACATTATGCTCTGTGTTGGGGGAAAATAGAAGTTATAATCTTTAGGCCAGTAAATTATAACTATCGCATGTCTCATTTGGACTGCCTACATCTACAATCCTGTATTCTGTATGTTTGGTATATTTTTCAGTGTCTGTATATTACATCTGTTTTCTGTCTGCGGTTCTTCTGATTTTCTACATGTAGAAAACCAGCAGTATTAACTGAGTTCAACTGTAAGACTTACCTTACTGTTCTAGGGTCAATTACCTTCCTTGCATGTAAAAAAGAGGGAGAGATAGAGGGAGAGAGAGACAGACAGAGAGAGGGAAATGGACAAAGAGAATAAGAAGAGAGACAGAGACAGAAAGAGAGATGGACAGACAGACAGACAGAGAGAGAGGGGGAGATGAGAGAGAGAGAGACACAGACAGACAGATAGACAGAGGGGGAGATGAAAGAGACAGACAGACAGAGAGAGAGAAAAAGATGGAGAAAGAGAGGAGAGAGACAGTCAGACAGAGATATATGACAGAGCAAGAGAGAGAACAAGAGAGAGGGGGGACAGACAGACAGACAGAGAGGAATGGAGGGCAAGAGAGAGATTATGAGAGAGAGAGAGAGACAGAGAGAGAGAGACAGACAGAAAGAGGAAAGAGACAGAAAGAGAAAATGAGAAAGAGAGGAGAGGAGAAAGACAGTCAGACAGAGAGAAAGAGGAGAGAGGGAGACACAGACAGAGGGAACAAGAGAGAGATGGAGAGAGAGACTGACAAAGATTTACGGACCTGTTCTTTCAGGCTGAGCAGAGAGAGAAAGTCAGATAGAGAGAGAGAGAGAGAAAGAGAGAGCAAGAGGGAGGGACAGACAGAGAGAGAGATGAAGAGAAAGAGAGAGAGGGACAGAGACAGAGAGAGTGTAGGACTGTTAATATGACCATATGGCTGTTAATATGACCGTATGGCTGTTAATATGACTGTATGGCTGTTAATAGGACTGTAGGACTGTTAATATGACCGTATGGCTGTTAATAGGACTGTAGGACTGTTAATATGACCGTATGGCTGTTAATATGACTGCATGGCTGTTAATAGGACTGTAGGACTGTCAATATGACTGTATGGCTGTTAATATGACTGTATGCCTGTTAATAGGACTGTAGGACTGTCAATATGACTGTATGGCTGTTAATATCTGTATTACTGGTATAAGGTTTCGCTTAAACACCGGGTGTCTGAGGGATTTACGGACCTGTCCTTTCAGTCTGAGTCTGCCGTTTAGCCCAATAGCAGGTTGAGGAACAGACTGAGAGGCGGTGTTCATGTCTTGACTGTCCCCACCTCTGCACTGTAACCCGAGGGTGGGTGACGGCACCTCCACTAGGGCGATATGAAGAGATGTCGTAACGGCCTTCACAGCTCTCTCCGTGCCGAACCTCCACGGTGTTCTCTACTTTCAGCCATGTATTCTCGGACGGTCCGTCGCTAAACGCGGCGCTGAGGTAACCGAGGCTAATGCGCGCGGCGCTGCTGTTCGCGTGTGCGGTGCTCGCGCTCCCCTCGTGCCAGCATTTGGCGGGTCTGGAGTTCAGGAGAAGAAACACCCTGACGTTGAAAGAGGTAAGAGCACGAAGAGCACCCTCCTCATGTCTTTGTGTGTCCTGGCATGTAGCTCCTAAATCTTTTTGGGCGTGTTTATTTCATTCTGCCGTGTTGGTTCAGCACCCGAACTGCCCTGCTCACCTTTCGAGCCTTACTGTTGTTATTTAGACCAGAAGGAATTAAAATGAAGAAGAATAGCACCCAAGAAAACACCAAAGGGGAATTCCACCGACGTTTCAGAATTTCCGATTAGTTTAGACCTGGTAAATGTAAACGTGTAAACAAAGTCATTCGTGATTGTAGTGCACCAGAGATCTCAGTGTTTACACTGCAGATATAGCCCTTTTATTTACTACCACAGCACTACACGTGTCTTCTGGGTTTGTAGTGTTGATGATGGTAAAACAGTCTGAAGAAATCAGTTTTCAGATTTGCAGGTTACTGGACATAAAACTCTCCAGTCTCAAAATGTGTGTAAGTAGAAAAAGTATCTACTTTTTCATTTCCTTTCTACCTTTCACAAGGGGAACCTTCTAGCAGGACATACACACAAAAACATCACTGACATAAACCCAGGACAATTCAGAAACAGTGTTTGACTTGGTCTGGGATGTATGGCGTGTCTGTCCCGCCAGCTGCCATTTTTGTTTTTTGTTTAGAATCTATTAAATGATCAAGAAGCACATAAACGTGACCGTGTGGTGACATACTTGCTTCTGTAGAGCTACAGTACCTGGGATAACATGTACACTGGCTGCTGGGAATGAGGAGACCATAGCATTTCACATCAGACATGATGGAGGTTCTAAGAAGTTCTACTGTAGTTCTATAGAGAACTCTATATAGTACAGTCATAAATTGTCGCTGTCCAAAGAAAAACATGTATCTACATTTTTGTTGATTTTGACTTTTATGCATCGTTTGAACGCAGCAGCTGCTGTTTACACTGTGCGAAAATGTCCTGATGAATGGACCAGCAGAAAAGTCCCAAAACTGCTTGGAAAAAGTCTGGTTCCATTGACTTACATTAAAGTTGAATTAGGTTTTTGCCCTCTCCTGTAAAGTTGTCATTTTGGACATATTTGCTTTCTTTGGACAATGACAATATAGTACAGTTCTATAGAGTACAGTTTGTTCAACCTGGTGTCTTTCATTTGTCCGGAAGAGAATCTGCCTTATCCTAGTTCTATTTTAGTCCTAATTGCTTTTTTGATTTTTATTTGATTTTATTATGTCCCAAACAATCCCAAAAAAGAAAAGTATTGTCCCTATAACTAACTAGTTCCTAAGTAATGAAGAAGTTCTGCAGTTCCCTGTATAAGGGAACTCAACACTTGAGTTGTTTACTTCATTACTCCTCTAAAAGCTGTTTTTCGGTAGCCACGTTTATTTCTATTTGAGTCACTATTTCATTGAAATGATAAAACTTGGCAATGACAGGGGGTTTTAGATGACTCTCCCCACCCCTGGTTATGAATATGTGTGACATTTGCTGACCTACGGTGCCTTTCCTGATGCTGAACTGGTCTAATGTTAAACTTGGTGCACTGCAGAGCTAATGTTGTCTGCTTAGAGCTACAATCAGGTGAAGTTTAACAGAAACTCAAAATCAGGGAAAACCAAGAATGAAAAATGAAAGCTGTGTTATCAACCACTGCAACTGACAAAGCCCACATTGACCAGATGTACTCATATACTGATTGACGGATTAACATTAAGTGATTAGAGATCTGAAATATTGTAAAACCTTATTCAGGAATTATTCAGGAAGATTTAAGAACATTGTGCTTAGATACCCACAAACAACACAATGAGACAACAAGACCACAGCTGTTACAACTTAGCCTAAATACATTTCTCCTAGTCAGTAGAGACAACTAGTCAGTGTTGTATAGTAACAAAGTTGAAGATGTTGGGAATTTTCCAACTTTACATAAGCATGAATGTTTCAGTCAACTTTTACTTTTAGCATCATTATTATTATTAAGTGCTGACAACTAGGGCTGCACAATATGTCGTTTCAGCATCGCCATCGCAATGTGGCAGGACGTGCAATGTCTAGTAAGACAAGTTAAATGAAACATGTCAGGCTACAACTTTTTGCTGCTTGATACAGAAGATAAACTCGCAGGGTCTCCGATTTAAGGCTTCTGGGGTACACAGAGAGGAGCAGCCACTGCGCTCACCTGCTTTTGAGTTTGGTCCACTGAAGCTGATTATAGAGCATTACAGTTCCAAAAGACACGGTTCACTCTCAGAAGAGTGTTAAAGTCTTTTCTCAGCTTTTTTATTATTGTTTTTATTTTTACCCCAATCATTTTATAATGAATAATTATTTTTTTTTAAATAATGCTGTTTAAGTCATCTGGTGAAAATTCCTGAATATTTTTTTCTTATTGCAATATATATATCTCAATAAGGGGGAAAAAGCAATGTCAGTGTTTTCCAATATTGTGCAGGCCTGCTGCAAACATATGGATAGTATTTCTCCTGCTGTATAATGATATATCTGATTGTTGTATCCATCTTACTGCTTTCTGTCCTTTACTTCTTTTCATTTCAACTGTTTCAAGCTTCCAACTCCAGCACCTTTTACCAGATCTTTTTTTGACTTTTCCTAATGAAACAAATTTACAGTTGTAGCCTAGAGACGTGAGGTTTTGACACAGTAGTTATGATATGTAGACTATACAAAACACTTTTAATATCTGTAACTTTAACCTTAAGAGGGTCTTTACTTTTATTCAGGTATGACCGTTAGGTACTGTACAACATGCTCAAAGCATGCTAGTGGCAGTTAAGACATCGTGAAAACAGAATGTGAAGGACAGAGTGGAAAATTCGGTTGCTGTTTTAGACCCACTTGAAATTTCCCCTACTGTGGTGTTTGAGTCTCATTTCTTGTTTGTTTTTGCACCTTTTTTCCCCCCAGACTGACAGCGGAAAGACTTAGTTATAACCCACCCACCGACACATAGTACTTATATGTGTAGTGTATGTGATTAAAACTACTTTTACAAATGCCAGTTTATTATTACTGAGTAACTACGGGCTTCTGGTTTCATTACATTTGTTATTTTATTGTTAATTAAATACTGACACTCTTATATAAGATGCTCTCTTTAGCTCTTTTTTCATTTTCTTGTCGTTTTTCTCTTTTCAGGTGCTGCCTGATATCGGTAAGTAATCCTGCTTTCTGTGGCTAGATTTAGTGGCATATATGTTCCTTCTGGTGCTGTCGGGTGTCTTTGGTGTACGACTGTTATAGAAAGCTTTGTCCAATTACTTGCTGAGTGCATATTTATTCTTATACACAAGAGTGAATAACTAGAGCTAAATAATGTTCTAAATGACAGAAAATATAAAACTGGCAGTTCCTGCAAAAAACTAAATCTAAATTACTTGACTATAATTATTATTTAGAATAAGAGTTGCTATAAGTCATTATTTGGCCTGAGTTGCATGTATTTATAAAACGAGTAGCTCTATTACTTTCCCTTATAGAAAAGTCACATAACGTTGTCGTTTTGATTTTTTTTGCATAATTTGAAATTCTAATTTGTCATTTGCAAAATGTCATGGTGAATGTACCAATAAAAAATTTACAAAATTTCCATCAACGTTTATTACAAGTTAAGAATGTTTTCATCTTCTCCTGTAAAGTTGCCATTTTGGAGTATAAGAGGTTCTTTTTCAGACAGCGATGATACATTTCACGTGTGAAGTGTCTAAAAACCATGTGTTTACGTGAACACGTGTGACTAATGCACGTGTGGTCACATGAAACAGTATACGTAACCACGCGTTTTTCACATCTGATAACACAAGTACTTGAAAAATATCATTGGTGGAAAAACCTTGTGTTTATTCACTGTTTTTCTTTTTCTGTAAGGGTTGCTTGGCCGCTTCCTGTTGGCCGCTTCCTGGTGGAACATTTATTTTTTAGTGACTGTTATTACTGTTAATAATGCATTCATTTATTTTTGAACATTGTCATATCCATTTTTATGAAAGCAATAGGCTGTATATTGTTGTTGAGTAATGTTATATACATTGCAGTAGAACATCTTGTGTAAGTGTGTTTTCCATATTTTATCCACATGTTCTCATAGATGGGAAGCAGAACTTGCCCGAGATTATGCTCTCGACAGTTGTGGTCCAAAGTGGGGATGTGTGTGTGCGTGTGCATTTACGCTTGGAGCCACTGCGTAAGCAAATACAATACAGAACATGAATTTACATGTGGAAAAACATATAAGTGGTAATGATGAAAATGAAGTTTGTAATTTCATCAGTAAACCACCTCCCACCTCCCACCTCCCACCTTTCTCTCTATCTTTCTCTCTCTGTCTCTCTCTCTCTCTCTCTCTGTTTCTCTTTCTCTCTCTCTGTTTCTCTTTCTCTCTGTCTCTCTCTACTCTTTGTCTTTTCTCTGTTTATAGTGGCCAATAAAACCCTACGGATTGAGTTCAATGAATCAGCTACTATGAATTCCCGTGCTATCTTGGTCTGGAGAAGTCATGAAAACCACGCTGTTTGGGTACATCTTTGGCATTCTTAACCAGGAGATTGACATTAATTGACAAATTAGGTTGCTCCTGAAATTGCTCCTTATAAATCCAATGCCCCGTTGCAATGTCATGTACACTGGGACTTGTACCATAATCTGACTCTGAAATGTAGAAATGTAAATTTTTAGTCTGACTACATTGTAATGCTTTGACTTTTTCTAAGTAAGAACGGGTTGTAATGGAAAACAAGTATTCAGAATGAAGTTGGCATTTACATTTTTAGGAGACTTCTTAAAGAATACTTATCCACTAAATTTTAAATGATATACCATCTTAACAGAAGTGCCATGTGTGCTTGTTCATGAACTGTTTTAAAATCAGCATATGACTGAAGAAGAACTTCTACTCAGAAAGTCTGAGTAGACTGATAAATCAGCGTGATGATCAGTTATAGATCTCAGTGTTACTGAGCTCTACTAAAGTCTGAGTAGACTGATAAATCAGCGTGATGATCAGTTATTGATCTCAGTGTTACTGAGCTCTACTAAAGTCTGAGTAGACTGATAAATCAGTGTGATGATCAGTTATTGATCTCAGTGTTACTGAGCTCTACTAAAGTCTGAGTAGACTGATAAATCAGCGTGATGATCAGTTATTAATCTCAGCGTTACCGAGCTCTGCTAAAGCCTGAGTAGACTGATAAATCAGCGTGATGATCAGTTATTAATCTCAGTGTTACCGAGCTCTGCTGAAGTCTGAGTAGACTGATAAATCAGCGTGATGATCAGTTATTAATCTCAGTGTTACTGAGCTCTACTAAAGTCTGAGTAGACTGATAAATCAGCGTGATGATCAGTTATTAATCTCAGTGTTACTGAGCTTTTCTAATATACTGGAACGTTTAGAATGATGTGTTCAGTATTCATCCATTACTTCATTTTCAATGTATTCTTCCCACCACTGTGGGTGTACATTATGTAGATATCAGGTTTAGAAATTATTAATTAGAAATTATGTCAAATGATATACATGATGTATATCGTATATATGATGTGTATGCCAATGTGTCTACAACACTGAACAACTGTAATATACAACAACAACTACATAATCTGAAGAGTATAAAGTGAATGGATTTTGGCACATGATGTCTTTTCAGCTACTTTGTAAAATCAAAATCAGGTAACAAGTTGTAAACAAAAAATCAATAAAATATGATTATAATATTTATTAATTTATTTTTTACTAGCATGATTTTTCCTGTCATTTCAGGTGCATTTAGTCTGTTTCAGTTTGTCTGCAAACCTGAAAAAAATGAAATATTGTAATATATATTGTGTATGGTGAAGATGTATTGTGAGGTTCTATTTTTCCTGAATCACCCAAACTTACCTGGACCTCTGTGGCTCTTTCTCTTCTAGTGGAAACGGTTGTCTAAAGCCCGCAGTAAGAGAGTTCATGTTGACCCATGTTCTATCACGAGCAAGCATCTGGCCCTCCAAAAAACACCTTTGGTATGAAAGTTTTTAAAATAAATTTTAAAAAAAATCAGAAGTTTGTGGTTGACATTTCAATACTGTGTAGAGGCATGTACTTGAATGTAACTGCGAAGTGTTGATGAATTCTTTTGTGGTCCGCTCCTGCCCTCTAGTGGGAGATGCAGTATGACTGTTTTAAGGCTCAAGTTGGTCACATCGTCCTTGTGTCTGTGCGTGACTTCAACCGTACACTCACCAGTGCCTCATATGTACCAACAGGTAACTTCTCATCAGCCTGTCTCCCTGTTCTTCTTCATGTTCCTTCACACAGAATAGTTTTTTAACATCAACAATCTTTTTAGGACTGTTTAGATATTTCAGTATTTCATTCTAGAATTTAGTCAGTTAATTATAATATTGTCTGTTCCTCTCTCTCACTCTTGCTCACTCTCTGTTCATGATATTTTTATAAACAGGAACTAGAGCTGTCTACAAGTTATCAAGTTGCTGTTGTGTTAATGTGATACGTGTTCCAATAGCACAAATGTTTAATAGCACATTTTCCTAGAAACATCCATAGTAGTGCAGGGCTAAAGCACTGCTGCTTGTGTGCTGTATGTAGTCATGAATCTGTGACTGTACCCCCGATATAAACACAGCTTTAATGTGGGCATTACACAGTTGTTTCAGAATTATTAAATCATTGCTGTGTAACACAGAAAGCTTGACAAGGTTACAGATCCACTGCCTCTACATTAATGGATTAGAGGTACATGCAGGGCTCTGTAATGTAAAATAGTCCTTAAAGTAAACAGATTGACCACTGTTTTAACTATTATCACCATATTCAATAAAACATGCTCACTAGTCGATTGGGATATTAAATAAAATGGCTATATTTGTTTTACAGACATTGCATCCCCTGGTTTCCTTTCACAAAGAAATAAGAGTTTCTCTGCAGTTAACCATTTCGCACCAAACCACTGTGAATGAGCTTGTGCAGCAATGTTAGAAAATAGGTGGAACTGTTGGAATTGACTTTACCTTCAGCACACTACACTGGACAGTGGTCGGTTGAGACTTACATATAATTCAATATAAAGGAAACAAGCAAAGCAACAGCAGAGCGTGTTCCTCTTGAGAGCCTCCGCAGTTACACGAATATGTTAGGAAATCGTTGGAGCTATTAACTGTAGATGGTGGTAGATATAGGAATTAAATCTCAAATCTGAAAAAGGAAAAAAAGAAACATTTTTACCTTAAATTGGACATTAATATTAATATATTTTTTGTAATTTTTGAGTATTTCTATTGTTGTTTCCTCAATGTGTAAGTCAGCTGGTGTTTCCAAATGATGAAAAATAGTAATCCTGCATTCATGAGAAAGATATTTCAGTTATTATTTATATAGTTATTAATATAGTTATATAGTAATATAGTATAGTTATTATTGTAAGTACTAAATACGCTCTAATGAAGCTTACTGTGCCAACTTATATAGCTATAACAAAATATTCTCTTTTTAAATGAAAAAATATCTTTGTTTAGGTTCAGATTTGAAAAATTGAATGTGATTAATGAAACAAAATATTGTAATTGCACAAAAAAGAATGATTTTTGTCGTTTGACAACTCTGCCAGAAACAGGAATGCCTCCATTATTAAAATTGTACACATTGCTTCTTTTTTATATTCTGTACATTTATTTTTTACATATATTTTTATAACAGTGCATTACAGGGATTTAAGTGACACAGTGCCCAGGTTTGATCTAAGAGTGGATACCTCGGCTAAGCTTTTCATGCTTGCCATGGAATCAGGTCAAGTACTGTTGGCCAGGCTGTGCGTCAATGTCTCAGCGCTCATATGCAAAGGCAACAGTTCGTTAAAGGTGAGTATGCGTGTAGCTGATACAGCAAAGCTTATAAAATTTCAAAAGTGACCGCAGAAGCATGACTTCAGCTGCAAGTTTGTGACGAGGGCTTCCTTTCTTTCAGATTAATACTGATCTTAAGCCTGCAGTCAATTTCAGCTTCCCCTACCTGGTCCCTTGTTTATGTGTGCAGGTAAGATGTTACAGTAAACTTGGATGCAAATTATGAAATCTATCAACAACACTTATACAACTAATGTGTAAACAAAAATATAACTGCTCCTAACCTTCTTTCCAAAGATTAATAGAGAAATGTTTTCTATTTACAGCTGTATCATAATGTACGTGATGCCAGAAGAAAAACAACCTGTCCGTTTGAAAGCAAAAGACTGCCAGGTAAGTTGAAATGACTGGAGCCCGTATGCATGTGAGACTGTTAGGGCCGCACAATAGATTGTTTATTAATATTTCATAGGTGTCAGCCTCTAGAGATAATAAACCTTCAATTCACAGCCTGTATCAATTCGGATACACATACAGTATATTTCTACTGTTAAAATCATCAGCCACAATAGAAATATCTACTGTTTTGATCTACTGTGACATATTTCTCTGGCAGTTACTTCATACAGAATCAGAAATCTCTCACACAGATAAATATGCATGCAAACAACATCACAGGCAGCCAGCGACTGAAAGAGAGTTAGGGTCAAGTCCTGTGATGAACTGACAGAACAAAAAGTCTCTGATGATGTAGCATTGTTTACGTTCCGTACACTCCAGACTTTCAATCTGTTTTTTCTAAGCTCACTGGACTAAAATGAGCATCCTGTGACTGAAGCATACCTAGTAGCGTGTAATACCTCCACGAGCACAAATAACAACTGCGGTTCGATTTGGCGTGAACTGGACAAGCCATAATTATCAAAGTAGAGCAAAGTGTTAAAATAGTTTTTTACTGTGTGGCAGCGGGTAGCACTGTCACCTTACAGCAAGAAGGGTTCGATTCCCAGCTGGGGCATCTGGGGTCCTTTCTGTGTTTGCATGCTCTCCCCGTGTCTGTGTGGGTTTAGTCCCACAGTCCATAGATATGCAGTCAGGTCAGTTGGAGATGTTAAATTGTCCCCTGGGTGTGAGTGTGTGTGTGTGCGCCCTGGCGACCTGCCCAGAGTGTTTCCTGCCTTCCGCCCAGTGAGTACTGGGATAGGCTCCAGCACCCTCTGTGACCCTGAATTTCGATATCACTTCGATATCATTGTTTCTGTTATTGCACTGCGTTACAAATGTCTCAGCTGTCTGTGGTCAGAAGTTTGAGAAGGGGATAACCTGTCATTTGACCTGACTTTATATTTTTCAGTGCGTTAGACTTCATTAAATTGCTGAATACACCAAAGTGTTTTTAGTGTGTTTTTATGGGCTTTTTGTGTCCTGCAGGAGGTGGAGATATTTTGTCCAGCAGCTCTCTGACGCTCTATGGTAGCTCTGTCCTCGTGTGGAGCCCTGTGTGTACCTCTGATCCCTCAAAACCTACAGTCTCTCTCTGCTGGCAACACCACGAAAACCAGTCACAGTGCTTTCCTGTCCATAACTCCACCCTACAGGAGAAAGACCGGGTGAGTACCAAGCCACAGATATAGCAGATGCTGTATAGTACATATCCACAGATTGATCACAGGCCAACCCTATTCAGATGGTAAAATATTATTTATTATGTAGAAATATTTAAGCTAACAAAATGTGATTTGCGCTCTGTGAGCACCGTCATTGTATTATGGTCAATCAAATCATTACAGTTTTCAACAAGCACCACCTTACTTCCTCAGCCCTCCAGTTACTGCTTATCCACGGTTGCTATCTTTATGAATTGAGCTTGATTTGCAGTTAAAGCATCGTAACTGGGGATGTTTAAAAGTAACATTCTGTCCTGTAGAGTGTGTGGTTTTCTACCCACCTAAACCCAAAAATACCGCCATCGCTTTTCTTTTACTATGAAGGCTGAAATGGGCTTTCTTTTACTACGAAGGCTGAAATGGGCTTTTTGAGAATATAAAGGCAAATGTCTAATGTTACTCCCCATCGTTATTCCTCATCTTTGCCCATCTCAGGGTCTTTTACGGTTTTGACATGTTTGTAACTTCCTGATGTCAAAACTGTTCAGTTTTCTTTATTTATGTAATTCCATTCCAAGCATTGTAGCAAAACATCAGTAATTGCCACGATGGGTCTTCAACAAACAAAAATTGTCTTGTATAACTATTTGCATGGGTTGCGGATAAGACTTGTGGTGGCATTTTCAATGGGTTATTGTAGCTTGGTGTTACATGCTTGCAGTGATGGTGATGACTTAAATGATGATGTTGATTCTGTGTTTTTAGACATTCAGTGACTTAACCAAATTAAACTTTGGACCATTTTTGTCTTTTCCTAAAGAAATACAACGTGACTGCTGTGGACAAGCACACTCGCATGTGTGTAAAGGTAAGAAATCCTGGACACTGAGTCTGCCAGGTTGAAGCGTTGATACTTCACCCAACTGTAGTCTGTTGCAAGTCTGTTGTAAGTTTTCCTGTTTTCTGTTTTCATTCTAGTTTTCTCTGAGTGGCAGCCATCGTGTCTTTTGCCCCTTCAGCTCAGGTAAAGCATCTGCTCTAGCATTTAACAGACATCAAAGAGAATGGTTGTGAAATTACATTTTTATTTTGCAATGATTTGTCGTAAACTGGCACAAATTGTAAATTCTCATTGCTCTCTCTCTCTCTCTCTCTCTCTGTGTCACTCTCTCTCTCTGTCTTTCTCACTCTCACTCTCACTCTCTCTCTCTCTGTCCCTCTCTCTCTCTCTCTCTCTCCCTCTCTCTCTCTCTCTCTCTCTCGCTCTCTCTCTCAGGTGTTTTGTCTGAATGGGATGCAAGTGTGGTCCCTGGATCCCAGCGTCTGCATATACGACTGTCTTCCAATATCACAGCATCCTTCTCTGCCCAGCTGTGTTTAGAAGAGGAGGGACAGTGTGCATCGAAAGGAGATGTTCACTCCATTCACATGGTTAGTAATTACTTGCTGTTTAATTTAGATGTATCTAAAACCATTCCACTGAATCCATGAATTTGTATTATTAATATATAACACTGTAGTTCTAGTAGCTTTTAAAAGATGCATATGTCAACGTTAGTTATCGCAGTATACAACTGGTATCATAATTGTGTAAGAAAAACAGTAAGTAGCATACAGGCACTTGTTATGTCTTTAGTTCATCCATTCTTTTTTTTCATGTTTTCTACAGAAAGAAGGTACTAAATACGTGGAGCTGAGCCTTCCCCTTCATGTTCTGATCCCAGGACTGTGTGTGCAAGTAAGTCAAAGTTTGTTTTTTGAGCTTTGTCAAAGGTTTGTGCAGAGTTTTAGCAAGAAAATCAGTAATGAGTGAGTTACAGCCATCAGTGCAAAGGCATAGAGTCATCATTTAGCATCTGTACTAATTTGCAAAGGGGCAAAGATGGGTTGTCCTTGCAGGTGGAGGAAGACAGGTTAAGAGTTATAACATAGGGTAAAAGTGCAGAGTTAAAGAGGTGTAAATATTCTGTTTTGCTGGCATATTGAAATTGTGTTTCTCTGTCTAGGTGTGGCGCTCTAAGCCTTTTCTACATGGAAAGAGAATTATTTGCCCTGAGTGTAAGTTATGAAATTAAAATCCTTTGCATGCATGTGTGCCACCATCCCCAGTGAAGTAATGTGTCTTTGATTTTCTCAGTGGAAATAAGTTATTTTACAGAGAACAAACCAGGGTTACTGTAGTTTTTCAGTTTTTATTAGTTTCTATTTTTAGCTTTCCATTTTGGTTTTTAATTGCAGTTTAGTTTCATTTAGTTTTAAGGGTACATTAATTGTTTTCATTTTGTTCCAGTTTTAGTTTTTGGCTTATAATGAACGCTGTGGTAGTGATGAGGGTTTTAATAAAATTAAAAGTACACTGAGCTCGGCTCCAGCTCTCCTCAAAGGCAGCCAAACACATAAACAGTCCACTTTTAATGCTCATTCATGCACTGAAAATTTTTTTAGCTGTTTTTCTCAGTAGTTCTACTTAATTTAATTAGCTTTGCTGTGCACATTATAGTTTTGATTTTTTTTTTTTTTTTTGATACAGTTAAGATTACAGTTTTTGTGTTTTTGAAAAACGTTTGCTTTTATTTTGAGTGTTAACATGCACATTTTCTCATTAATAATACTGGGACAAACAAATCTGACATGTTTCTGCAAAAACCTTCTTATTTATTTGTTGAGTTTAACATGTTTGATGTTTTCCAGTATGGTATAAGTCGGCAAATAAACAATAATTGTGCATTTAGCTGGGCAGCTGTATATTCTAGAGAATGTGTTAAATTTATGTAGGAAATCAATAAAACATCATTTGACCGGGTGCCTAAACTTTATACTGTAAATACTCATTATATCCCTTTTGCAGATGCTCACAGGAGATGGGGTCTTGTTGTTGCCGTTTCTCTTGCCTTCCTGATGACTCTAACAGCAGTGGGGTTCCTTACCTATGTGTTGATCAAAAAGAAGACATCAGGTTAGTAATTAAAGCTATAAGAAATCACACGTTTTGTCTGCTGCTTTACCTTTTGCATTATTTCCTTGGACTTACTATACAGTTGTGTAAATATCATAAATTCATATGAAGCTCTTGTATCTTTAAACATTTCTTATTGGTGAAATTGTTGTTTATTTGTTTGCTTATTCCTGGTCCATTATTATTACAAAACCTTCCTTTTTTTCATTTTTGTTGTTTACCAACAATGTTCAGAAATGTAGATATATAATATGGCCTTTCGCAAAAGAAAATAATTAATAATAAATAAATAACATTTTATACATTATCGATTGAATGTTTATTATTATTATTATTATTAGTAGTAGTAGTAGTAGTAGTATTAGTAGTAGTAATAAGAAGAAGAATTCTGCCCTGCGATTGACTGGCAGCCTGTCCAGGGTGTTTCCCGACTGCTGGGATAGGCTCCAGCACCTATCATGACCCAGAAGGATAAGCAGCTTAGAAGATGAATTAATACTACTACTACTACTAATAATAATAATAATGACAATAATAATAGTAATAATAATAATAAAGATAATAATAATAATGAACTGACAAAAGAAAGTTATATTAAAATAACAAAAATAAAAAAGTTTAAAAAAGCACATCAGTTCTGCCTTAAATAGCAGTAACCTTTCCTCTCTGTCTCTCATTAGTGTGGCGCTCAGCGGAAAGAAAGCCTGTGCTCCTTGTGTCTTCCTCTGATGATGCGGCCCATGTGTGCGCTCTGGCTTCCGGACTACAGGAGGAGCTGCGTATGGATGTGCGTTTACCGCTGTGGGCTCACTGCAGCACGCAGGCATCTCTGGCCGAGCTAGGACCTGTACCCTGGGTCTATGGTCAATGCCAGGAGGTGCAGCAGGCAGGAGGTGTGGTGTTGCTGGTCTGGAGCCTGGAAGCTCAGCAGGCATTTTTCCAATGGAAGGACAGAGAAGGGAAGAGGGAGAAGGAAGGCAACTGGCAGAGAGGAGAAGTAGGCGATAAAGAGAAGGATACAGCATGGAGCATTGAACAGATAAATAAGCAAAAAAAAGGGTGGATGGAAACAAAGGATATGTCTTCTGTCACAGCTCAAGTGTTTATCGCCACCCTTTCGTGTCTGTGGGCGGGGCTACACAGCGAACGCGGTGGTCAAGGATTTGGTTTGGTCTGCTTCCAGGGACTTGGTGGCAACTGCCATATTCCAAAGGACCTCAGGGGAGTTCGAAAATACTGCCTGCCCCGGGACCTTTCCAACCTGATACATGAATTGGACCTGAAGGAAGGGAGCCCTGCAGGCGGGGTCAAGGAAGCATCCGGTGGCTGGTGTTGTTGGCCCCGTCTGTTCTCTAAGGCTCTGTCCTTCTGGCTGTCACAGAGACTCGCTCAGAGACTGGAAGCATGGCTACCTCAGATAGACTCAGAACAAGACAGGGAGAAGTCCCAGCTGATTCTGAAGCTGTCACATAAACCTCATAGTAAAAGTAAGAAGGAGGAGTTCATTGTCGGTGCACACTCCCAAAAAGAAAAGCTTGCTGACAGAAAACGAGACAGTATAATTTCCTCTTCTGTGCTGGCGGTCATGAGGGTAAATGAAGCCATCTAAGCTTCGGACTGCACCTGCCAAGTATTTGCCATAAACATACAGTGTTCTTTTTTACATACCTCATTCTGTGGCCATAAACATTTGCAAAGATTTTGATTAATAAACAACCTGCACTTCTGCACTCAGATCCTGCTTGTAAGAGCATCTGCCAAAGCTTGTAAATATAAAGCATTGTAAATACACAGAGGTGGACAATATGACAATATTTCATCAGCATGTTTCATTACAAAGAGAGCGTTATTAGTCCTTTTTATATTGACTAAAGTTGAAGAAAAATTAATGTATACATAGTTTTCATAGGACTACTGGTTCTTTTATCAAACATCAGAAAAACTGAATATTGTTGTACATATCGTGTATTGTGAGAATGTCTTGTGTCAAGTATTGTGATATAATATTTTTGCTTTATTACTGACCCCAGCTATACTCGTACTGTCCACTTTATTAGACACAGCTGACTTGTTTTGTTCCTTTGTAAGTATATGATTAGATACTATAGCTTATCTTTTCGTAACCCAGAGGTGCCCAAACGTGTGATGTTTGAGGTGGGCCAAGGACCAAAAGGACAAAACAGATACAAAACCGTTTACAAATAAGGAATGTAGGTGTGTTTTCCAATTGAGTCTAAAAAATACTAAAATATATCAAAATTGCATATTAAAAAGGAAAATAAGATATTATTATTATATATTATTCTGCTTTTCTCATGTGCCTAAAACTTTTACCCAGTTCTGTATATAAATGTTTGTGTGTATGTCCTATCAAAGATTAGACTGAAGTTGTGGTGGGACAAAGCAAGTGTCCTAATGGACCAACTTTTGACTTTATGGGAAGCTGTTCTCTGGCCCTTCATCAATGGTCAGTTTGTGACCACAGGACCATTTGGATAAATATTTTTGGTTGACTGTTCTCAACCCAACAGTGACACTAAGTTGTGTAAAAACTCCAGCAACACTGCCTGATACACTCATATCAGCTTTTCCACTGGGCAGTGCAGTATGGCATGGTGTAGTTACCACTCTGAATCCAGAACTATCCATACCCTAGTGGAGAACCTATGTCCATCCCCCTGTTCCACTGCTGTACTATGAAAGTAGGGTTTTCTTGGGAATGTGTGATGTAGATATGGTTTCTCACATGGGCTGTGTGTTAACAGAGCTCATAAACAAAATAGCAACACCAGAGCAGTATCAACATCTGATTTACCTTTTACTCATCCATTGTTTTGGCCTTTTTTGGCAATTTTTCAGTCAGCCAGCTCTTGTCAAGCTAGCACAATGGTTGTTATAGCAGTTGGTATAGTGTAGCGGGTAACACCTCTGCCTCCTATTCTGTAGACTGGTGTTCAATCCCCTACCTGGGCAAGCACCCTGCACTATACCGATAGGAGTCCTTGGGCAAGACTCCTAATAGTACCTTTCACCTTCCTGTGTGTAAGAAATGATCAAATTGTAATTCGCTCTGGATAAAAGCATATGCCATCTACCGTAAATGTTGTGTGCATGGTGTAGTTTGAAAAGATGGAACACGTTTAATGGAAAACACTAGCTGTCAATGTTCTTACATTAGGTAACAGATGCTCCTGCTGGCATCATGATAAGTGATGGAGAGGGAGGGGCATCCTACTCATCCGGACAGAGCAAGGCATGGCCTTGGATGGCTGTGGCATCACCGCGGATTAACCACCATCGTGATTGTAAGGCCAGTGCTTTTGTGAAAAGGCTCAGATTCTGACTAACTGGCGTTTCCTTTTAGAAACAATGGTTGTCTTTCTCAGGTACCCGATCAGTGGGCACTAGTTCACTTGATCACTAGGCATGGAAAGTAACCAGGGTAGGGGTCACTTGTGAATGGAAATGATGACAAAATATGTGGTCATACCATGCTGTACTACAGTGCCTGAGGAGAGGAACCTGAATATGGCACTACCATGTCATTGTCACTGTTGTGCTAAGAATGGTCCATCACACAGTGGTGGTTGTGTGGCCCATTTCCAGTGATGGATGGGGTAAAGGTTGACTGATAATTCGGGGAGCAATAAACAAGTTATGGTAGTTCCATATGTACAAAGTGCACTTTTGTGGTTGATAAAATGACCAGTGAGTAGGTACACGGTTGTGCCTAAGTACTGGTAGCTGTTTTTTGTGCTACAACACGGGGACATTAACTTAAGAAGCCTGAGTTCCCGCTTGCTTAATTGAAGTTACTGGATACAGATGAACCCATAGTGTTATGACTTTCCACCTACCTATTGAGACTGACTGAAGACCAGTTGGCTGAGTAGCATTACCCATAACTTCCCCTCCTTAACCTGAATGACAGTTGAACCACATAGACCCTGAAATAAGTACAATTCATACATAAATTGAGTGTGGACGGCTTCAGTGCATCCTCATTTATGAGTTTCTGCTTCACTGTATAATACAGAAAGCCATTAAACAATGCTTTGTAGTTCTGTGTTTGTGTGTATATGTGTGTGTGTAAAAAGGCACCTGCAGCTCTCTGGCATTAGTATATATTGTTTGCTGAACATTATATTGCACATGTCCAGTTTGTTATAATCTCCGGTGGGGCTTTGCTTTTATATCAGCCATGTTGTTTTCTGCAGCTGTGTTCGAAATGGTATACTACATACTACTTTCACACTAAATCTACCTAACAGTAGTATGTAGTATGCAGTATGCGACCAAACTGTAAACCTGTAGTGCAGTGGAGATACCCGGATGGTGTTCTACTCCAGTCTGAGTTTCTAGTGTACAGGAGCAGCTATCTTCATGGTGTACTGCACTCCATCATGCACCATGGCCTCACTAGCTCAGTCTGCTTCAGCCAGAGAAAATGGCGGCGGGTAACACTGGGGAGCAAAACATAGCCAACTCTGAGTATAAATGTGGGTATAGTGATTGTAGTGGGGTATGTCTTCATCAGATTGAGCCTCAGAAAGTTAAAATATACAGGTCTGAAGATTAATAAAAGATGAACTCGCTTTAGAGGTTCAGATTTAGAGTGAAATAGCCAAGGGTAGCTAACAGCTAGGCTAACCGTATTTCAGGTGAACTGAAACTGAAACAGGTCATATAATATGCCATAACAATTAGCATTTAATAATTATGACTGATTATCTCATAATAATGACCTAATGCCTCATGATAATAAGAAAGTTTCACATATTTATGATTATGATTTAGCCGCATCCCTTTCTCATAAATATGAAATGCCAAATCATGATGATGCAAAGTCATAAATATGATATTAAACACTGTATTAAATTAGTTAGTCATAATTAGTTAGTCATGATTTTGAGATACTAATCATAATTATGAGATACCAAGTCGTATTTATTTATATAACTAGTCCTAACTGTCCTAACTAGTCCTAACTGTCATAATTTTTAGATACTGAATAGTAACTGTGAGATGCAAAAGTAATACAAATGCACGTTGCTCCCCTACATTTGACTTCACCATGTATCAGATGCTGGTTCTGACTTTGCTTGGCATCCATTTTGGTAGGCTTTCTAAATGTACATGAAACCAATACTGGGCAGTGCATCCCAAGTACATAGATAAAAGCAAATGCTGTACATGCTATGATGACGCTGAGTGATCCAGAAGTGTTAGAGTTTTGTGCTTAAAAGAAACATGGTTATAAATATATATAAATATACATAAGATGCTTTAAGAAATTTTAATAATTTATTTAATATTTAATATTTTAATTAATCATTAGTAAAACAGTATGACCAATATGTGGTCCATAGGCCTGGACCACCGGCCTATGGACCACATATTGGTCATACTGTTTTACTAATGATTAATTAAAATATTGTAAATAATTGTAAATGTAAATATTCATAAGTGTTAGAACTTAACAGTAGTGAGAATTATAACTAGCATTATTCATTGTTTGAGCAAGCAGTAGTGAAAATCTATAACAAGTAATATGCTTTGTGAAAGTGCAAAACACCAGGTGTTGATANCCTCAGCAGACCAAGAGATTCTGGACTATTTCTGTTTGGGGATGGCCCCTCCCTGGTCCAACATCACTGAGCACCAGTGCACAAAGCAAGGTCCATAAAGACATGGATGTGTGATTTTGGTGTGGAAGAAGACTGGCCTGCACAGAGTCCTGACCTCAACCAGATAGAACACCTTTGTGACGAATTAGAGCGGAGACTGCGAGCCAGGCCTTCTCGTCCAACATTAGTGTCTGACCTCACAAACGCGCTTCTGGATTTATGGTCAAAAGTTCCCATAAACACATTCCTAGACCTGGTGGAAAGCCTTCCCAGAGAAGTTGAAGCTGTTAAAGCTGTAAAGGGTGGACCGACATCATATTAAACCCTATGGATTAAGAATGGGATGTGACTCAAGTTCATATGCGTGTGAAGGCAGACGAGTAAATACTTTTGGTAATATGGTGTATATGTATGTATGTATGTATGTTTGTATGTAGTATGTAGCATGTATGTACATATGTATTTATGTATTGTGTATGTATGTATGTATGCATGTATGCATGTATGTGTATGTATTTATGTATGTATGTATGTATGTATGTATGTATTTATGTATTTATGTATGTATGCATGTATGTGTATGTGTATGTGTATGTATGTGTATGTATGTGTATGCATGTGTGTATGTATATACGTATGTACATATGTATGTAGGTATGTATGCATGTACGCATGTATGTATGTATGTATGTATGTATGTATGCATGTATGTATGTAGTATGTATGTGTGTATGTATGTATGAATGCATGTTTGCGTATTCAAAACAAAATACAATCAGTTCACACAGTCTTAATTATAATTCCATTCCTTATCCTAAACAAATAACCAACCAACCCACGCCCCTTTCCCTCTCCTCATGCATTACAGACCCACACCCAGACATGCAGGCACTCATTAATAGCCCCTGTACAGAGTATAAGAACATGCAGATGGAGCAGAAGTTGCTACGGTGTCCAGTTAAATGAATGGAGATATGATGGAATACCTAGAATCCATTTGTAAACTACTTTTCCCCGATTCTGTCCCCAGCAGGAAAACTATAAGGAACTACAGCTCTCACTCCCACGCCTAACATAACAGTGCTGACTCATCGTAAAAACCTGTAAGATAAATCTGATACTGAAATACTGGACATTTGTTTAATAACGACAGTTTATGCAGATGGCATTTATGTCAGAGAGCACCCAGAATAGTCATACAGCGCTGTACTTTGGAATATGTGTAGTATAAAATGTAAGTATGAAAAAAAGGCTGCAGGAAGTTTTCCTTTCTTCTTTCAGGAAATGATGACTTCAGTGTAATACACTGGTGTCTGAAAACTTCCTGCTGGAAATGCTATTAAAATCAATTGTAAAATAGGGAAATTGAAGCGGCATCCCTTTAATCCATTGCAGCTGGATAACAGTCAGTGGGCCATATAAGAGAAGTCATCTGAAACCATATCCTATTGATTTAGCTGTTATTTCACTTCATAGACTGATCAAAAAAATTGTTGCACTAATAGCTGCACCCCGAAGGAATGAACCAACATGAATGAAACTTGGTGGGTCAGTTTGGCATTGTGAGACATGGGAATGATTCTAGTTTCATGCTCGACTGCATTCGATGTAACCAGTGATGGGCCCTATCTCCAGACATTCAGTGAGCAGTGAGCCCTCCATGAGTCATCCTGTTAGAACAGCACCGTTGGCAGGCGGCTGCACAACACAGGACTACATGCATGCAGAACGTTACGAGGACTGTCCTTAACACCACACCAACGTCACCAAAGACTGCAATGGTGTCGTGCCAGACTGAACTAGACAAAACTAGCCAACAGTAAAAGTATACTTTTTCAATTATGGTAACAATCTGTTAAATTACAATGCTGCCTTTTACTGCAATTCAACATTTTTACAGTGAGAGAACATATTCTTAACATCATTTCAATTCTTTTCATTTCTATCCAATTCAGTTTAACTCAATTCAATTCAATTCAATTCAACTTTATTTATGTATTCAATAGATAAATAGATAAACAGATAAACAGATAGATAGATAGATAAGTAGATAGATAGATAGATAGATAGATAGATAGATAGATAGATAGATAGATAGATAGATAGATAGATAGATAGATAGATAGATCTTATTGATCCCGAAGGAAATTTAGCAGTTACACAATACAGCACGGTAATACAATACAAAATAAGGGTGGTACAGTGTGAACATAAGTAAGTACAGGCTCAGCAAAAAGTACTGGCTATAAATAATGCCGTCAGCTATAGATAAATGTCTTTATATGACATTATATATATATACTTTATTATACTTTATTATTATTATAATAAATATTTGCTTACCTATCTTTATGAGTGCACACAGTGAAAAAGACAAAAGCGTTTCAGCAAACAGCCTGTTGTTGCAAAGAGAGGTGATCATCCTCTATGCCCCCTTGTTGCAGCCCACCTAGCAGGAAACGTTCCCAGAACTTTGGCTAACATTACCTACAAGATCTATTACAGTTTTAAAGAAAACGTTTCAGTCGAAGATTCAAACAACGTTTTAAAGATGTTTATTATTTCAGATAATGTTCCTATAAGGTTAAATGTTAACTAAGACAAGAATGTTTAAACTGAAACGTTCAGAGGATGTTTTGAGGATGTTCCACAGATGTTACATGATAAAAAAAAAGGAATTCAGCGCAATTCAGGAATTCTCAGCGCAACATAATAGGGAATGTTTTATGGATGTTATTGAGAGCTGAAATGACAGTCGTTGTAGAGAACATTCTCCTACCTTTACAAAGAACATTCTGGGAACCAAAATAAAACTTCCTGCTGGAAGCATTGATGGAACTTTGGATTGCGTATTCTCAGAATGTTTTTAGAACAAATCATTTCTAGCTTGAAGAGAGCTGATCACCACTCCTTTGTATTGAAATGCCCCTTCGTCTCCTGACTTTAAGGTGGTAACATCATCTTCCTCCTTCCTCACCCCCTCCCTTTTTGCTCCTCCCTGATTCTTAGGATGTGTACTTCAATCATCTCTGACTAGGACTAGACTAAACTAGATTGGCGACTACCTGTTGAAGCTGTGTACATGAATCAGGCTAATGTTGATCGACCGAGCTGTAACCATACATCTCTCTCTGTGTAAATACGCCCAGTGCTGAAGCTCTCCAGTCTCCTGAATGCTGAATTTCTAACAACTGGTTCAAGCAGTTATCCTGACATATAGCATTTAGCCTAATAACAGCAACAACCACTAAAATAAAGGCAGGTGTCTGTGAATAAAGGCGATCAGTTGTTTTGGTGAATGTATATTTCCTTTCTACATACTACAGCCTTGTTGGAACTAACCATACAGTACCAGTCAAAAGTTTATAGACATGGCTACTCATAAAAGGTTTCCTTATTTTTAGCTTAATGCTTTTCTTTACAGCACTTATGCAGTCAACTTAAAAAAAAACTTCATGATAAAAAAAACCTTGTTGATATAACAAGATTTCTTCCTAAGTCAATTTGGACAAATACTATTGGTCTGTCCATCATGAATGTTCACTAAATTTAAATGATAACTACAGCTTTTAAAGTCTGCTAAAAACAGAGGTAAAGGTTTTTGCGCAACAAAATATATAGTATATTAGAGGTGGAGATATGGCCGAAAATATAATATAATACATCAAGAGTATATGTGGTATATCAGGATATCATTGTTTCAGACTCTCATCAGTTGGAACTGTTAAGTGTAAGCCTGTAGAGTCCTTAAGATAACCACAAACATCCATTTAGTTGGGTGTGTCCAAACTTTTGACTGGTACTGTATGCATGACTGTAGGGTATTTACATCTAGGTGTGTACACCCTTATTAAAAAATGGTTCTTTAGGGGTTCTTTAGCAAATGAAATGGTTCTCTATAGTACCATGAACAATCAAAGCACAAGTTCTTTGCATCACCAAAGAGTTCCTCAGGTTGTTGGAGAATGTGTTGTAGAGGGTTGTATATTGAACCTTTTTGAAAAGGGTTCTATGTAGTGCCAAAAATGTGTTTCTATTGTTACAAGTAGACATTGTATCCTTAGCGGATCCCTTTTTCATGCTATATAGAACCATATACAACACATTCTATCAGTTCTTCAGACTGAACTCTTTAATGACGCAAATTAGTTTGGCTGTTCATTGAGTGTTCCTGGTTCATATACAGAACCAGTTTCTTTGACCTTCTGAAGACCCATCTTTTTGAAGTGTGCAGGGGCATTTACGTGCATTATAGCTTTTCTCAGAAGATAATTATCAGCCATTAAATTCTACAGTAAGTTGACAGTGAAACTGTGTAGCTGCTGTAATGTGATGTTTATTTCATGGTACGCTGATAAACAGTCCTCTGCTGTTGTGCAGGGGTAGAAAACAAAGTAGCCAAGTGCATTTAGAAAGTATTCTCAATACTATTATATTTTACAAAAAGTATATTAATTAGTATTATATATAATATTTAATGTAAATATGTTATAATATGATATTTAATATTCCTAAAAGCTCCGGAACTTGATAAGCAGTAAATTGCTGTAGACTTTGTTACTATTGCACTATAAAGCCCTATGAGCTGCTATGTATAAAATGTGTTCTATATAAAGATACGAATATATGAAGATATATAAGTTATTCAAATTGTAAGATTTTAGGTTTGCACTACTGTTCAAAGCTCTGTTGGCTAGTCTTGTGCTGCTAGCATTTTTGAGTTCTGCTAAAAATAAGCTAAAACTGTCACTACCGAAACTATCAAAATTGTCACTATTGAAACATTTGGTAAAGTTCTGGCAGCATTATTAATGTTTCAGTAGTGACAGAAAGGAAATGTTCATAAATCAGGTATTTTAATTACATAAACATAATTAAGGTGTAGTATATTCAGAACAAATGTACAGTACTTTGAGTCTAAAGTCCAGGTCCTACAGGTTTGACAGGTTCAAGGGGGTTGAGGGACAGTGTGTACGTTGTCTATGGTAAAATCGCCTGTAAATGCATGTTTGTGTGAGGGACCGTTTTTGGGGCTGAATTTCAGTTGCTTTGCGTGATGGGATTGCATCCCGCAGGTGTTTCTTTGTCTTAAAGTGTGTGTGTATTTGCATGTGTGTGTGTGTGTGTGTGTGTGTGTACTGTTACTCTTGAGAAATAGTGTGCAATGAGAGGAATTTTCATGGGGGTGTTTGCATGTTTTCATTCTTTTCTAGGACATAAACTATAAAAGACCATCAAAAAAATACCATAAATACCATAAACTGCAAAATATCAAGACAAAAAACAAACAAACAAAAAAAATTATATGTGTGTGTGTTAGTGAATGTAGAAATGTACCATATATATATATATTTGTAATAAATATATATATAAAATGTTTTTTCTAGAAATATATATGTTTCTACATTTACTATTCACTTTTGTAACAGTGTGTAATATGATGTACGGATGTAGATGGTGGAGGAATGCTCTTGTGTATAGAGTTAAGTGTAATTTTTATGTGTAATGATAATAAAAGCAATATCATATTGTATTATTATTACATATAGACATGTGTGTTCACCTGTTTGCAATCATTCATCATGTTAATAATTCCTGTTCTTTATCCAATAATAACATACATACAGGTGTACACTGAAATACCATAAGCTAGACAAGGTATTTGTAAATGTTTGTATTTTCAAAATTTCAATTATGACAAATTGTGAGAAGTTATTAAATGATAAATGACAAAATTGGCATTTACATTAATACCTTGACAGAATATCTTACTGAGACTGTACTGTTTATGAACATATTCTTATGTGTCTTTTGTCTTTTTACCTTTGCACTATTACTTAATTTGTCTATTGTTTTAATCACTGCGCTGGAGAAGTAGCATGGCAGGACAGGACATCACAGGACAGACAGACACATTCACTCACACATTCATGCATAGAGACAATTCAGTGTCTCCAACTTGCCTGACTGCTTGTCTTTTGGCAGGAAGAAACCAGAGCACCTGGAGGAAACCTACACAGACCAGAACATGCAAACTCCACACAGAAAGGACCCCAGCCAGGGAATTGAACCCTGATCCTAAAAACATATACACATGTTCATAAATGATCATATAATAAACGACAGAACATGTGTTATAATTGATTGAACTTGTGTGTTGTAAATGATTATATAATAAATGATTGAATATGTGAGTTATTAATAATTACATAGTAATTGATTAAACACATTACAACTAAGCAATCAATGCTAACGAAACCTGCGGTATTGACAGTTTTAACACACTAAACAGTATATGACTAATAAACACAGCTCTGAATAGTTGTACATGCATAAAATCATGTTTTTTTGTATTAAATGCAAAAATAAAAATGACTTATTTGTATATGTATTTCGGTGGTGACTGTTCCTAATGCTACACACTGATTTTTAGACTTTGGCAAACATTTACCTAACAGTACTTAACAATGGGATGCATTCTCACACCTTATTTTAGGGTGTGGCTAAAATAAGGCTCCACCCATAGACTACAACTCTTTATGTTTTGGTAGTTACATGAGAACATTAGCACAGCAGTTTTATAGATGAGCTAATGATAAATCACAGTCTTTCAGCTTCACTGTAAAAGAATACATAATATATATAAATACAGCCCTGTGTATGTGCACCAAGGCACGGCTGGCCCTCTGAATACGAGCCGACCCCTTTGTGGCTGATCAGATTCGTTTGAATAGCAGCTTTGCCCCCTGCAAGAGATAACATCCACCTCTCTGCAGCAGAGTCACACGGTACTTTCCCCTGCTAGAATTACAGTCCCCTCAGATGCAGCCACTTTGAGCAACGGTAGAACTTATGCAAATTCCTCCAGGGAAGATGATGAAAACGTTATTGAGGTTTCGCAACATGGTCACTGCACATTTGCCTAAGCTCAATAGTAAAAGATGGATGAACTTATCTGACTTATCTGCCATGTGATTTAGAGTTATGGGGCGGGGACCATTCTGCATGGGCGAATGGGCGGAGATGTTATGAATGTGACATCTTTCACCAATCCACATTCCTCCTACGTTCTGTATGAGTAAAAGGTCAAGGAGAGAGATGGGTTTCAGCAAGTCAACATTTGTTTTCATGGTGTTACAAAGCACAATACAATCTGCAATCTGATATACAGTACATCTGTAATACACGCTCAATAGTGAAATATTTCATCAGAAATATTGTTTCAGAACAAAATGATTTTACACATAGATTCAAGGGATATTTTCCATGCATTCAATATAATAGCCATGCACTCCCCTAAAAGAGCTGATAAAATGTACTATGTTATCCTACTCAAAAAGTCCAAATTTACATTTAAGTGATTTTAAAATGATCTTAATAAGGCCCCTAAACAAGGGCCTTACAGACATAATCTGGACCAGCCTACTGAACACAACTCATAAAGGTGGAAATTTGGCATGGCATTCAGTTTAACTAACCAAGAAGCACCACACTTATACTAAAAAGTATAGATTTTAGCTTAAACGAGCTTTAAATGATCTGAATATGGTGTCATACAGGTAGATTCAAGGTATGTTTGTATGCATTCAACATAATCACCTACCTAGAAAAACCAGCATAGTCAAGCATGACTGGTCTCCAGCAAAAATAGTATATTGGAATGAAATGTTGCATCTCCAGAATGATATCTTTACAGCAGAAGGAAAAAACAAACTTGACTTTTAATGTAAGTCAATGGAACCAAACGTTTCTCCAAGTAATTTTGGGACATTTCTTTTTGTCCATTCATCATGAAATTTACACACAAAGTTAAGGCCAACAGACATTTTCGAAATACACTCATCATTAAAAGAACAGCTGCACCCAGAAGGAAGTGTGGGATTGCAATGCTATTGGGAAGGAAGTTAAAGGTTACCAGGAACAATAAATGATGATAAATTTAGACTGATATGATCAATATTTATTGAGCTACACATGCAACATGGCAGGTGTCTTGGCATGGAGTTGTAGAGGTTCCTAATGGTGTCCTGTGATATTCCATTCCATGCAGCTTGGCACTGACCACGGTGCCTCCACACGCGGTTTCATTGGTCGTCTCTACGGAAACAAAAGCGGGACTTGTTACTGAAGATGACCTGCTGCCATTCTGAGTCACTCCATGACAGTCTGGCACAACACCATTGCAGCCTTTTGTGATGTTGACGTGGTGCTAAGGGCAGGTAGTCCCGCATCATACAGCCGTATTCCAATGGTGCTGGCACTAACAGGATGACTCATTGAGGGCATCACTGCTTGCTGAATGTCCGCAGTCATGGCTGTTGGGTCACTCCGCGCATGTTGGACAACCTGTTGGTTCTCCCTCTCCCTGGTTTGTGTAGGTCTTCCAGATCTTTCATGTCACTTGTGCATGCCTTCTTCTATCCACTGCTGCCAACAGCGTGCTGTGGTAGTATCCGCAGTATGGCGCGGAATACAGCGATAAGCAACACAACAGCATGAGTGAGAATGGAAAGCATGCACAAATGGACAACCTTATATAGTCAGTCAGGTACAGTTATAAGACCTGTCCTTGCTTACGTCACATGCATGGCTGAGCATGAAACTTGTATCATTCACATGTCTCACGATGTCAAACCTACCCACCAAGTTTCATTCCTGTCAGTTGATTCCTTCTGGGTGCCAATGACCAGCATCTGAGCTATCTGAACTAGCCTAACACTAAAGGGATGCATGATTATATAGGTATCGGCAGATAGTTGCTTAGGAAACATCAATATTTCAAACCAATCCATGTTGGAGGAGCAGAACATCTTTGCTTATTATTCATTCTTATCATACCAGTTTTTACTAACATATCGGCATTGGCATAGGTGGAGATGGCATGCCAGATATTGCCATTGACCTATTCCCATTTCCGTGCCTAAGTACATGCTAACATCCACAAAACCACATTGCTCTCCAAAAAAACGATTAGCACAAAACTCTAAACTTCAGTAGCTGCAGCATAAGTGTTACGGTCTTTTTGGTCTGGCTGAGTTGTTATTGTATTCTATCTTGAATAACTGGGCAGCTGTCACTGATAGTCAAAACTGAGATATGCAAATAAGGCTACTGAATAGGAATACTGTTAAAGATCCTCAACACAGCTACACACACGGTGCTAAAAGGCCAAAATGTCTTTTAAGAGCAGCAACAAGTCAACCTATATACTGACCGACCACTTCATTAAGTACACCTCATTGTATCTATTTTATCAGCTCCATATAGGAGCACTTTGTAGTCCTACAATTACAGACTGTAGTTCATGTGATTCTCTGCAAACTTAGTTATCCTGTTTCCCAATGGTCAGGAGTCCCATAGGACCACCAGTGAGCAGGTGTTATTTGGGTGGTGGATCATTCTCAGCACTGCAGTGACATGGTGGTGGTGGTGTGTTAGTGTGTGTTGAGCTGATATGAGTGCACAGCGACAGATGAGCTATTGTCATTGACTTTAGATCTACAAGGTAGATCAGCAAGGTAGGAGTGTCTAATAGAGTGGACAATGAGTGGACACAGTGCTAGCACCTCTGCAGTCAGTGTCACTGCTATGTAATAATACCTGCTCTGTGGTGGTCCTGTGGGGGTCCTGACCATTGAAGAACAGGGTGAAAGGTGGCTAACAAAGTACACTACGGTCTGTAACTGCAGAACTAAACTGTGCGCCTGTATGGTAAGCCGATAGCACAGACACAGAGTGTTGATACAAGGAAGGTGTACTTAATGAAGCAGCCTGTCGAGTGTTGTTTTCTTGGGAACATGCAGGAGGGTGTGGCAAGTTCTTAAGAATGTGCCAAATATTCTCCTGTACATGATGACTTCAGAAGAAGTGCTTAGTCTACCCTGCATTTCTCTCCTAAGTGTTACGGCATTACAGCACCTGAAAGGACAAAAAAAATAGGTTTCTAATTGTGCCACCCATGATCAAAACCTTCAATCTATATGTGGCTTCATGGCACAGCTGGGGCCTAAACCTGAACTACTGGTGATTCAGAGTCATACTCATTGTGCATGAATGTGTGATTTTAAACACTATGTAGACTGTCAGGATTCTAGGTGAGTTTTAATGCACAGTGATGATGAGATATGCAATCTAACCATCGCCACATTCACACCCATTTGTGCATTCCTACCAGCATCAATCTCTGAGAGAAGGAGTGTGTCTTGAGTGTTGGAGGTGATAAAAGTCAGAGACCACCCCAAAGCAGCCACAGAGGACAAACAACTCAGAAAATGCAGAAACTGTTTAACAGATAACTGTACGGAAGCACCTACAGCCAAATATAATACAACTGTTCAGTATTTAGTGTGTTTGCTCTTGTTGGGAAGTTGGTTCCGTTTTCTGCTTCTTGTGACCAAGTGATCCCAAACACATTCAGAGGGCTGGGGAGTCTGTGGTAGTCTGTCCACTGCTCTGAGAACACCAGCAGCCTTTTTGTCTCATTTACAAATGTTCTTTCTTTTTGTCTAACAGTTATTCTATTCAGCATTGCCTATAATTGTAAACTCTGATCCTTTTTTGTGTCTGTTGCTATCTGGTGTCGACCTGAGGAGGATGGGTTCCCCTTTTGAGTCTTGACTCCTCTTGAGGTTTCTTCCTCTTGCTTTGAGGGAGTTTTTCCTTGCCACTGTTCCTCTTGGCTTACTCACTGGGGGCTCGGACCCGGATTCTCTGTAAGGCTGCTTTTTGACTGCATCTGTTATAAAAGGCGCTACATAAACAAACCTTGACTTGACCTGATTATTTCCTGTTTTCAGTAATGGCTTCTTGACAGACACATGTCATCACTGGCCAATGAAAGACAAGTATCTCCAAACCGCCAGCTTTACAGGACAGGGCAATTTCATTGTAAGTCAGTGGAACCAGACTTTTTCCCAAATGATTTTGGGTCATTTCTTCTGCTCCATTCATCATGAAATTTTCACACAGTGTAAACAGCAGCTGCTGTGTTCAAATGATGCATAAAAGTAAAAATGATCAGAAACTGAGATACATGACAGCGATAATATTCTTTCAAATTCATTTTGTGGAAGGGAAGTACTTAAAAATCCCTCTGTCCATTTACAGTATTCATATGCAAACAGAACATGCATTTTCTGCAATACAAATATATGAAATACTACAGTAAATAACACGTCACATCAGGCTTATTATATACTAAAGCTTATCATTCCTTTACTACACTCTTAAAAAGGGTTCTTTAGTGGTTCCAATAATACCTATAATACCAATAATACTCAAAAAAAAAACATCTGCACGATTGAATGGTTATTGGCATGATTGAATGGTCATTGGCATCGTTCCTCAGATTGATGGAGAATGTGTTGTACATGGTTCTATATAGAAAAAGTCTCCTGCTACCATTAGAAGCTTGAGATCATAACAATATAAGAACCAAGTTTTGGTGCTAGAACCATTTTAAGTCATGCATAGAACCACATAAACATGCACCCTCCGTTGAATATGTGGACCCCTGGCCATTTAAGGGGTTCAAAGGAGCTTTACGGAGCTTCTGTTCCTCACACAGGTGCTCAATAGAAAAGCATTGCCAACAGAATGTGACCCTCTGGAGCAGCAGCACATGAGCCTAAGTTCACCATGCCAAATTCTGACTTGATGTCTAGTGTCTAGTGTGAAGCTTTCCCAGAAAACTGTTTTCCAAGAAGCGCATTCCAAGAATAGTTCAGTCCAACAGGCCCCACACGCAAAATATACAACCTGCTGAAAGAACCTGATGTGACAGAGGTGTCTCAAAGTCTTGTAAAACTAGATGAGGTATTTGTTCTTTCAGTAGATTATTTGCATATGCAAATCTTTTGGGTGGGTTTTATTTTGGATGACCATGAGCTTCAATGTGGGCAGTTTAGATGACCTTAGATGAACCTGCAGACTGCAGAAAATGTTTGGTCTATTTTATTGCTGTGATTGCATCAAGGAAAGTCACAAACAAAAACACAGTTCAACCTCAGGGACTGACCGCAGCTTCAGTAAAGTCTCCTGCAATAATACTGCATGAAAATACTGCAAATGTTCATCCGTGTGCAGTGCATTGGGGTGGTCTACGAAACAACTCCATTATTTTAAGTTAATCGCTTCATACAGTAATGAACATCTGCAATAGAGTGTGAAAAACTCCCTGTTATTCTGGGGGAGGTCCAATGTTGGCTCGCTAATCCAGTGCTGGTTGGCTGCTCACTCACCATAGTGAGCTGATACTTCAACTTCAAATAATAAAGTGGATATTTGACTTTGAAATGTAGTGAAAACTCTCTGCTCAACATTCTTAGCAGCACCAGTGGACGAAATACACAAACCATGTTAACTGAGTTAAAGTAAAAATTCCCAAGGTAAAATATTCCTCCAGTAACAGTAGACGTTCCTCCCTTTAGACCTCCACTTGAGTAAAAGTACTAATATTTACCTTCAAATGTACTTAAGTATGGAGAGTAACGGCAGCATGATTTATTATGGCTCTAATGTCCCATTATCATTTCTAGAACAAGACTCTTAATCAGTTCATTTTAGGTGAAGAGACTCTAGTGTCTCTCAGTCCACCAGTCTGTTAATAGAAGGTCATTAATTAGTCTGACACTGATTCAAATGATCATAAGCACAAACACTGAAGGAGAAGAGTTTCCATTAGCTAGAACCAAGCTCTGTCCAACAGATCAACACAAGCTCAAAACAAAGTGCGCACGGTACCCTGATTGGTGGGCTCGCTTCACGCTTCTCTCATTTAGACATGTTAACATTTTTATGCTCACATAAGAGAGAAAGAAGGACAGATTTGGTATAATGTAGTGGAGTTAAAGTAAAAAAGTCACCCAGAACAGAAACACTTTGGTACAGATCCACCAACACACTACTCACAGTACACTAACACATTACACTTACTGAGTTACTGTACACCAACACGCTACTTACAGTACACTAACACATTACACTTACTGAGTTACTGTACACCAACACGCTACTTACAATACACTAACACATTACACTTACTGAGTTACTGTACACCAACACACTACTCACAGTACACTAACACATTACACTTACTGAGTTACTGTACACCAACACACTACTTACAGTACACTGACACATTACACTTACTGAGTTACTGTACACCAACACACTACTTACAGTACACTAACGCATTACACTTACTGAGTTACTGTACACCAACACGCTACTTACAGCACACTAACACATTACACTTACTGAGTTACTGAACACCAACACACTACTTACAGCACACTAACACATTACACTTACTGAGTTACTGTACACCAACACACTACTTACAGCACACTAACACATTACACTTACTGAGTTACTGTACACCAACACACTACTTACAGTAAACTAACACATTACACTTACTGAGTTACTGTACACCAACACACTACTTACAGTACACTAACACATTACACTTACTGAGTTACTGTACACCAACACACTACTCACAGTACACTAACACATTACACTTACTGAGTTACTGTACACCAACACACTACTTACAGTACACTGACACATTACACTTACTGAGTTACTGTACACCAACACACTACTTACAGTACACTAACAAATTATAATTACTGAGTTTCTGTTCAACACCCAACAGGGTCTCTGTTTTCTGCTCATCTCCCATCCACCATCCCTACCACCTTCTACTACACAGAGCATCCTGAGCAATTGTATCACTGCCTGCATTGAGAATTACACTGATCTAGCCCAGAAAGCCTATCACAGTGCTTACTGGCCAGAAGGCAGGAAACACCCTGGACAGGTCACCAGTCCTTTACCATGTCACCATGTTTTTATACAGCAATAAACTGAACATTCCCACTATTTGGTCTATATACCATATTTAAACAGTACTGGACATGTACACTCTTTTAGGGCTTGCAAGTCAGAGTTCCCTTTACGTGGGTAGATTTACCCAAGCAGCTGAGGATTACACAACAAACAGTACATGTTGCTAGATTTGCATTTGCGAGCTTAACAGATGTGTAAAGTGAACCAAAACAGATGAAGTAATGGTACTTGTTATGTTTTGCAGTGAAAAGCCGGAGTTTTGCGAAAGATGGTATAACATGCAGCTCAGGTTTCATGGATGTGTTTGCATTACACACACACATGTCAGGCAAACATAGCTATGCAAAGCAGAGAGCAACTCTTAGGTGTGGTTCCTTTCTGATCAAAGTAAACACGTCTCTCTCACGCATGAGATTTAATCTAGATATTAAGTTTTCCATCATAGCCGAAAACAGAGGAGGGCAAATAGGAAAACTTCAGGAAACTTTCATTATACATGCATATCACTAAGCTTATTTTCCCAACATCTGATCAGCTAGAACAGAGAAAAATAGAACCAGGAGTGCTACACTGAAAAAACACTATTTATTATACTATAAATATTATTTTTTATTATTTGTACATACAGTGCTGCACTAAATCCAGTTAAGTGGGACTAATATTGCTTTTTTATACTGAAACATGCAGTAGGTCAGTGTTCTAACGTTCAAGCATTGACAACTGATTCATAATATGTTCAGAAAAACATATTGTATTTTACAGTAACAAAATCCATCACAATAATAACAAAAAATTGTCACCTGTGACTGAAACATAGCTAATAGTGCCTAATACCTCCACAAGCACAAATAACAGCTGGGATTGGATCTGGCATGGCCTGGATAAGTTTCTGGATGTAGGCCACGTCACTGTTCAGCCACTCTTGCATCAAAGAATTGTGCAGTTGGGCCAGATTTGGTGGATGCCTTCCCTGGCACAATTCTGAGGAGAATTCCCTGTAGATTGGGATTTTAGCCACTGCTGGTAGACCCGTATGATCGTATGCTACCATACACCTGCAGATTCAGCTACTTCCTTCGCACGTCCAAATGCAGTCACTACATTTAGCCAATCATTAACATCTGCTTTGGAGCCATTTTCCACACATCATATCAGACATTCACTGCACTGTACCACCTCTTCTCAATCTATGAATCCCGCCACACACCCTGCAGGTATTTGTAGCCCCATCATCCTCGTGCAGCACCATCTGCAGGAGCCTGAAGTTACTACCACATTAAACACACAAGGTGAGCTTATATTGCTATATCACCTAGCCCTAACCCAGTTACACATGATTCTTTATAGAACCGAAGGGTTCTTCTATTAGTTGTGACAAGCTTAACATCATCACAATGGCCGAACCCTTTGTGATGCTATATAGAACCATATACAACACATTCACCAAAAACCTGAAGAGCCCACTCACTATGCAAAGAACCATATAAAGGGAAACTCCAATGACTTTTCAAAAAGGTTTGCGTCAGGTTTGTTTAACGAGTACTAGATATAGGGAGCACATCAGCTCAGTGCTAGCCTCTCTTTATTGGTTGCCCGTGAAGTTCAGGACTGATTTTAAAGTACTGGTTCTTACTTCAAAGGCTTTACACTGTGAAGCACCTGAATACATTCATGATTTGTCAGTATCTCATACAAGTACTATATCACTCAGATCCATTAATAAACAGCTTAGTGTTTTTCCTAGAACTAAACTGAAGTGAAAGGAAGACTGTACTTTTGCTGTATATGCACCTTTATTATGGAATATTGTTCTTTATGATATCAGACCCGCCATGTCCAGATTGTCTTTTAAGACACGCCTAAAGACATACTTTCATTCTCTAGCTTTATTGAGTTGTGATCATAGGTAGTGTAATTATGTGCTGAAGATGACTCCCTGCCATTTTGGGACACACCATAACAGTCCTGCACGACACCATTGAAGTCTTTGGGAACGTTGACGTGGTATTAAGGGCAGTCATCGAAACGGTCTGCATGCATGTAATCCTGCGTCATGCAGCTGTCTGCCAATGGTGCTGGCAGGATGACTCATGGAGGTCATCAACGCTCGCTTGAATGTTCGCAATTGTGGTTGTTGGGTCACTCTGCGCATGTCAGACAATTTATTGGTTCTCACTGTTCATGTAGGTCTCCCAGATCCTTCATGTCTCTGGTGCGTGCTTTCTTCTGTCGCCAAGAGTGACCGTTATGGCATGCAATACATTGAGAACAGCAGAACGCAAGAGTCAGAATGGAAAGCACTTGCAACAGGATAACTTATACAGTCAGTCAGGTACGGCGATAAGACCCGTCCTTGCTTACATCACATGCTCATCCGAGCATAAAATACGAATCATTCGCATGTCTCATGATGTCAAGCCTACCCACCAAGTTTCATTCTTGTCTGTCGAGTAATTCTAGGTACAACTATTTTTTTGATCATAAGTGTATTTTATCTTACCTTTCACCTTCTTGTGTCCTTACACCATGGCTGGATTGGAACAAACTTATTAAAATATGTTTTAATATGACACTTTTTCAGAAAACAAGCTCATCATCACTGCCCAAAGAAAAACAAGTATCATCAAATGGCAACTTTACAGGAGAAAACAATTTAATTTCAATGTAAGTCAGTTTCCAAGCAAATCTGGGTCATTTCTGTTGGTCCATTCATCACGTAATTTTCAATGGAGATACATGTTTTTCTTTGGACAGTGATGATATACATAACCATTTCATGCAATGACTTTCTATTAGGGAGCTTATGCAGGTGTTGAGCTTTTCAGACATCTGGTTCCCATCGCCACCACTGTGAACTATTCTGCTTCAGAACAGTGTAGAATCTGATTCAGAATAGAAGAAGAAAATTCTCTTAAAGCACTTATTTGGACACTAAGCTCTTCAGGGACACAGGGCCAACGAGCCCAGATATGTGGAAGTCTAACTGTTTGATATTACTAGTGACTAATGAAGGCATTCAGATAAAACATTACGAAGTATATCTGAGACCGGTAAATCTTTAAACCTCACTGACCTAGTTTAGTGCTGTTAAAGCTTTACCACATCTGCGACAACAATATCTAAATGAACTTTACACATGGAAAACTACACGTCCATATACATATATTAAGATGAGAGTGATTTAGTGGAGTCAGTAGTTGTTCACAGTGGTGGTGATAGTAACCAGACATCCAAAGACATTAAAGGGAAAAAACCCTTCAGAGTGGTTTGTTGTGAAATGGTTCACTGTAGGGAAAATTACATACTCTATTTTCTTTATAGTGGTGGTGGGAACCAAAGATCACCATGTCTACAACACAAATATAACCATATTATCTACTATCTAAACCCACTGATAACCGACACCTCTCTTGACACTCACGCCTCTTGAGTGTTTGTATGGAATGTTGATGATGGCAAAATAATGGTAATAATAGGTTTATAATAGGTAATTGCAATGATATGTTTCTGAGGACTATTTTACCTCAGGACACCCTTTGTGTAGTCCTCCACCATAAATTGTTTCAAATAATAATTTTAATTCATTTAAAAACGTTTAATTTTTAAAAGGTTTTTAGACCACAACTTCATCACCAAAGTGCCGGGAAACAATGTTTCAGACATCAGTGCTCACACATTTCACGTTAGAGCTTCTGTTAGAATCTCTTCAGACGACTGGTTCACATCACCACCACTGTGAACAGTTCTGACTCATTAAGTTTCTCTAGAACAAAGCATTTCCCAGCAAAACACTCGGGGTGATCTTCACCACAACTTCGCCATTTAACTATGCAGAAAATCTGAAAAAGTTCTAAAAAGCTCCATGATAGAAAGTATATTAAATGGTTATGAATTTGCTGAAACCATGATGCTGGTCTTTGTTGTGTTTTGAGCATCTTTTTGCTGGTCAACCAGACCTAACCAGCATAAACCAGCACGGATGTGTTCAGCAGGGGAGACACGGTTATACGGTAGGTTTGAGGGAAGATTTAGGCCTAAAGGGTGCGTTTTTTAATGACATTCATGGCAGAGAGGATATGGAAGCCCATTTCTGCCACTTAAAGTAAAAAAAGGCCATACAGTAAGTCATAATTATGAGATGCTAAGTCATAATTATGAGATAGTAAGTCATAATTATGAGATGCTAAGTCATAACCATGAGATACTGTTTGGCCTTTTTTTCTTTAAGTGAAACGGTCTTCCGTAGAGAGGGCCTTGTAAGCAACGGAAAGGTACTCTTTACCCCTATTTCACCATTATCAGCATTACGGACATTACGGACAGTATATGCTGGCTATCATATAAACGGGTGTTTTGGTGATATCACCATCCGGGCTTCCTATCACCGCCACTGTATAGAAACCTGACTCGGCAACTCTAAGATTCTCTCCAGTGAACCATTTCACATCTGAACTGCCTCGTTCACATCTCAGCGACCGAGCTGTGCTGACATTTTGACAATCTGAGTCATTTAGTGTCAGACTGAACGGTTGTGACTCGCAGGTAAACGACACTAACCTCACGTCACTTCCAAAACTATTTTTTCCACACCGCCCTCCTCGCGCTCTTCATTTTCTCACCTGTATTCTGACAAGCCCCGCCCCCAACCGCGCCGTGTTTGCTTTACTGTAGCGCTCGTATTAATGTCAATCTCGCTCCAGCGCACGTTGGCAACCAATCCCAGCGCAGAGAGGCGGGGCTTGTCTGAATACGGGTGGGAAAACAATAACGTCTTTCGGTAGCTACGTACAGCAAGCTATGTCAGCGTCTATGTCAGACTCTGGAAGCAGTAGGTAAGTTTTATACATCTTTTATGATGGAAACTGAGCGGAAAAAAACCTTCTCGGTTTAAACACATCTGATGAACCGGTTGTTTAATGTTTTACTTTTGTCACGGCGTGTTTTTTCGCCCCTGTTTTTTGCGCTCCTGTCGCGAAGCCTTCGAGGAAAAATTGGACTGTTCGAGAAAAAAATCACCTCCGACTGGAAACCGTTAGTGTTTGTTGGCCGCTTTGGACTCCTGGTGTTATGTGAACATGTGAACTCAGAGAAAGGTAGCCACGCCGAGCCGAGCCAGGTGCTGTCTGACTCGTTTTTCGTTTCTGTTTCAGGTTTCTCCGTAACAGAACTCTGAAAACAGTGTTGTGAAATATCAGTCTTAAAACAACCTTATTATCGTTTATAAGAACAGTAAAGAGACCCGAAACCCAGACTCAGAATGAGTAAAATTCAGCCAGTCAGCGCTGGTGTCGGTGGAGATTTCACCCCTCTATTTTCACCTTATATAAGTGGTGTATGTGCGTGTGTGAGTTGTGTGTATGTACAGTAGTACTATAGGGAACTACAGACTGTGAGACTAGTGGACTTACTGTAAAGGCTGCTCACTTTGCATTGAGGAAGAGGTTTTCTTAATAACTTGACTGACATGAGGATCATCACGTTGAGGTAGGCTGCATAATTTAAAGGGAAATTCCACCATTTCTTCTCACAATTCTGAAAAATTCAGTCCTTGAGATGTAAACAGAGCCATTCGGAGTGGTCTGATGTGAAATGGCTCATTGTAGGGAAATTTACAGACTCTGATTTCTTTATTGTGGTGGTGATGAGATCCAGGGGTCTCCATGTCTCCAACACAAATACAGCCATTTTATTTACTATCCAAACCTACTGGAGAACCTACACGTGTTTCTAAAAATATTAAATAATAATATAAAATATTGATGGTTTCGCTGGGGACTGTTTTGCTCTACAGGAGCACAGGGAGGGCATGTACTCCTCCATCAAGGGTGGATTAGGATATATTTATTTATTATATTTATATATAACAAAATTGTCATAAAAGCAATGTCTCAGACATCAGGCAGCGTTTATATCAGCTATGTAGAATTTAATGTTTAATTATGTGTCATTATGTTCACCTTTAAATGGATCTCTTTCTCTCTCTTCCATCCATCCCCTCTATCTCTCACCTTATTTCTTTGTCTCCCTCTTTCTCCTCTCTCTTTCTCTATTCACTCTTTCTTTCTCTTTCTCTCCCTCCTTCTCTCTCCGCTGTATCTTTCTCTCTCCCTCTTTTCATCTTACTCTCTCCCTCTCTCTCTCCTTTTCTCTCTTTCCCATCCCTCCCCACTCTTTGTACATCTCTCTTTCTCTCTCTCCCCATCTCTCTCTCTCTCTCTCTCTCCCTCTGTACCTCTCTGTCTCACATTCTCTCTCTCTCTCAGGTGGAATGTAACATCCCTCACCCCTTGCTCCTCCTGTATTCATGATGACGTTTCTCTCCGCCTGCACTCAGGCGATCCCCTCGTCTATATTATCATGGGGAACATCGTAATCTGAGGTAGAAGATAAGTAGCTCTGCGCTCTGTTCCAAAAAACACGGCGTCTTTTATCTGCCAATCAGCAGTGGAGTGCAGGTAAACTGCAGGATTCCTTGAACACCATGAGGCTCCTTACACCGATACTGTTCCTCATCCTGTTTTCACCACTTGCACTGATCGCAGTGGAGAAGCTGGAGACCATCGAGTTCAACAAGACGAACCCGCTCACCTGTGGTCAGGTAAGCTCAAGCATCTTTCAGTGCACCCAACTCTATGACATCAAAAAGCACTTTATTCTGTTGGTCTATGTCAGTGTTTCAACACTGTTCAGGACAGCCAGCGGTGCCTCCTTTAAAGGCCTTTAAAGCACGTTTTGCTGTGCTATTCTAATGTAATGTGTAATTACTGAGTTAGGGGGTTACATAAGGATTATTATGCTGCATCAATTGTGAATTTTTTTTTGTTCCAATGCCAAAGATAAAAACATAGTAAAAATCTACAGGTTGCTTTTTTTTTTGCTAAACAAGACTCTACTGTCAAGAGTAGCTTTCCATAAGATTCAAATCACAATAAAATATTTCCTCATCTTCTTACAGACTCAGATGAGTTACACGTCGGAAGTTTAGAATGCACACTATCAACAGAATTTCTCCTTTTCATTTAGCAGGTTTTTTATGAGGGAGAAATAACCACTAAAATTACATTGTTGTCAAAGATACTGGTTAAATGCAGTCAAATATCTGCTCCACTGTTACAGACACTCACTGTCGGTATGCAGTTCCCTTTTTCACCCAACCATCCGTACATCTTGCTCTCTTACTCATCATACATACCTTTTCACAGGGAAAACACCAGTGAGTGAAGTCTTTTTATTTCCGCTTCACTTTGAATATATTTATTGACACTTTATTTTGATGGTCCACTGTAAATGCTTTGTAGATGCTTAGCCTATTTTCAACTAAATCTCTTAAATGCAGCTGAACCTGAAGTAGAGTCTGAAAGATTCTATTAACCCTGACCTTAATCTAGCCCTAAACCTACACTTACTCCCAAACCTAACCCTAACCTTAACTTCAACCCTAAACCTACACTTACTCCCAAACCTTACCCTAACCTTAACATCAACCCTAAACCTACACTTACTCCCAAACCTTACCCTAACCTTAACTTCAACCCTAAACCTACACTTACTCCCAAAACTTACCCTAACCTTAACTTCAACCTTAAACCTACACTTACTCCCAAACCTAACCCTAACCTTAACTTCAACCCTAAACCTACACCTACTCCTCAATCTAACTCTATACCTACACCTACTCCTGAACATAACCCTAAACCAACACCTACTCCTAAACCTAGCCCTGACCTTAACTTCAACCCTAAACCTGTAGCGGACCATCAAAATAAAGGACATTTATAAACATTTGGGTTTTAGTTCCAGTCTTGTTTTCAGTTTTTTAGGATTTTTTTCCACACCTCCCAAGGAGTTGGCTGCAGTGTTATTGGGAGTCCCATTTTCTCTTTGTCTCTGAATAAATTTGAAACTCCAGCTTTGGAAACCCCTGTGTTTTCACTCATTTTGCCTAAACTTTCGCTCTTTCTGTTGCAAGTGGATTATTTTATCTGATCTCCCAAGAAATATCTCCTAAAAATTAATCACTGTTACTTTTACCGGATATTTAATAAATGACAACTAGTTGTTAAGTATTGCTTTAACAGTTTTTGCAGTTTGTCTGGCTCTTCAGTATTCATATTAGTGCATTTTAGCATTTGTTTGTTTGTTTCAGATTTGTTTCCAGCTTATCTTCAGCAATAAGCAGAACTGTGTTTGTTCTGAGGTGTAGGTATGCAGATGTCTGCAGATAAAGAATCTGTACCCAGGTGCGGGGTACACACATGTGCTTTGATGTGGCTGTTTTCCTATGTTAGCATACTTTACAGACACGCACATAAAGTCTCGAAAACTGTATGAGTGTGTGAGGGTGGGTGGGTGTGTATGTGTATGTTTGCACATACAATCACATGCAAAGTCGCTATAGAGATAATAAATTGCAGTAAACCAGCTAAACAAATGCAAGCATGCGCACACTAATCGCAGTCACACGCGCATAAAACACCTACACATGCCCTAAGGCATAAGTGAGGACTCTTACACGTAGAAATGCCTCACTCTGCTGCGCTACTCACTTTGGGTTCTCACTTTTATTGCTGTGAGACTTGTTCTACAAAGATTAAAAACAATGATTTACATTTTTGTCATATTTTAGTCAGTTTTTGTTTTGACATTGAAATAAAATGGAAAGTTTAGACTTGAATCTGTCAGTACAGATGGAATCCATAGGAAAGTAATGAAATCAGTTGAAATGAAATGAAAACTGAAATGAAATTCAGTTTTCTTCATTGCTAGAATTAACCAGACCGTTTTTGTTACTGTGCCTTTATTGCTGATGTATGTCTAATATGCTGCATCTCATTAAAACATCAGTGAAATCAAAACAGCCTGTTATAATTACATTTAAATACTGTCCAGAGTTACCCATAATTCTTAGCAAGTTATTTGATTTCAGTTTATTGGATCTTATTTTTTCTTGGATGCATGTTTTATATATCCCAACCACAAATGTGTTTAGTGTCTCTGCTTAGTGGTCAGTTTGGTTGCAACAAAAACTTATATTACTGCTAACTTTCAGTTTCAAAACTGTTGTTTTTTTAAAGAGCTTTCTTTCATATTTCAACTATACTTCAGCATTGTTTCCATACTACATGAAATTCATTGATTAAAAATAAAAGTTTTTCCATGGTATGGGCCATAAATAAGCACATGATTTAGTTTTGTACTGGTTTGAAAAATACTTGAATGATTGTACTTGAACAGCTCTCTTTAACAGCTCTCACACCTCTCTTTGAAGTTATTTACATATTCCAGTTTTATATTTAACTTCTCTATTCCAGCTTAAATGGCACACACCCACAGGTGCCAGAATGCCGCACCATTTAAGGTGGAATGAAAAATATGACACTTTGATCTAGGCTTGTTTTTCAGTCCTTTCTCTGTTGGCTGGAAACTGAAAGTGCAATTTTGACTTTTCATGGGCTGAAATTTTTACTGTATTCTGTTGATGTTTAATAGCAAGTCCCCCAGCATAAGTCTCTGATGAGTAAATCCAATGCCTCAACACAAACTTCAATCAAGATGAGATGAGAATGAAAAAAATCTGACCTTTCTGTATTAAAAAAATATATATATGATAAAGGTCACAAATTTGCTTACATTTGAATAGTGACCTAGAAATAGTGCAGAATAATTTCTTCACCTTTTTACTTGTAATAACATTTTCCTAGTTTTGTTTATTCTAAAACTTTACATGAAAAAAGTACCAGATTTTTGTGTGATCTCAGACTTGTGTATCCCAGTACAGTATATATACTGTATTTATACATATTCTACTGCTGTCGGAACAGAACCTCATATCTCCAAAATGATAAAAAACGTACTTTATTGTTAATGTAAGTAAATGGAACATACAAAACTTACAGAAATTTAAAGAAATTTACACACAAAACTAAAGGAAGCAGCTACTTTCAAAATAATTCAGAAACTGAAAAATGCCAAAAATTTAATGTATATGAAATATATATGGAAGATCCACATTTTAGTATTATTAAATGCATTTTTAATACAACATGTACTACATTTTCAATACTAAATTAAATTCATAATGACTTCATTATGCAGACATTTTGATGTCCCCTTTAACACAAATCATACCTCCACCTTTAGCTCCTTAGCAACTGCCCCAGTGTAACATTATTAAAGAACTTGTCAAATGCTGCAGATAATTTAACATATTGTATAGAAATATATCGAAATAAAAATTCTTGCGTCAAATTTAAAATTAGAACAAAAGCTGGCAAGAAATGAAAACAATTCACTTAAAATAAATATGTTAAAATGATTATGTAGTATGCACTGTGTGCTATGCTACAGTATGTGCCATATAAAAAACCCATCCTCAACAACAGACAATGGTCGTTAACCCAAGGTAATAAATTCCATGTGCTCTGTGGAATCAAAAATGGAGAAGTTGTAGGGTGTTGTATCTCCTTGTGATACTCAACATGAACAGTGATAACAATTCACTTGTCTAATGTCCATTGTACAAATTATATAATAGTTTTCCACCCAACACCCAACAGTGTAAGTGCTGATCTATTAACACTGTTCGATAACCTCTTTGAAAACCGCACAGAGGTGGCACACACCCACAGGTGCCAGAATGTCGCACCATTTAAGGTGGAATGAAAAATATTTGAATAAGAAGCCGGCGAATACAAAGCTATTAGTTTTGTGGAATGCAAAGGGAACAATTATTATTAATTACTATCGTTATCTCATTATTGTCATTACTAATAAATGGTTTAAATGGTATAAATGACAGTTTGATCTAAGCTTATTTGGATGAAAACACTTTTATGGGCTGAAATTTTGACACCTTCTTAATTCTATACTCTGTTGACATTTAATAGAAGTAAAGCACTCAGAGCTGCGCATTACAGTGATTTTTACCCCAACCAGCCCTCCTTTACAGTTGTAAAGTCATTCTAATCCCCACCCTCGAGAGGCTTATTCCTTTAACATTCCTTTAAATTACAAACCTTTAAGTTCCCTTGTGTTCTTAAGCAAGACTGCCGGTAGCATAACTTCAAATTGGATGGAATTTTCTCTTGACAGACAGGTGCACTGATACGTTCTCATCAACGCAGACAGACCAGATCAAGGCTTCTTACTTATTCATATGGCCAGCTGGGCCTGACACCCAATCCCAAGTCTCTTGTGTTATGTAGCTGTGGTGAGGGATCACTGCTTTTGAAATGGGGTTTCTGCAGGAAAAGACTGGCACCGTTTGAGTTCCAATAAAGAATCCTATTTAAGACTACATGCTACTTGAAATCACATGATTTCAAGATGATACGCTTCATCTGAAAGCTCTGTCTGTAATGCAGTGAGTCAGCAACTTGTGCTGTGTTGTGACCTAATAGGTGCACTAGTGATAGACAGCCGCTGCTGAAGAATGCCCTTTAGCCCTCTGCTTTTATAACACTTTGTCCTCAGAACAACCCTGTCCTCATTTTTGTGCTTGATGATTTTCTTAGCAAACCAGCACAAAAGTCATAGACTAAGTGAAAACAGTTGTGCGCTTTGTGCAAAAGTACTCTATAATGTTCAAATTACACACTCGTAGCCAAAAAAAATAAATAGTTGCACCCAGAAGTAAGTGTTCCAATGCTATCCATAAGGAAGATAATGGTTACCAGGAACAATAAATGATGATCAATTTAGACTGATATGGGCAATATTTACTGAGCTGCACATACAGAAGTAGTGTCTCTCAGTATGGCGCCGGGCTGCCATGTTTCCTAATGCAACGAGCCAGATGTCTTGGCATGGAGTTGTAGAGGTTCCTAATGGTGTCCTGTGATAAGCCATCCCATGCAGCTTGAATATTCTCACACAGTTCCTGCAGATGGTGCGGTAGTGGTGGAGGTGGAGTGACACCAGGTCTTCTGGACATGTGATGCGTGGCAACAAACCGTTCATCTTGGCACTGCCCACTGTGCCTCCACACACGGATTTCTTGGTCATCTCCACCAAAACAACAGCGGGACCCATCACTGAAGATGACCCGCTGCCATTCTGAGTCACTCCATGACAGTCTGGCACGACACCAGTTGTAACAGTCTGCATGCATGTAGTCCTGCTTCATGCAGCTGTCTTGTCAATGGTGCTGGCACTAACAGGATGACTCATGGAGGCAACAGGATGACTCATGGAGGCATCACTGCTCACTGAATGTCTGTAATCGTGGCTGTTGGGTCAGTCAGGTACAGTGGTAAGGTCCATCCTTGCTTACGTCACATGTGCGACCGAGCGTGAAGCTTGAATCATTCTCATGTCTCACAGTGTCAAATCTACCCGACAAAGAATCAGATGACTCCTTCTGGGTTCAATCGAGTTACAGTTCTTCTAATGTGGCTCATGTGCAAAGTTTTTAAGATCAGTGTATTTACAGCCTTGTGTACATATTAGTACATATGATCCTGCAGGAATCCTACATTTCCTGCGTATTTAATGTGCGTGCTGATGAATGTGTATTTAGAATTAGAATGTGTGTTCACCTGTGTATTTAGAATTCTACAAGGTGTGCTTTTAACTGTGATAGCAAACAAAGCATGAGTGTGTTTGTTCTTTTGCTTAAGCAATGAAACAAACTGCACAGATCACAAGCTGCATGACTTCAAAAACCAACAAATGCCACTGTAAGACTATTTATATGGTTCAGTAGAACCCTCATAGAATGTAGCTCAGTGAGGCATCATCTAAAAATGAAATGGGTAAAAACATGCAGATGAATAAGTAAATGGATCATAAAATCAGTGTGATTATATAGTGTATCTTATAATCATTGTGTACACACAATTTAAAGCATTTAAATTTGGTTTGTTTAATTGAAAAGAAAAAGCATTGCTGTAAAATATGTGTTCCTGAAACAGTTGTTTAACAGTCAGGATCAGAGTTCGCTCTGATGTTTTCAGACCACATCATACATCTTAAACTATGAATGTCATGAGCACAGGCTCAGAAAGAAGGTTCGGCTCCATGTTTAGGTCTAAAAGGCAAAGACAGCATTACACTGATAAGGATATGACAACAATAGTGAATCATTTACTCAGAAGACACGTCCTGCTTACAGTACTGTGCAAAAGTCTGAGGCACCTGAGAACCCTGTTTATTTGCTTATTATTATTATGAGTATTATAAGTAGCTGTTGTGTGTATGTCAGTGTGTTTACCATTTCCAGTCGTCTCCTTATGGCAGCCCAGCATTATTTGTAGTTATGATTCATTGAAAATTCATTAAATGAAAAGTTGATGAGGGCAGCAAGGACACATGTCTTTGGAAAGACATCTTTGTTCAATTTTACAGTATTGATATTAATTGTTAGCCTTTATTCTAATGCTAAAAGTAAAACATACATGTACAAACATACATGGAGAAAAATACATATATTTACACATATATTGGCTTACATTATAGATATGTGCAATATATGTGCTATATATTTTAAAATATATGTGCTAAATACATTGAACTGTGCTGTTTTTCAATATTATAAATATAGGTTTTGTTGATTTTCTAAGTGTAAACAAGTTACACATCCTCTACGGACAACACACTTCTGCACATTTTAATACACAGTTACTGTTTATTTTTGGAATATAACATGCTGGAAAAAGATAAAGCAAAAATGTGGCTTGTGCAAAGATTATGGCATGTTTAAAATGTAATGTTTAAATTTTTTCCAATATATTCAACCAAATGAATGCACTAAATTTAGTACACATATGTGTTTTTTATCAGTTTTTTTCATACTGAATACTATATTTATAAAGTTAACTGTTTTGTTTTTTGTTTTACTGTTTTGAAGAGTTTTACCTTTATATGTTTTTAATTTCAGTCACAATTTTATCAGTATCTAGTTCCACCAAAATACATCACTGTGCAGAAGTCTGTATGGCATCTACATTTATGTGTGGGTCTGTGTAGCTAAACTCTGCAGAAGGTAAATTTGGAGTAGAAGTAATTTCTACTGAAAGAATTGAGAAAAATTGTAACTTCTCTTTGTCTTTTTGCAGGGTCTGACTGATTGTAAGGTGAACACAGGTAAGAAAGGTGTGTTTGTCTGTCAGTATGTACATAACAGCTAAACTGATCAACAGAATGATGTTGCTCTTTGCAGATTATGCTAATTAATCATAATAAAAATAGCTACCGTCTCTTACATTGAAGTGCTTGTGGAACAAGACCTGGTCCTGACATGTTCTTTGAGAATGTACACTATATGGCTAAAAGTGAGTGGACATCTGACCATCATGCCTATATGTCCTTGATTGGACATTCAATTACAAAACCTTGGGTATTAATATGGACTTGCCCCTTGTTTTACATCAGTAACAACTTCCACTCTTCTGGGAACACTCTCTACAAGATTTTGTAGTGGGAATTCGTGCCCACTCCGTCAGAAGGGCATGTTTGAGATCAGGCACTGATATAGAACGAGAAGGCACTTAATGTTTGACGACTTCCCCAAACGGTTGCCACAAAGTTGGAAGCAAATTTCTTTCATTCATTCCTCTTCTAAACTGCTTATCCTTCTCAGCACTCGTTAGGTGGAAGACAGGAAGACAGGCTGCCAGTCCATCGCAGGGGAGACACACAGACATACAGAATCTCACTTTATCTTAAAATGTTTTTGTATCATTAAAATGGCCTTCACTGGAACTAACTCTAAAAAAAACTCAAAAAACCAGCCTCAGACCGTTATCCTTCCTCCACCAAACTTAACTGTTGTGGTGAGTTTAGGCTCGTGTGCAGCTGCTCAGCTGTGCAGAGTTATTTCACGAAGCGCCTGATGCACTGTTATGGTGCTGATGTTGCTTCCAGACAGTTTGCAAATTGTGTTGAGTGATGCAACAGAGGATAGGCGATTTTTACGTGCTAGACAGTTCAGCACACTACAGCCCCACTCTGTGAGTTTGCTCATGTTCTGTTTTGTGGCTGAGCTGTTGTTGCTTCTACATGATTTCATTTCATAATAATTACACTTACAATTGACAAGGGCAGATCTAGCAGGGCAAACAAGTAGAGCTCCTCAGTATAATCCAGTGTACTGTCAGTGTTTACCTGTGGAGACCGCATGGCTATGTACTACAGTTTGATCTTATTCAGCACTACTACTCTGAAAAGCGTTGTGAATACAGACCCTGAACTCACACATATACAAAATAATTAGCTTGTATTATAAACAACCAAACCTAAGGCACAACTAAATTAAAGATTTTTAAACTGTTTCTTTTTTTTCTTTTCCCTGTATAGGCATTTTTTTATGTGATGACAGCATGTATGTGAGTGGTCTTGCTGCCGATGGATTGCTGTGCCACAGTCAATTTTGGCGTCCGTGCCTGAGAATCCAGCTTAACATCACAACTGAAGGTAGATCTCCTGCTGCTGTTGTGCACACGTTTATAAATTGATATTGTGTTTTAAGGTTGGGGATCATTCAGAATGACTTTATATTTTACATCATATATTAGGCATATACTGTTAGGTCTACATATTGAATCACTGATATAATAAAATATCCTATCACTGTAATGGTAATCTTGTAGGAGAATAAAAGAAGTTGTTTTATTGGCTCATTTCTTTTAAAGCGTAAGGGACAGATGTATTTTTTTATTTTTACATTTGTTGGAGATAAGAGGATAAGACAGTAAGTAATGCCCTTCATATGATTAATATGAAAATAATGAAGGTTTGACTTTCTTATTCGTTCAGGACCCCGTGAAGACTCAGTTTTGTCTGGTGAGCCCATCCATGAAGACGATGAAGAACATGTAAGCAGTCTGGGCAATCCTACTGCTGTCTCAGATTTAGCGTCTGTCCAAGTGTGCTACAGCAGCCCAGATTTTCACGATTCAAAAGAGCTCACTTTCACACCACAGATCTCCACTGAGCACCCAACACAGGTAACATACAAATATATCTGGAAAAGGTTTTTGTATCTGTGCCATGCTGTCATTTACTAGAGACTGCTGTAACGCAACCTCGTATCTCTGAAACGAAAGAAAAGCAAAAACTAAAGTGAGAATCTGATATTGGTCAGACATAACCAATCCACATGCTGTTTTGAACAATATCATGTGCACAAAAATTATTTTGCTTTAAGCGGTGAAATAGATTCTACTGCCTGTATATATATGGTGTACTAGAAACACGAGTGCAAATAAGAACAATGAAAATCATATTTAGTGAAATAACACAGGACCCCTCATGTTTAACTTTATATCTCTGATAGGGGGTCTGTTTAATCTTATGGGAAGCTTAGGACCCTGCCCCCTTTCAATTCAAACTCTGGTTAAAGATGTATTCAATTATGTCGATGTCAATAATGACAGGATCTCACTATGTTAAAAAAGAGATTTGTATAAAAAACTACCAACTGCTTCTTCCAAAGAGATGAGCTTTAAAGGTGTATGGGGACAGTGTTTGTTTTTGGTCCTGTAGTCTTTGCTGTATGCTAAAATGTTTGTCAATAATTATTTTTAATTTGTGTTTCTACTCCAGTAATCATACATTTGTAAATATATTGTAGATGTGGATGTCTTTGGTAGTAGAGCTGAAAGAAGATCACTTTGGCAGTCCATTCACCATCTACTCTTCAGCCACTCATAACTTCAGTAAACAAGTCACACTGCCTTCAATAGATGCAGGTAATCCCACACTGTCACACGTTTAGAAATAAATATAACATATAAATGGATGTTATGGACACCAATAATACATTTTTTTCCTGTGTCAGTGTGTTCCCAAGGCCTGGACATTCCTCTGTGTAATTGTGAGTTACTGCTACCAGATCTGTAGCTTCATTTTTCACTGTTCTGAATTTATTGTTCTGTTTATATGTATTTTATATGTATTTTATGATATATTATCTACTGATTTACTCTGTTTGGTCATTCTTCCAATGTCCTCCCATGTCCTCTGGCTCTTTTCCAGTGCCCATTGTGCGCAAAGAAATTGATCATACAACAGGAATGTTCAAATTACACATAGATGATGCAGGCAGGGACATTGTTAATGAACTGAGGGCATGCCAGAAGATGGAGAAGGACACGGATTGCTTCAAACTAGAATGGGTGTGTATCGAAACATCACCAGAAATAGCTCCATATGATTGTGTTTATAAGCTCCTTGGAAAAAAAATTGTTACATTTTGTGTTTAAGGTGCTAGTTACTTCAGGCTCCTGCAGGCGACACTGCATGAAGATGATAGGGCTCTAAATACATGCGGGGTCTGTGATGGGAAAAGAGGTGGTACAGTGCAGATAATGTCTCGGTCGATGTGTGGAAACCAAATCCACCAAATCTGGCCCAACTGCACAGTTCTTTGATGCAAGAATGGCTGAACATGGATGTGGCCTACATCCAGGAACTTGTCCAGTCCATGCCAAATTTAATCACAGCTGTTATTCGTGCTCGTGGAGGTATTACATGCTATTAGGCTTGTTTTAGTCAATTTGATTTTGTCCGGTGAGCTTACATATATATTACGGTGGGCTTATATAATTATTACTTATTAGTTTTTAGAAAACTATTAAGTATTGAGACCATAGATATGTAAAAGGAGTATGTCAAGATCTATTCAAACACAACAAATTAACTGAGATAGTATTACAAGCAAAATATAGAGAAAACATAATTTCTAGTGTAAGAAGAAACAATGAAATTAGATTTACCCTAAGCTTAATTTTTTTTTTTATAAAAAAAAATCGGCCCCTGTTTTGTCAATAGGCAGAGCTTGTATGCCACCTTCTGTAAATCTTTTTGTGCAGAAGTCTGATGATTTTCTTATCTTGTAAAATATATTTTATGTATAGAGCTGTTAAAAAATGGTTCAGGTTAAAGTCTGAAATATGCTGGTAATGGAATTAAAAAGATCTGTGGAATGGCCAGAGACACTGTGGAGAAAGTACCATATTTATGCAGACTGGCATTTATTTTTACAAGCAAAAATAAAATAAAAACTGTGTAAAATTGCACAGAAGCAATATGTAAAATGACAGAACCTATCAATTTCATACTCCAAACAATAGAGAGAAACATATAGCCAAAAAAAAGTGGTGTCCATCCCTATCACAACTTACTGTCTCTTGTTATCTTTATCCCTCTCTTGATGTTTTTGGATACTAGAAGGACAATCCACTGATGATTCCCATGAACTCTGCTGCCCCCTGCCTGTGCTTCCAGGTACTTTAACTGTTTTTTCTACATGTAATGAGAATTGGAGAACTTTTAAAGGTCATTGTCATGGTAAATACTAAAAAGGTGTGGTATATATGTAATCTGTACTCCTTATGGAGATTTCCCTTCAGATCAGTGTTTTATACTGTAAGTCACCATCACCTACATCATTCATGATTCAGACTTTTGTGTCAATCTATAAGTAACACTCTTTTTGAGAATAAGATTGAGAGCTGTATTAACCCCTTAAACTTCAAGTGATTCTCCAGTTCTGTTCTCGTTTATTAAAAGGGATAATTTGTTAAGTCATACACATTTTTTGTCTCATAGGTTTGGTGGAACACCTCAAAATTTCGAAAAGAGTTGTGCCCTTTTGATGATACAGGTATGTCACAGTCCCAGTAGTCATGCATGAAAAAATACCCATAATTCATTGTTACATAAGCATTGTTCTGTCTCTTTATTCCTTAGAATTTAATAGGATTTTTTTTTGTTATTGTGTTTTTGAGGGTGATACACCACCCTGTATTGTGTCTCTTACAAAATGCAGTCCAAGCACAAACACTCTTTATACATTTACAGTGAATGGTTTTGGCTTTAGGCCTAGTCGCCCAGTCTGGCCTACACTGGGCTGGTGTGGCTGCAGGTTTTCACTCCAAACAAACTGGAGCACACCTAACCTCACTTGTTTATTCAGTTTAGTCGTCAGACTGGTGATCAGATCTCCTGCTTTGTTGGAATGAAAATCTGCAGCTACACTTGCCCTTTGTGGATAAGGCTGGACAAACCCCTTGGTTTTTGTGACATCACAAAAACAACAAATTAATGATTATCAAACAAAAGTCGAACACAGATTTGTCCTGGTCAGTTTGAAAATAAGTTCCCTCTCTCTCTCAGTTCTGTCTGGCTTGAACGTATCAGTGTCTGCGGTGGAGCAGAGCAAAACTCATGATGGGACTGTTCATAAAAACACTACTGCTCTTGTCTGGAATATCACTGCCCCCTGCAAGCTGGAGGCTGAAATTCAGCTCTGCAGGAAAACCTTGTCTGACACAGGCTGCCATGAAATACATGTCTTAAGGACAACTAGACTTCATATACATCGCCATCATCCAAAATGGACGCGGGTCAGTCAGCAGTGGGTAAGATCATTTTTCCCATTATCATTGTGATTTCAGATCCTATCAATGGTTGGTACGATCTAGAACAAAATTCCAAAATGGGACACAATTAGTGATAGTATGTAATGCTAGTGATAATTAAATATTAGTGATAATATAATAAAAAGTAATGTTATAAAAAATATATAATAAAAAGTAATGTTTAAAAGCACATGTATTTAACAGCACCCTATTCTGTGACCGTTTCCATTTGTCACAAAGCCTAAAGACTGATTTGGTGCACATGAAGTTTTAAAAGCATTTGAAAACATAAACCATAAACATTGACACTGCTGTCTTTCACTCAGAGCTCATGGTTGCTCCTGTGGTTTGTTTGCTCTTTTTAGTGCACAGCCTCCCAAACCATCACACACAGAGCACTGTCATCACTGTTACTACTTGATGCATTCATTCATTTTTCCTCTTTTTCTTTTTATCGTGTGGGGTAAATTAATAGTGCATCAGAACAAGTGTTTCAGTGTGATTAAAGTTACATCTGGTAAAGTCACTATGGCTACGCATTAAAGTAGCAATATGTAAGATGATGTAACCAATATGTTTTTAGTTTAAAACATTCCAAAATAAACAAGAAGTATCAACAGAATGACGGTATGCCAAAGACGTGTTGCAGAAATAAATCTACTGAAGTTAGCATGCAGACCAGCTAGTCCTGGCCCATCCTGTCTTGTAATTCCACTTTATACTCAAGAGATGATACTGAGTCACTGTACTGTTGACTCTGCCTTCAGTCCCTTCATGAGCAGATGAACAGGCATCACGCGCATGCTCGGCAATAAAACACATTCAAAATTAAAGACAAGTGACACAGCAAAACATGCATCAAAATTGGTGTTGCTTTTGGAGAGTAAAGGGATGAAATTTGAAGCAACATTTCTTCAGACTGGAAAGTAAATGGAGGGAGAAGGATTGAGTTGGGACTGTGTGGATTATGAAGTCACCATCTTACATATTGCTCCTTTAAACTGTAAAAAAAAAAAAATAAGAAAACTGTTGCTGATGTGTGATTAAAGTAGGTCAGAGGTCAGAGCCCAGAACATTCTTTTTCATAAAATGGAGAACAATAATTTCACCTTTTGATTTGATTTCATGGCCATTGTCGATAACTATTAATAACTCAATAACTCCCAGCCCTAATACTTTCTAAAACTACTGTTCATGTTGTTCTTGTTTCCTTTCAAGTTTTTCAGCTTTTTTTTCAAGATTAACCATTTCCTCTTTTTACCTTTCACTTAAACATGTTAGACAACATAATGGACCCCCAATAACCCAGAGGTTGTCAGGGCACTAAGTAGCTGCTTATGTAGCTTATTAGGTAGAGCTGGCACGGCAGGTAGGCATTGTTTTGATAGTGGAACCACGCAAAAGTGCTTCTGTTGAGTCCAGCTTTTTAGCATTGTACTATCTGCTATTTCAGTGGAGTGAACAACCATTGTGTCTCACTCTCATGCTTGTATTCTATACAGTCATATACTTTTACATCGTAAACTTTTGCATATGACTCTACTTACATATTCCTAAAATAGAAAAGACTGAATTTTCTCATTCATGGCAAAAAGCCAGCAGAGGTATCAGATTTCCAGACCTGAGTTTTCAGGGCAGGGCAAACTTTTACACATGATCTTGGTTCTCTTTACTGCAGCTATTTCAAGGGGAGTTTGTTGGAGTGGAACGACACCCTTCACTATGTGTGCAGGTACGTTATGCTCAAAATGACTGTTATTGTGAGTGAATGTGTGATGTGGAGGAGGGGGAGTCAAAATAGTCCCAAAAAAACAAATTGAATATAGCATTATGGCAAAACATAATCAGTATTACATTTAATAACTCAGACTATGTGTGTAAGTTGACTGGTTGTTGTCGATGGTAAATAAAATGGCTATATTTGCGTTGTGGACACCGTAACCCCGGTTCCTATCAGTTTGTCTGTTTTTCTGCCAGGCAGCATTTCAAATGTAACCAATCGGAATGACTTAGTCTACATTTCAGTGACTGAATTATGCATTAATTAATTAATTTCTTTTTTTTAAATCTGTGGAATTACCCCTTTAAGGAAATTTTAAGTAGGCCAAAATAAAGTGAAACAGTTTTTAACTGAAATAATCTAGCTTCATACTTTGATCAATGCTGGCCGTAGGTGTTCAAAGTCCCCCCTGGTTGTAAAGCCCTGGCCTGCTGTATAGCACAGTATTATCACTACCTACCTACGTGATAATATGATTTCAAAACATAGGCTAATGTAGGCAGGGCATAATTTACTCTTTTGTATAGCTGTGCTTACATGTCTGTGAACATCAGCTGAACAAGAGTAAGAGAAGCCATTTCACAAAGTTATATTAGCATATTAATATAACAAAATTATATTAACACAAAAGTGCAAAACAATACAGTACACACAGTGCAATAAATACAAAATGGAACACAGGGCAGATACAGTACATGGCACTTATAATATATAGTTATAGAGTTGTGAAATGAAGAATGTAACATATTATGACATATTAGCAGAGTGCAGGCACTGAGGTTGCAGTAATGGAATATAGTATTGGTTGATACAGTATTGTAGCAGCAGATATTTGTGCAAAAATAGTAGCGGATATATAAACAAGGAGGGGGCAGTTAAGGGAGGGTAGCTGGGCTTGTCTGGGAGTATTTTATTAAACTCATATGTACACTTTGTCTCTCCCTTGTTTAGTTTAAGGTGAAGGGAATGGAAGGACATTTTAAGCCTATCTGCCCTTTTGAAGGTAGGGAGCACTGCGGCAATTATTGTTCAGGTATTAATCAGGGAACCTTCAAAAAAGAGATTCAATGTTTAAATGAATGTTTATTTCTGCTCCGTCTTTCTCTTTAGTGACCAGAACTCACTGGAGCTCCGTTTTCCTGGTGTGTGTGGTGCTTATGTGTCTGACTGTTTTGGGAGTCTATGCAGTACAAGGAGCACTCAAAGGTGAACACATGCACCTGAACATGCATTGAAACGAACACACCTAAAACGCTGCGTCAGAGAGGAGCATTACAAAGTGCTTATTTTATGATTTCATGTAGGTTGGGTGTTCAGATGGCTGAAAGTGGATGATATCAGAGGTGAGTACCACATTACCACATCACTTTGTCAGTGACAGTTTGGCGTAAAATCTAATTTATGCCATTTACCATCTCATCTAAAATGTCAATTTGGTGTCTGCAGTTTTCCACTTTCCACTAACATTGCAAAATGTACTGTTATCCATAAAACGCAGACAAAAGGACCAATAACAGTCAGGATTCAATGTACAGACGTATGCAAATATTTGGCCCACACTAGTAGTGTTACATGTGTTGTTGAAAATGAGCACACATCCTGTGCACTTATGCACATTCCGATACATGATTACAGTGTATTTACTGAAAACATAACACATAAATTGTGGCCTGTACCAAAGTTATGGCACAAACTTTGTTTTCTCAGGTTAGCCAAGTAAAAAATATAGCATATTGCGCTATTATGAATTTACTGATATATCTTGATCTGTTTTCAGGCAAGTGTATGATGATTAAGGTGTAACTTACATGTTACAAAAGGTAATCCCGTCCCTCATCTCTTTTTCTAGGAGCAGTCGGAGGCAGACAGGTTGTGCTGCTGTACCCTCCTGATGCAGATGGTGGTATGGCAGAGCTGGTGTGTCGTCTGGGCTCAGGTTTATCATCTCTGGGCTTCAACGTGTCTCTGGACCTGTGGAGTCGTTCAGAGCTCAGCGCTCTGGGCCCTGTGCCCTGGCTGCACTCACGCCTTGACCGGGTGCAGCGTTATGGTGGCAAGGTGGTGCTAGTCCTCACCCAGGCAGCTTGGGGACGGGCAGAGGAGTGGGGCCGCCGTGCTGGAGCCAGGGAGGAGCTGAAAATGGAAAATGACGAAGAAGACAGCAGGAATCATGTTTCAGCTACACCCTATTCTGACGTTTTTAGTGCCTCACTAAGCTGTATTCTTGCTGACTACCTGCAGGGCCGCGCCGGTGAGCGTTTTGTTCTAGCCCAGTTCGAAGCGCAGCCAGCCGGACCACCAGGTGCAGGGGGACCCTTGCCCGAGCTTTTCCGTGGACTGCCACTGTTCAGCCTGCCCTCACAAAGCTTGGGCTTTTTAACAGAACTCGCTAATGGAACTCAGAAGAGACAAGCAGGCAGGGCGACCAACAGGAGGATGAGGGCCGGGGTTCTGAGGGCAGGGTCACGTACTTTGGCTGAAGCCTTACGGGAGCTTAAAGGGGGAACAGGATATAAGCTAGTTGGGCTGTCTCAGGGGTTCAGGACAGAGGATCCGTGGGAAAGTATCCCTCTACAGCAAGGACTTTCATCCCCAACGGCCAGTCCTGAGCTACACAACAAAAGCAGCACAGTCAACTGGGTCTGATTTTAAGTAATCTCGGCCTAAGAAGCCCCACCCACAAAGTGTATGTATGGATATACATGATGTATATTGTACATTAAGATGGTCACAACCATGCTCTGCACACCATCACAGTGAGCCTTTCAGAGCTAGATATACTCGTTGGTTTGAAACATTTGTGAAGTTCTCAGCAGGTATTTAGCAGGTATCTACTGATATGCTTGCCAACGTTTATACCACATTCCTACCGTTTCATGCAGCTCTGTACTTGATGTACAGTTTGACAATGGCCTGCCAATACAAATCACAGAAATGGCTCACAATAAACAACAGCCCATGCTTTGTCACTTTGCATATCACTGAAATGACTCCTTCCTATCAAAGTAATTACTGCATTCTGTGCAGTAAAACCATAAATATGCAGATGTATGCAAATGTTTGGGCCTGCTTGTCCTGAGGTGAAAATAAGTCCTCTACAAAGAGTACACTTCTGCACGTTCTGCATTAATTAATGTCTATGTGCTAGTTTGAACATATTAGGAATCAAAAAGTATAACATAAATTGTGAGCTGTGGTTGAAACTGGCAGTAGTCAGAAGCCTTGAAAGTGTAAAGTGAGCTCTTTATGCGAAGTGGTTTGAAAAAGGATGGAAGTCTTTATGGCTGGAAAAAAATTGCAGACAAATAACATCCAACCCAATTACAACAGGTCACTTGCGTTTCACCATGCGAGTAATCTTTGAAATAGCACTGACAGTGTGAAGTTTGTATTTGAATCTAGTCCAAAGCTATGTTCTTAAATCCTTAATCAGGAATTCCTGCTCTTAAGTAAGTTTACTGGGATTAATCCATAAACCCCATTTTGCACTGTGAAACAACACATAAGTAAAAAATACACCCCGAAACATGCAAAAACAAATGTATATCTTTCATAAACACATATGTGATATGTTGGCGTGCTGCACTCCATAATGTTATTGTACATTTGTCCAAAATTCATCAGAATGCATTTCATGGATTTCATTGCCAGTTTGTACATAGTGATTTACATAGTGTTTGTTGATGGCCAGCGTACATTTGGAAAATGTGCTACTCATGAGTTTTCCACGGGTATTTTGGAAAGATTTAGCCTCACTGTGATGTCCACTCACTTGGCATTTTATTCAGCACACCTCCTAGTTTCTACACTCGTTGTCCATTTCATCAGCTGCACTTTTTAGTTCTACAGTTACAGACTTTAGTCCATCTGTTTCTCTGCACACTTTGTTATCCCACCTTTACCCTGTTCATCAATGGACAGGACCGAATAAGACCACCACAGAGCAATCTGGTGCCAATTTACAACCACATAGATGGAGGTGGATCATTCTCAGTACTGCAGTGACACTGACGTGGTGGTGGTGTGTTAGTGTGTGTTGTGCTGGTGTGAGTGAATCAGACACAGCAGTGCTGCTCGAGTGAAACACCTAAGTGTCACTGCTGGACTGAGAATAGTCCACCAACCAAAACTATCCAGCCAGTGGCGTCCTGTGGGCAATGTCCTGTGACCACTGATGAAGGACTACACATTGACAAATACAAACTGTGGAGCAACAGATGAGCTATCATCTCTGACTTTACATCTACAAGGTAGGAGTGTCTAATAGAGTGGACAGTGAGTTGGACACAGTGAAATTGAACTGCAGTGCTGAAAATGATCCACCTCCATCATCAGAAACAGGGGGGAAACAAGGAGAAACAGGGGGGCTGGTGGTAACCACATCTTCCACTAAGTCTATATACACTGTCACTAAATGGACTGTTTTGTTTGACTGACGTCTCAGATTACAGTTCTCTTGTCTGCTCACTTTTTCACCTGTATGTGTGTGTGTGTGGGTGTGTGTGTGTGCTTGCATGTGTTAGAGAGTGTACAAGAGAGAGAGAGAGATAAAATGGTGAATTGTAAATTTGTACATTATTTCCCTAATCAGAATGTGAATTATTCTCTCAGGAACTCAGTTTTATGAAAAATAACTATTTTGTTGTTATTTTGTAATTATGTAATGAACCACTGTACATACATTAAAGCAGCACTATGTAATGTTTGTATGTTAAAACTGAAAGAAGTAACTTTACTGAGTATGTAGACTTAAGAACTCATTAAAATATGGTCAATGCGTGCCGCCACGAGTTGCTTATGATCATTTATACAGCTCTGGGAAAATTTAAGAGACCAAATGATCAGTTTCTCTAGTTTTACAGTTTCTGGGTTTGTGTTTGACCAAAATGAGCAGTTCTGTTTTATTCTATACACTACTGGAAACAGGTCTCCCAAATTCCAGATCAAATATTGTATTTTAGATCTGTTTATTTAGAAATGACTAATGACGCCTCCAGAAGCCTGTTTTTTGAACCATGCTCGCTGTGCATTTCACCCCAGTCACCGCTCGCCAGTCTTTCTGTAGGTCACTTGAGGTCATCTTAAGTGACATTCCAATGAGGTGGCGCTCATCACGGTCAGTAGAGAGTGGTTTTGGCCCTCTGCCAGTCTGTAGCTGTGTGTTGTCCTGTGTGTTTGCTGCTTGAACTTGTTCTTATGAACCAGACACTCACTGTATCTGCCAGTAAAGCTGGAACCGAACCTTCTGTTCCTCACTAAGAACCTGCAGTACATGTGGAGATGCTGATTTAAGAAGAAACTGGAGTGGTCTCTTATTTATTTCCAGAGCTGTAAGTCAGATGTACTGGGATGGAGTTGGAGGGCATTTTTTGGACCACATTGGGCGTCTTTAACTTCACACGCTCAAAAAAGAAGTTTCAGCTCAATGTTAGTCTCAAACCATCTCNTCTCTTATTTATTTCCAGAGCTGTAAGTCAGATGTACTGGGATGGAGTTGGAGGGCATTTTTTGGACCACATTGGGCGTCTTTAACTTCACACGCTCAAAAAAGAAGTTTCAGCTCAATGTTAGTCTCAAACCATCTCAAAATCATCTTACTGATGAATGTATGCAGATAAATCACTCACATTCTCAGAAGACCCGTCTTCACCATGTTTTGACTGAGTTCTCTTTGAATGCTCTTTCAACGAGCTTGCAAAAGTCAGATTCATCTATTTCTGGGGGTCCAAACCACGACCGCCGTCGTAATGAAATGAAATTCTGCATGCAATTACATATTTCCACCAGAGAGGTCTCGAAATCCCCAAATCCTGCATAGTGTTGCTTTAACAGAATGCGTATTGGGATTAAAGGGCATTTTGATCTATCTTACATTATATTTGTGTGCTAGTATTTTCCCCGTGTTCAGGGAATGTATCTGACTTTTTCCAAAGTTGTGTTTTTTTACCTTAAAGGGAGCCCTGATAGCTTTGATGTCATTGTACATGTCCAACACTATTAAAATATGGCATATAAGGTGAAAGAGAACTCTTTGTTTACCATAAAAAAATGACAAATAGGCAAAATTCCTCTACTAATAGGCCACCATTCATTCTCGTTTGGTGATGCTGTCATATGGTTGCACTGTTCTACAAATCAGTAAAGTCTTGAATGATGTCACACTCTATGTAAAGCTCTAGATAAGGGCTGAATGATACATTGGAGTTAAATAAGACATGTAGCATGCTGTTCCTCGCTCAGCAGACAAGAGAGAGGGCAACCATATGATGCGTAATAAAAGGCAACATACTAGAAATAATACATTTTGTGTATTTATAATAATAAATGAAGTAAACAACAAATTCAAATGCTATTGGACACGCACACCACATTGGGGCCTATATGTCTTAACAGTCAGGGTTCCATTTAGTTTCACTCAAAGCTTGTAAATAATGTCGGATTATTCTGTTTGATTTTTCGCGTTTGTGTTTACATTAAAATAAAACTCCTTTTTTGATGAGACCATTTGAGTCAATGTTTATTAGGCGTTATTAGAAAAACAACATTTTATGCTTTTATTACAGCATTCTCACCAAACAGCCTTCCTCAGATCAGTTCACTGACCGAAACTGATGCTATACAAGAGCCCCCAACTTACCTTTCAGTACACGGCGGGCTGTGATTGGTTCAGCGCAAGCTCTCTTCGCTGTGATTGGCTCGCGATGCCGGTGGGCGGTTCTATTATGGTACAGCTGCGGCGCACACAGAAGGAGCTAGAAATCCAGATGGGACAGCGTTAGCGGCGGCGAGCAAAGCACTTTCTAATAGCCGCGAAGGTTAACTCTGCGTTTGACAAAAGACATTTGCGTGTGAAAAGTGTGTTTGTGGCGAAAGGAGCCGAAAACAACGTCACTGGCCATTCGAAAAAGTGTACCGTGAGTATGTGAGGATGGTGAGGGGATGGTTGGTGAGAGGATGCTGCACCTCCGTCGAAGCTAACCGAGCCGCTAGCTTTGCTCCAAATTAGCCTCTTGTAGGTAAACATATTAAGGACGGACGGGACGGAGTCCAAACACAAGTTTCGGAATAGCAGCCACCTTCGTAGCCGTGTTTAGGAGGCCTCTAGTTTTGTCCCCCGTCTGCTGTTCCTCTATTGTGTGGTATTGTAAGATGCTGCTGAGGTAAACTGGCAGTGTTAGCTAAGTGGCTAAGCTAGCAGCCTGAGAGGAGGTTTAGCACTGCCCCACAGCACAACAGCCTTCATCACAAAAAAAACAAACCCAACAAATGATGTTGCAGTGAGTCGGTTTACCACTAACACAGTGTTACATTAATGTAGGCCAACATCAGCATCACTTGGGATGCTCTCCCTGTCCTTTAAAGGGGCAAATCCACCAATTGATCAACATTTTAAGATGATGGAAGTCTAAGATGGCTTGGTGTGAAATGCTTTGTTGCAGAGTCAGAATTGTTCACAGTGGTGGTGATGGGAAACAGACATCTGAAGAGCTTGATGCCTCTAAAATCTCCATCACCGAGAGCTAATGCATAAAATGGTTATGAATACGCTGCCTGATGCTTGAGACATTGTTTTACTAAAGATATAGTTTTCCAGTGAGGACTGAACATCTTACATCAGGGCGTTTTAAGTTCCCAAAATACATGTTTTTGTAAACGGTGTTTAATGCTATTTTTAACTATCAACAGATGTGAGTATGTTCACTGCTGGGTTTGGATAGTAAATAAAGCTGTGTAAGTACCCCATGCTTCCCATCACCACCACTGTAAAGAAAATTTGAGTTGGGAAATTTCTCTGTGGTAAACTGCATGTATCAAACCACTGTGAATGACCCTGTCTACAAAATTTGGCGGAAAATGGTGGAATTCTACTTAATAGTGATTCCAGTTATGTGCAAAATCCAGATGGAGGGCAGGTGAAATAAAGCAGAATGGAAGAGATGGAAGCGAGACCACACTGCTAGGTGTGACTATATTATGCAAGGAAGGTGCCTTGTAATCTGGTGATTACATTAATGAACATATTTAATGAACAGGAAAGATTTTTCAACTCATCTGAAAGGTTTGCGTGCTATCAAGGCCTGAGATATAAGAACTACCTTCACCTCCAGATGTCCTTCGGCTTAAGAGAACAAATGAGAGCACACAAATTCATTGAGGTGTATACTTTCCTGAAAGCAGTACCAGGGTGCTCCACATTGACCTGTTTTAGATTTGATTTTGAGCAACAATGAGCAAACAATGCAAACACAGGCATTTTGAGAGCTTGTGATGGTGCTCTCTATGTAGAAACTCACTTCCTGCCCTCCATCTGTAGGCGGCACCACAGCAATGCAGTGACGTGACGTCACAGGCAAACAACCTATTGGGTTTTTAGTGAGGGCCGGTCAAGAAGTCAGGAGCGATGCTGTAGTACAATAGAATGTAATATAGAAAAGGGGAATTTCTGTACTACTACTACTACTACTACTGCTATGACTACTACTAACAATAACAACAATAATTACATTTTTCGTGTGCCACTTCATATTTCTGGTTGATGTTGATACAAAGTAAGAATTGTTTGAGAGGACAAAGCACTAGACATGCAAGATGTGTGGCTGTGCGCTGACAAAACCTCTAAAAGGACACGGGGTGTTGTTACTGTAATAAAATGGGCATAAACCATCTGTTCGTGAATGCCTAAAAACAAGTATCATATGCTGAACGCTTTCAGGAATTGAAAGTTATTTTTTTGGATGTGACAGCAGCAGACAGGTTTTTCTACCATATACAGTGGCCCCAAAAAGTAGTTGGACATTTGTGCCATACTTGAAGGACCTTTGTGCTGAAAAACACTGAATTGTCCTCACTTTTTTAAGTAACACCATCAGTAAGAGTTGGCTGTAGTATGTAAACATTGTTAGTTTTAAACTGTACTATTCAATCCGCTGTGCATATATACAGCTCTGGAAGAATTTAAGAAACCACCTCAAAAAGATCAGTCTCTCTAGTTATACAGTTTCTGGGTTTGTGTTTGACCAAAATGAGCAGTTCTGTTTTATTCTATACACTACTGGAAACAGGTCTCCCAAATTCCAGATCAAATATTGTATTTCAGATCTGTTTATTTAGAAATGACTAATGACACCTCCAGAAGCCTGTTTTTTGAACCATGCTCGCTGTGCATTTCACCCCAGTCACCGCTCGCCAGTCTTTCTGTAGGTCACTTGAGGTCATCTTAAGTGACATTCCAATGAGGTGGCGCTGATCACGGTGAGTAGAGAGTGGTTTTGGCCCTCTGCCAGTCTGTAGCTGTGTCGTCCTGTGGGTTTGCTGCTTGAACTTGTTCTTATGAACCAGACGCTCACTGTATCTGCCAGTAAAGCTGAAACCGAACCTTCTGTTCCTCACTAAGAACCTGCTCTACATGTGGAGATGCTGATTTAAGAAGAAACTGGAGTGGTCTCATATTTATTTCCAGAGCTGTGTATATGACATCTGAGCTGCGGTTTATACATATATATCCACCTTTTGATGTTAAAGTTATCAGTTTTGGGCTGATTTATTTATTTATTTATTTATTTATTTATTGCCAAAGACAGCCTACAACAAAGTTCTAGGAGTAGCAGAAGTATTGGTCCAAAATCTCACAATGTGACCATTGCTATTACACGTTACTAAAAAAAGAATTCAGAATAAGAAAGTCTTTATCATGTAATCTGAGGTGCATGATTTTGCATGGTCGAACATGGAGTTTGTTTCAGACATGCTGTAAAAGACCATCATAATGTGCAAGGTAAAGCATGCTTCAAATCAGAAAAGGTTGATATGCTTTTCGTTATGGCCAAAAAAGCCTGAGACTATATTTATAGAAAATAATTATATTGTGTTCACACAGTTAAATAATTTACCCAAATCATTCAGCCCTAATAGGATGTAGACATAAAGTGATGTTTATGCTTATATTAGTCAGGACTTACAATGTCATAAATACAAATTACTCAAACAGCCTTGTATTAAGAATGAAATAGAGCACTAATGCACAAGTGCTCTCGAGACTCACTTTTGGTAAATTAAAATGAAATTAAATAAAAAAATTGTCCTTATGCAAAACAACTTTCTTTGCTTTCTTTGTTTGATGACTTTCTCTCTTCTTTGGCCTTATCAGGACATCATGAGCTGGTCATGGCCTCTGCTCCCTGCCCTGGTGCTATCCTCGGTCCTCTCGATGGTAACTGTGCAGACCGCACCCTGCCAGACCTGCCGCAAACTCACAGAAAACTTCATCAAGGTGTGTTCATATGTGTGTGTGGTTTTGAGTTAATTAAACTGCTCAGTGTAGGCCTGTGCCTGCTGCTCCCCATGACAGTATAACATAATTTACTGCCAGTTTAAAAAACACTTGTTCATTTATTGACTCTTTTTGAGCAAACTAGAGCAACACATGAAGTTTTCATATACGGGTTGTGTAATGTCCTTCTTTAGTGGCGCATGTATTATACCTGAAAGATTGGATTTTACTAAAAACGTGACTGTTGAGCTGTGCTGCTTAAATTCACTCGAGGGGAGGCGGGGCACTGTCTGTTGTTGCTGCAGGCACATTTCATGCCTGTAATAAAAGTTTTGGTGTTCCATTTTTATGGCAACCACTGACCGCAGCGTCAGTTTTAAACCATACTCACGGCACATTTTGATATCTGTCCAATTCAGGCAAGTACGTGAATTTTAATCAAACCAGTCGCTGTCGTACTGTATCTGAGCTTGTTGACTACAGCTGTCCTTTTTCGATTAAAAACGGTGTGGCACACTGAAGTCCTACAACCACTGTGTAATATTAGATATGTTAGAGTGTGCTCAGAAGTTAAACTCTGGTGAACTTTTTTAATGGAACTTTCACGCTCTGGTGTCTGTCAATGGACCATTCTCACTGAAAACAATCGCAAGAGGTGCGTTCTTTCCACACTTGTTATTTTGGCATTCATGCCTCGTGAATGGAGCCAAAGACCTCAAACAGAACAGCCTCTGATCACATTTGAAACGTTCTCTTGTGTCAACTTTTGGACAATTGGGCATCGTATGAAATGGACACAGACAAGTGGTCACAGGCATTTACATTTACGTTTAAGGCATTTAGCAGACGCTCTTATCCAGAACGACTTACAACCATGCTTAGTGTTCCCATGTTTCCTAGCTAGTACAAGACACAGCGTCAGTCCATGAAGCAAGGTCTTTGGAGAAAGGCCAATAACAACATTTTTAACTGACTACTGCATTGCATAAGCTTATTAAAATGTTATTACAATCAGCACTGACTAGTTCATAATCTGTTTGAGAGAGATTTTAAAATTAATGCCCAATACTCAATGTTTAAAGTCAACCTGTATTCAAAATAGACCTTTTTGCCCTATTAGTTCATGTCTTTTGTCACATTAAGCAGAATACACTGTGCCATATGTGTTTCTCTGTAATCTTTGTGGTGGTGCTGTATCTATACACCCCTTGACGTTTGATTGTATCTCCATGTTTCAGCAGCAGGGAAAATATGATACTAACCAAAAACGTTAATCTATTCCAGCGCCTTTGTGACTCGATTTCCCTGTGCACTCATTAGGGCATTTAGTTGATTATTGGCCTCATAGGCTGCATAACATTGTCATTCAGTTAATTTAAATTCAGTTCACCTTTTTGCCATTGTACCAGTTAGGGGTGGGCGGTGTACCCGTATAAAATTGAGTACCGGTATGATGTTCTCTCATGATATGGATTTTGCCATATTGCCATATGGATTGCCATATTGTGGATACCATGATAAGCCCAAACACAGTGAATCACAAACAGTGCAGTCACCATGACCATCTAAAAATGAGTGTGAGCAGCTTAAATAGCTCTTATAAACTCAATAAAATGGTGCTTTAGAAATGACTGCATTGCTCAGTGCCACTCGCACCCGCTCCCAGTTTTATACTTAACACATTGTAAACGTCACGACTGCAGCACCACCATCCCCACACGTTGAACACCTCTGAGTTATTGTTTTAAAGTTTGTGCTCGTTGTGTGTGTGTGTGGCACTTTACTCAAAATGAATGAATCTGAAGGGAGGTTAGCCCGGCACGTTGGCCTCTACAGGCATGCCTGTGAGCACTCTTATCAACTTTCACAGAGAACACCATGATAACGGACAGTTCATCTGCCATCTGCCGAGACACTGCTGTGAATATAGCCCAACTAGTGCTTGTGCGCATAGCGGGTGTATTGTTGCCTGCCGATCACACATATTTTTACTTCATGAGGCTCCATTTTAACACTTTTGTTTTGCTTTGTTGGAAAAGCTCAGGGTTGTAAGCCTCCTGGTTTTCCTGACAAATCGGGCTAATTTGAAAGCATTGCAGATAGAAGCTATACAGTGGACCGGAACATCTTTTTTTGGACTACTGTCTAAATAAACTACTATTTTGTAAATATGTTGTGTTTTAGACTGCTGCAGCTGACATGCTGATCATTCACACATAGACAAAACAAGACAGAAAGTGCCTAGACAGTAAATACATAAGGGAAAAAAATGCATGAACAGCAACTAGAATTAAAGTGCCAACAATGGTTAGTATAACCGCTTCAAGATATAATAAAATGAGCTTTCTTAGGAATTTTATGAGGAAAGAAAAACAGACAAGGGAGGTAAACAGAGCAGGCATTTAATTACATTGGTGGCAACGGACGTCTCTCTCTCTCAACACGCTCTTGTTAGTCTGGAATGCTGATAATTCTGTAGAACACCCCCAACATACGATACCTTAGTTATTTTCCCAACCAGGAACCTGAATTAGAAGGTCCCAGCCTATGATGAACGTAAAGTTCCTTTGTAGAGCTCGGTAAGGAAGGGCCTTGTTCTTCTGTTTACACTATTCAGCATACAAGTTATCAGTGAACCTGACATACATATCACAGTATCTTACCAGTGTCTAACTGGAGGTTGGAAGTGTGCATGTTCAGTCAAGCTAAAGTGAAGCAAGCACTGAGCAAGATCCCATTTAGGCTAACAAGCCTAAGATTACATCACAAAAGGGGGAGAGTCACAAAATTGGAAATTGCACTTCTCTGCAGAACTGGCAGAAGTTAACAAGTTGGTTGAAAAAGAAGACTGCAACACTGCAGGCCTCAAAAGATTCCTGGTTTGAACTTTTCCTTGCATTTCTCACTATAGTTTTTAGAGGTTAAGAAACTATGTCCTAGTGGAAAAATGACTCACTGTTCATTGGATGTGTCTGCATACATTTGTTCTTCAGAAACATAACTGGGGGAATCCACAGAGAAGCGTGAAAAAAGTATGGAATTTTGAAATGGAGAATGTAACCTCACTGGACAAAAAAATGAGCCACCTTGCCCTGTGTTTAAGGTGGCAGTAACTTCATGCTGCTGAAGACGGCGTATAGACTGAGAAGAGGTGGTACAGTGCGGTGACTGTTTTCTTGTAAAGGATAAAGAAAGCTTCATGGTTATGTAAAAATGACCTGTAATATGGATGTTCAGAGGGAAAAATAAAATACAGCAGAAATGTTGTTTATGAACCCTTTTTGGGATTTAGGATTGCCGTGTGTAATAAATTATACACTTCATAGAATCTTTGCCTCTAAGCATTGTACATGGCTTCATGAGTAGAAATTCAAGAAGGACTTCATAAACAGATAACGATGTGACATGTAAATTAATAAAGATAACGATGTGTTTGTAAATTTGTTTAGATTTTATACATTTGCTTTAATTCATGCCATGTTAGGAAATTCTGTGTATGTATGACAGTGCACAACAGTGTCTTGTAGGGTTGTCTTTGGGCATTTTAGAGGTGATATGTGTTGTTTTGGTGATCCAACATATCTTTTGTGATATAGAGACCATAACCAGAACAGCAGTATCATATTAAGTCTTGTATGTCTGTTATTTTTAGGGTCTGGAACGAACAGCTAATAAGAACTTTGGTGGAGGGAACACGGCTTGGGAAGAGGAGAAGTTGGCGAAATATGCTCGCAGGTAGGAGGGACGACACTTCAGCATCCCCATACTCAACAACTTTATATTCAGGGTGAATGTTTATTGTTAGAATACGGTTCTAATGACTTAGACGGGGGGTGGATGGTATAGCAAAAATGTTATATCACTATATTTAAGGACGTTTTCATGACAAAAAGTACAGCGTGATATTTTGTTGAAAAATAGAAAAATAGAAACACTGCGTGGCATAGATATAAAACATTTTTATCATTCTGTTTATTGGTTATTGAAGTAAAATGGTTACAGGAAGTTGAAAAGATATATGGATTTTCCTGTTCACCTTGATATCGGTCCTCACCCACCAGCCCACCCTCCCAGAACCATCAAGCGTAGGGTATAGAGGTTCTTAGAAAGAAAAAAGAACCATCAAATATACACAGTTTGTATGTAGAATTCCAAAGACAAGAATAAAGACATGAATTATTTGAATGAAGTGTTTGAAACATCAAAGCATTTGATTTCAGAAAAAAGAATGGAGTCCAGATATGAAAGTAGAGGGCGAACTTTAAACATAAATCTACTTTTCTCCAGATATAGGGTGAGGGAACTAGAGAGATTTTTATTTGGCGTTTTACAGACTGCTCTGCACTGAATTCCATTGAGCAGTACTAATTATGCTGTGTAGGTATTAAAACATGTTGTTATTTAGTATGCTGTAAGTACTGATTCCTTACGTTTATCATGATAAACTGATAAGTTATAAACATGTTGCCCACCTCTACACTGAGAAGACATACAAAGTTTCTTTCTTTTTTTTCTTTTCCTTTATATAAACTTCTTTTCTGTAATGCTGCTTTGAGACATTAGTTGTAAAAAGCGCTATACAAATACATTGATTGTTTGATTGATTGATTTCTACAGATATATAATCAATATCCACTTATTTTGATGGTATGCCTTCAATACAGTATTCCTAGTGCAGCTGCCATTTACAGCATTCCCATTCTCTTAACTGACAAGCATGTTCCTCCGGAATTTTTCAGCAGAACCTTCAAGGTCACACCGGCACTTTAAGCTCTCCTGTACGTGTACAATATACAAGACTTCATGAAAAAGGCCTTGGGTCTGGAAATAAACGGCCAAATAAATGCACAAAGCAAATTTCCTGCACTCTTGGCCATAATGCGGATCCACCAATGCTGGGGTTTGAACTCTGGCCCCAAACATAAAACCCAAAACTGCACAACAAAAATGACTGTTCGTGTTTCATGTGTTAATTGACTCAGATTGACATTTTAAATGATAACCTTGTCACATGTACCTGAGAAGAACATGTTTATGTTAGAGGTGTGTGGAGCGTGCAGAACCTGCATGCTTATTTGCCATGTTTATGTTACTTTGCAACGAACTGCAGTATGGTTGTAGAAATGAAATGCTTACATCCTGGTTTTAAAAGGCCAGCGTTTATAGGCTAGATACATGTTTCGGCTTGTTAATTCCAGAAATTGTCACGGTCTTAGAAAGCTTTTTTCTTCTTTCTTACTTTTTTGAAGTTGTTCATGCATGCAGGTTCACAACAGAGAAACGGAGGAACTTTTTTCTTGTTTCTTGTATGAAATTTTCATGCTCAGTGGGGTCCAAAAGTCTGTCACCACACTGAAAAAAATCTATTTTAATTATATCTAAAATACAAAATTTGAAATAAAAAACATAAATTGATGGGTAAAATGAAGAAGAAACATTCAAGATTTTGCACTATTTCTAGATCGCTTTTCAAATTTAAGCCTGTTAGTGGCATTTAACACTTCCATAGAAGCATGTTCAGATGACTGTCAGGTGAATTTTCATCTACTTGAGTACAAGCTGTACTAATTTCTTGTACTCTTCTTCTAACAAAAGCATTTTCACTACTGGTCTTAGACTTTTGGACCCCTCTGTATATGCAAGACAACCTCGCTGTGTTTAAAAAAAATGCAGCACAATTATTTCACGCCTCTGCTATGCTTTTTATTATTTAAAAATGCTTGATTAGCTAAAGGCTGAACTTGTGGAAATATTGCATTGTTTGACTTTAGAAAAGCTGTTTTATACTCTACTGTAAGAAACTATTGTGAAGCTCTGTTCTAAAGTCATTTGTCAATAGTAGCGAAACAATGTGTGTCTTATTCTCTTATGAGGTCCTCTTATGAAGAGAGCTTTTTCTGTCTTTTCTATTCTCTCCATTCCTGTGTGTTGGTCTGTAGTGAGACACGTCTGTTGGAGATTGTGGAGACTGCGTGTGAGAAATCCGATTTTGAATGTAACAAGCTGTTGGAGCAAATAGAGGATCAGGTAGAGACGTGGTGGTTCCACAGGTAAGCATGTGACAGTGTTATTGTCACATTGATTTTGTGTGTGCGAGTTCGTAACAGTATATGTTTTATTTATTAGGCAGCAGGAGGCTCCAGACTTGTTCGAGTGGTTGTGTATTGAAGAACTCAGACTGTGCTGCCCCCCGGGTCGTTTCGGACCTGAATGTGCAGGTATGCACATTAAACAAGAAACATCAAACTGTTGACAAACATTTAGGTGAACGGAAGAGCACGTGTTATTGTAAATGTTCCAAAAGCTGTTTATAACAGCCAGTATACAGTTGCAGGCTAAATTTAGAAAATTCTGATTTGCTTATTCGATAGTTAACACATCCTCTACATAAAACAAACTCAAATAGGTATTTTTTCTGCTAATTGTTTTAATTTATTAGCTGAGTTTAACTTATTAAAACAAAAAAATATACATAAAATGTGCGCCTTTCCCCCAAAACGAATTATGTAATTATGTATTTAAAGGTGCAGATGTATTTTCTCAGCGGAGTATGTGTTAAATAACTTCAGGGGTGTCCAAACTTTTGCATATGACTGTAATTTCTTTAAATCGTTAAAAAAAATATATATAAACATACTCCAGTAGATTTAGTAAGCAGTACTTTACTGACTGATATGAATGTTACTTCTCAGCTGTCAAATTTCTTAAACCTAACTGTTTAGGATCAGAAACTTACCAATCATAGAGCATGTTTTCACAGCCCTGACTGTACTCTGCAGGCCAGGGACAGACATTCACAGAGATTTTAGTGGTTTTATAAATCATTTTTTCCCCTATTATGTCTATTATGTCTATTATTTTTTGCATAAAACATATTCCAAAAGCTAAACATTAGGATGCATGTTACACGCCCAGAAGAAATAATAAAAGTACTAATGATCTCCTCTTAATCTCATGTACTCTTCCTAGACGAGGTCATGTGAGATTTAAGCCATTTTTCTGACCCTGTTTCTGAAAACACTATAATATTATATTGTAAATATTATCACACATATGAATTAACTCTTTTGTGTCTGACTCATATCACCCCAGTCTTAGCTGAACAAGATTTCCATAATGAAAGTACAGGTGAAGATGAGGTGACATTGGAAATTAACAGAAAAAATTGTCGCTTTTGTGGATCTTTGCCAGGAAACCTATGGCAGGATATTTAAAACAAAAATTGCATTTTTGGTCTAAACAATTAAATCAATCTGATTCAAGAAATCTGATGTAGTTAAAAACAGAATTTATAATTAAAGATCAGTATATTTAGAAAATGAACATTATTTTAAGTGAACGTCACTGTTGGTTGTCTAGAACATGGGCAACAAATGGAACAGTTCAGTTTAGGAATTATTCTGTCTTTATTTTATAGTTTCAGTGCATTGTATTCATATTTTAACAAATCTGTCATCAATTACAATTATATCAATTACAAGTATGTGGTGTTTTTATCTAGTCAAAAAATTATTTTACAGTAACTAATAAACTGTGTGAAAATGGTATGAACATCATACATGGAAAAAACGGGTCTCTTTTGATTATTAGGAGAAGGACTTTTGAAAAGTGCAGTAAGTACAATGTCCTTTCTGATAAACAAGTCAAACGATCTTCCCTTGAACTCCTGTTCCATCCCATCATGACAGACATGTGCTCTTGTGCACTTGTGCACTCCCAACACCTCATCAGTGTCTTTGTGTGTGCTGGGAAACTTTCTTTCCTTCTGTTTAGATTCAGTGATATACGACTGTGACCTGAAAATATTCAGCCCAGTGCACAGTAATGGTTGATTTCCTATGTGAAATTAAATGAACAGGGAACAAACTTAAATACTGCACAAATCTGCAAATTGTACAGCGCAGTTTATAGCTTGGCTGGTATTAAGCTGTTGGGGGGAAACATGAAGTATACTCTATAATGCAGTTTGTACAGTATGTTCAATTCAGCAAATAAACTATAATCATATATTAAATGTGTGTTCTTTGTAGAGGGTGTTTACACCCAGACAAAACCTAATTTGACCAGGGGAGCACAAAGTTATGATAGCATGTGACGGTACAGGTAAAACAATCCCAACTTTGTATCAAAAACAATTTTTCTGGTTCTGGTTACCTTTAGTGTGCGTCTTTTTGTGAAACGCATGGCTATAAAATGATATACTGTTCCAACATGAGCTCTTATAAACTTCCTCAATGCACACAATGAAACTGCATTTGGAAACTGTGATATACCAGAAAATTGTACTTGCTATACTTTTCTTGTCTTTTGATGTGGTTTTCTATAATGGCTGTTTCTGTAATAAGATGAAATTAATCTAGTGTTTTATGCCAAAGCAGTTTTGGTCAAAGCAGTTTTTCTAATTCACAGAATAACCTGATGTAATTTAACTGCTTTATGCTCTTTTTTTGGGGCAAGACCAGTTGAACCTGAAACTGGGTGCAGTTATGCGGTTAAAATGAATGCTTTTTGGTTTGCCTTTGAATATTGCATAATCAAACTCGAAAAGGCAACACAAAACTGCCAAAACTAACATGCAGGATACGGTTATGTTTTCCTGCTGATTGCTAAGGCTGACATTTTGCTTGGTTCATTGACTTGTCAGGGATGGTGTTATATGTTTTCTGACTTAATGATTCTGGGAATTTCCCTGTTGATTCCCTGTTTTCACACTACAAATGGATACATAAACATGCAAGTGTGGAACAAATATTTTTGTTCCAATGAGTAAATATTTTTTGTAACACTTGCTTATGTGTTAGTCATTCTAAGAAAACACCTCTCAGAGAGAAATACAACAGTAGATACGGAACAGGAAGAGAAGCTCTGGAAAAAGGAACTGAGAGCAAATTAATGTAATACGTAATGCAAAAGTTTGTTTGGAGCAGTAACACGCACGTATGGGTAAACACACACTCCCGGAGGCACATCTTTTGTTTTTTTTTCTGGTCTATTCGGCACGCTCTGATGTGGCTAAGATAAGTAGCTCTTATCGTTCTCAGTAAATCTACATACCAATCAGTGGTTATTGTCTCTTTTTAGACAGCTTGTCATGTGAACACTGATAAATTCCTGTCATGCATTCACCTCAAATGTTATAACGATTATTAATATTGCGATGAAGAGAATTATTCAGTTAATATTAACTTCATTCATTCCTTTTTAATCCTGTTATTGTTTGAGAATGAGAATTTCCTTTTTTTTAGCTAGTTTAAAGAACAAAGTTTGTCTCCATATTTCTCCTGGACGCCCCCAGCTATCTCACGCATCTGTTAAATTCCATCACCAGCGAAGTAATTTTTTCATAATGGAGTACTAATTAGCCAAAGCAGGTGGTAGATGAGTTTGTAAATTGTGAAGTGAACTTATTGTTAAATTGCTCGCTACATCCAATTTTATCACGTCTCTAAAAGCTTTGCACACAATTGTATATTTAAAAAAACGATCACGCAGAAGCCTCAACAACCAAATATACCAAATGTTACATTATCCAGTGTGTCCACTATTTGCATCGGGTGCATCTTCCATTCCTTTCAGGAGACTTGCTTTCGGTTGTTCAAAGAAATCTGCGCCTCCACACCTCCATAGTTCAGTCTTAGACGTTGGTTGCATTTTCTGTGTCTGGGCTCCTGGGTGGCCAGTCCATTGTTCAGAGAACCCCAGCAGCCCCTCCACAGAAATGTGTCTTAAAAAACCAAAACCTGTATTTAACTGCCATTTGGCCTGGAAAAGAAGTGAATGAAGACTGGTCTCTGTACATGTGCCCACCAACGTATGTTTGTTGCCAGATTGTGGTTTATCTTGCTTTTGTGTTTTCAGAGTGTCCATCAGGTCCTGGGGGTGTGTGTGGAGGCCTCGGCCGCTGTGAAGGAGAGGGAACGCGTTTTGGAGATGGAGAGTGCGTGTGTGACCCAGGATACTCAGGTCCGCTCTGTCAGGAGTGTGCAGATGGATACTACAGAGAAAAGAGCTCTAATAGCACGCAGCCGCCTTGCTCGGGTAATGAAATAATAAAACAGTAATATTCAGCTGTTTTACCACTAGGGATGTGCACTATGACTAATTTTAATATGCGTGTGCTTCAGATTATTGCCACATGAATACCCAAACAGTGAATTAAGTATTCAAGCAGTAGCACCAGTATTTGATTTCTCATGCACGCCCATGGGTCAGATAAATCCTTTATCAGAATATGATGTAACCTCTTATTATGTGATCATGTGAACTTCTTGTTATTTTCCTGTGTGTGTTTGTGTGTGTGTGGACGTAGCTTGTTATCACTCCTGCAAAAAGTGTTCCGGTCCACAAAACTACAAGTGTCTGGAATGCAAGCCAGGTTGGATCCTTCATGACAACAAGTGTGTGGGTGAGTTCTGCTGATGACAATTAAAAATGGGTTTCATTTGAGGGTTATGTGAAATAAACTTAATTTATAAGGCCCAGAACAAGTTTTAGGGGCTGCCAGTCCCACGGCTGCAGTGTTGGTTTGGAATTGGAATTGGGAATATTTTTTTTTGTATTGATATTCATTTGCAACGTGATCCAAAGTTTATAAAAACTGTTCATAAAACAGACACTTGGAATCATTTTTAGTTCATTTTTAATCCAGATGTTGGATGTAAAAAAGTGCAGAACACATGTTTCATACATAAATTACCTCAGTTGTGAACACCCTTGCCAAAACATAGGTTAAAGTAAGCTTGGGACATGAGCACACCATTCCCCCAAACCCTTTTACAGGTGAATTACATAACACATTTAATTTAATGGCTTTTAGCAGCCAATCTTTTGCAGAGCAACTTAGAAACATGCTTTAAATATGACCTTTTTAGTATAGGAAAGTCTCGGGTTGTTTAATTAACCAGGAGCACCCAAACTTACCTTTGACAAATATGCCTTTGAGCTAAGATGTTGCCAGAAATAAGAGTCAATGCCGATACTTCGAGAATAAGACACACAATACAAAAATAAGATCTCATAGGTGCAAATACAAGATGTTTTTAATAAGAATAAAATGAGTGTTCATTTAAATGATTTGTGTTTAAAGTATCCTATTAAATTGTTTTAATCGTTTTAAACCTATTAAATCATGTTTCTTCTGTATTTATTTTTGGTGTTATTTTTGGTGTTGATTTGGCTTAATCTTGCAGGTGTTTGAATGAATTGAATTGCGAGAGTTAGACCGAAACTTTATGGAAACTTTTTACCTGCCATCAGAAAGAGGTCACTGCTGGTGTGTACCTGTTTACTGAAGCAGTTTGATCATTTCAGTTAGCAAATTAACACAGCAGTTAAAGCAATTAATGGGAATTAAAAGATTTGGCAGTCATTCAGCAGGAAATGGCTGCTTTGCATTAGGTGAGGAAGTCTAAGCCTGCTGATAATAACCAACCAGTACATACAAAAAACATTTTTTACTGTAGGAGAAGTGCCAAAACCATAAATGTTTTAAAAACCGTTTAAAACCACTGAAAAATAACATGTGAAACCACCATGCATATCTTTTACGCTCAGAGCCATTTGTGTACTACATGGAGAGAATGTGCATGATTTTATCAGCTAACTTGACATTTAAAACCCATGACGGCACAAAGGCCTTGCTCTTTTGAAGTGCTGTGTGTAGCTGCGGTTTGATCTTTAAGATAAATATCACTGTTGCCAGAACAAAACCTCTTATCTCCTAAATGAAAACTTTTCAGGAGAAGGGAAAATATTTTTAATGCCAGTATAACCAGATTTTTTCCAAGTCCAGTTCTTTTAGTCCATAATATAACCATTCAGTTCATAATAAAATTTACACACAATATGAAGGCCCGGAAGTATTTTCTAAATTGCCAAAAAAACTAAAAGGTTTTGTTCTAACAGCAGCATTATGTGTGTGTGTGTGTGTGTGTGTGTGTGTGTGTGTATGAAATAGCAAAATTGCATGCTTTGTTGATTTTCTAATATGAAGTTAGATCCTATACAGAGAACAAACCTCTTTAGTTGGTAGACATCTTACTCAATTACAGATGTTGTGCAAGAAAATTCATATTTAATTGTGTTCTTTGTAGGGAACGTGTTCATTTATCAATAAAGCATGTCATTTGACCAGGAATGTTCAAAATCGTGCATGACAATATGGGCAATATGTACAATATGCTGAGTGCATTGTAATTTTACTATAAGTATATGAAGATTCAGTGCAGTAAAACTTTGCTTTTATTTAAGACATACAGAATTTGTTGGACAAATGTCGAGTCAAGACCAAAAATATATGCTAAGAAGCAATGCAGTCTTGAGGCATATGTGGTCAGTGCACTAGCATGCACTTTCATTAACTTGAATTTCTAACAGCCTGAACTTCATCATAAGCTCCAGTAACGTCCTGTTTACCAACCTTAAACCTGATTAGCTGTATTTAAAAGCAAACCATTTGCACCATTCGTAGTGCTAGAGCTATTTGACATAGTTCAGTGTGAGGAGGAAGATCGGTTCAGAAGATACATTTAAGTGCAATTATATAATCACAGTAGGTTTGTGTCATTGACTAACGCTCACTGTCTTTATCTCAGACGTAGATGAGTGTGGTACTGAACTGGCACGGTGTCCATCCAACACTTACTGCTTTAACACAGACGGCTCATACGAATGCAGGGGTAAGTGACACATACATTAAGTGCCTGAATGTGAAAGACATGATTTAGAAAAAGGCTCCGACTTTACTGAAAGTAGCGTGTGCATTACAGCCTGACACACATGAGAATTTTGGCACCAATACTGGTTTTAAATGAAACTGAAAATATCTGATATCTGCCAATATCTGCAATATGAAATATCTGCCAAGGTAACTAACCTGACTGGCTTTTGTTTACTTTCAGTGATAAATGAGAATTATTGCTCCAGTTACACATTCAACATTGACATGAAAGATTTGCGCTGACTGGCTGTATTTTTTATGAAGTTTTATTGTTAGCTTTTAAAGCTGCAGATGCTGCCTTTTTGCAAATTCCTTCTGTAACAAAAACATGGAGAGGCCTGTTACTGTTATTATGCATCGAAACTGTGGAACGCATTAGGCGATCAAACTAAATATTTAAGAAGTAACTGAAAATGTATTTTAATTAATTTTCTTAGGACAAGTCAAGACAAGTCAAGCAGTTTTATTGTGAATACTTCAATATGTACAAGACATACACAGGATTGAAATTGCGTTACTCTCCATCCCAAGGTGTAGCAAATAAACATTTAACGATAAATAGATTACGACTAAAACAAGAACAAGAGTATATTCAATGAACATTAAACATACAATAAACATAAAATAGATAAAATATGTATAAAATAGCCCTACAATAGAATAAAATAAGGGCCCTGAGATAGACATAAAAGAGACAATAAGACACTGAAGACAATAAGGACGATAAAGTGACATGTGCACTAGCAGAATTAAGATGCAGGATTAAAGTGGTATGACAGTGCCAGTATAAACAGTAGTGCAGGTTGAATAACATTAAAGCTGTTTAAAGTGATGAGTGCCGAGCAGTTGAAAAAGTCACAGTTCGGTGTTAGTGGGGGGATTAAGTGGGTATGCAAGGATAAAATCCTAAAATCTGTTTAAAGTGTGTGCGTCCCAGTTCGGTATAACTTTCCTTTATTTAACTTTCCTTTATTTTATTTTATTTTTTGTTGTTGTTGAATTTTATCACTTAAAGCACTTTAGAGTGCTACCTGTATGAAAAGGTGCTACCTGTATGTTCTATGAATAAAGATGATGATGATAATGATTGTTATTATTCATATTATTATTATTATTAACACCTGTAAATTGTCTAATTTAGAATTGACAATCATATTAGGTATGTGTTTGTACGTGCGTTTAGGTTGTGACCAGGCCTGTGTGGGCTGCATGGGCAGTGGTCCTGCTCGATGTAAAAAGTGTGCTCGAGGGTACAGACTGATTGGAGCCAAGTGTCTTGGTAGGTCTCAAATGCATCTCCACCTTTTTCTCTTGCTGTCGGTTTTTTTTTTTAAAATATATTTTATGTGCATGAGTCTGTCTTATTTGTCCATGTTCGTGTTTATTACGTAAACATTTGACAGTCTGTTTGCATGAGGCTCCCAGAATCAACATTTACAGAGCAACTAACAATTTACATACTTTCTGGCTAACAATAAAGACCAATGAAATAGAATAAAGTGGGGGAAGAATATTACAATAAATAGCTTTGCTAAAAAGGTACAGTGTAGATTGAAATATTAAAGTCAAAGTTTTCCATTTTTTAAAAATATTTTTGGGAAGGGACGTTAAGGACGTTATTTCAATGTAAATTATATATATGTATATTTATAATAGTTTTTTGATTAGTTATCTGCCTCGAGATTTGATGATCACTTTCTTTAGTTCTACGTTCTAGATGTTCATTTTACTTTTTCATTTTCCAGCTTCCTACAAATTAGCTGACACTAGTGCTGATTTCAATCTGCAAATTCAAGTAAATGACAGTATCAGATGAGACTGTTTTTTATAATCTAGTAATTTTAGTTAAACATGACTGATTTGATTATTTACATTTTTATGATTGTCAGTGAACTGTGAATTATGAAATACCATTCTGTTCTTAAACCGTCTAGAACCGTCTGTTCTTAACAGTAATGTTCCTTAAACACCCACAAAAAACTAACTCAGAAACAAAATAAATTATATAAATATTGTACAGTTGTGTGTTGGACCTGGTCAGTTGGTTTTGGTATAATAGATATATTTTTTTCTTTTTCTTCCTCAGTTCTTTCTTTTTCTTTTTATGCTAAAGATTTGTTTTGGATACATTTGACATGTTTTTGTAATTCTAGTAAATTGTTATTCTTTCAAATGTGCTTAAAAAATTCACCACAGGTGATCAATATCAGATGACCGATATATATTAATTCAATTATAATAAGTTAAATTTCACTTTAACAAACATATTCATTAATTTAAGCGCTTAATGCAAGCTGAGTCACTTCCAGCATGCATGTTTTAAAAACTCTTAATAAAGTAATAAAATTAGTAGGAAGAGTAAGGTAGGGAGAAGTTATACGTGAATTCCGGCCACAATTACATGTAAGAGATGTAAAAAAATATATATATAATAAAAAAAAAAAAGAAGCCCCAACAAATGTTGAAGAGTTTATAACTTCCAGATTTCTTATTTCCAGATGTGGATGAGTGTAAGGAGAAAGCAATTGCATGTCCTGGACTGAATGAGGCTTGTATTAATGAGGAGGGGTCTTTCCGCTGTGAGTGTGCAGAAGGCTTCATACGCAGAGACAGCATTTGCGTGGAGAACCTTCCGCCTTGTGAGTAAACAGACAAACCTAATTGATTAGAACTTGTTCATCCCTGCACTTAGATTCAGCGGACATTTTGGAAAGTAGTGGCACATCACATCTGAAGATTGCTAGTAAATGTGTGCCATGGCCTTATCTTTGACATTCTGGTCTTAACTCTGTGAACACCTCCAGTAAGGTACTGTATGAGCAACAGGCACAATGTGACATACAGTGCTAGCAGAATAGAAAACCATGGAATGGTTGAAAAACCCTGTTTTTTTAATTTTTTTATTTAGTGATTAATAAACAACTAAATTAAATATTTTACAGTGGACTCCACAGACGTTATAAGGTGCTGGAGCATCTGTTTAGAATTTCTTTGGTTCAGTCCAGTTGTCTGCAGAAACACACCAAAGAGAAACACAAGAAATGTGCTTAGTGTTCCCTCCAAAGCCAAACTCTGGGGTGGGAAGAGGCTTAAGAACAGGGGCATCTTCCTCCAGCACATGAACAAGGTACTAAATTTGAATGCAGAATGGGTTTTTAGCACCATAGGGAGTGACTTATGGCACCTTTCAGTCTTTAAAAGTCACTTTAGTCATACTTAGTGTATAGGTGCTGAAATGACTATCTGTGAAATCTTGCATGGGAGTATTATTTCATAAACTCAGCAGTAAAGGATGGATGTGGTGTAGCTAGCAATAAGGATGCATAGCCTCATCAGAAGAAGATGCAATATATAATTAAATAATTGGGGTCAAGTTTAACCCACTAATACATACAGCTTATGTACCCATCCACCATACATACCCAGCTGCAAGTTTATACTGATATATGATATGATGCTAAATGGTAAGCATCTCATTCCACTACACCTTTCAGATGGCTTTTAAAGAAATTGTACCTTCAGCAGGCTACTGTAACGGTCTCTTTAAGTGCCTGTATTAGGCACATGTGCTCGAGGGAGAGAGATCTCGAGAGAGATTAGAAGCATGAACAGGTATGCACGCAAGGTGGTTGCTCCAGGTTGTAGCTTGTATATTCTGTCGCACTGCTGCTATCCTGGATTGTGATAAATCCTCTGCCCAGTAAATGGTCTCCATTACACCGCACTGGCTGTCTTGTGCGTGGTTTCTCTATGGAGGACGGGGCAAGTAGCTAGCCACCGGTTGCATCTCTCTCTACGGGAACATTTACTCACAGCAACCATTCGTTACACTACGCTGGACAGTGCTTGCTGGAAACCCATGGATAAATCAATAAGCAGTAGCAAAGTGGAAATTCAAGTTAAAGTGAAATTTCAGATCTCTTCTCCTCTCTTACCTGCACATACTGAGCATGCTGTAGCATTTAAGGTGGAATGGATTATTTCATTAAGAAGCTGGCTAATACGATGCTAAAGAAAGATATATTCCTTTTAAAAGGTGCTATACAATGAACATATCTTTCTTTAGCATCAAATTTGTACAAATAAGAAATACAATTAATTGTGATTAACTACCCAAAATAATGCTATTAATTACATTTTTTTAATCATTTGATATCAAGATCAATTATTTTAATAATTTCACAGCAACATATATTTATTGCTAGTGGCATTACTGTACATTTCTTTACCATTTCATCTAAGTAGCATGCTTGTAAAAGGTACTATTCTTTCTCTCTCTCTGCAGCCGGTCCAGAGAAAGGCTTATTCGACGACATGACTGATGATGAGGTGCTGGTCCTTCAGCAGATGTTTTTTGGTGTGGTAATCTGTGCGCTAGCTACATTAGCTGCTAAAGGCGACATGGTTTTTACCGCCATCTTTATCGGAGGTGTGGCAGCCATGGCAGGCTACTGGCTCTCAGAGAAAGGCGACCGCATGCTGGATGGCTTCCTCAAAGGGCGTTAACCAACGAACTGCTCAGGAACTCAAGAGCTCGGGAGGGGTTACTGGACTGCAAGCCTATCGGACGACAGAAACTTGAAGAAGAGGGGGGTTAAGAGGAGTAGCTAAACGAATGCAAGCCAATCAGGGATTGTGGAGGATGAACCGAGGAAGGGTGACTATAGCAGTGCTACTGTATCAAGGGCTGGGCAGTGCAAGTTGGGACTATGGTAATGGTTTGTACTATGCTAATTCATATGCTGTTTCCACAGTACGGTTTCTCTGCTGCTCACTGTAAGAGACTTAGGGAATTTGTAATACATTCGAGCCAGATTAAGATATTGCTGTGTAGGCTGCAATGACGCTTGGCAGGTCATAGAATATGTTGCTGTATGTTGGCTATATGAGGCTACATGTTGGCTTAGACACGGCCCTTCTCAGAAAGTACAGCAGCTTAGCATAAAGCTAATTACTTCTCCACTTTTAGTTCCTGGTGAAATGCTCAAAACAAGCTCCTTGCTTTGAGACCATATACACTTTGTTCTATTTATTTATTTATTTATATTTATTTATTTATTTATTAAGACATGTCTTGAGCATATTGAGAGCACAGATGAGCATATCTGAAGCTATAGACTGAAGGACTATGTACTTTGAGAAACATGGGAGAAATGTTGGTGAGCCCTAAAACCAAGAGAACTTTCTTTTTTCCCTTCATTTTAGATGATCCCTCAGTCCCATAGACTTGTGAAATGCATGAAAGCTTGACCCAGAGAAGCCAAGAGTATGTTTTGTCTTGAACATGCATATTCATAATGAATAGTTCTGTGCAAAAGTCCGAGATCACCCTGTCTTCTACTTCAAGTCAAAACGGCCAATAATCAAACTCTTGTTCAAGATCTGAAAACATCCGCAGGTGTTTCTGTCCGTCCTTCCACTATGAGAACACGCTGTGACCACCCTAGAGTCCAGGCCTCAACATCACTGAATTACTTGGAAGTTGCAGAAAAAGCACTGACTTAATTTTGGAGGTCTGGAAAGACATCCCTGCAGATTTCCACCAGAAGAGAATGGCAGCTGTAATAAGGTAAAGGGTGGACACCTTAAACACTGGTGATATTTAGTTGTAGACTTCTGTGTATCTGACTTTTGCACAGTACTGCATATGCCAAATACCATTTCTACTGGAAAGAATTTGGTACATTTCAAGTTTTACTTTTAGCAGCAAGAGATAGAACCGTAACCACATTGTCAACGACAACTCTTTTTGCAGACAGTATGCATTTATGTAGGGTGACCTTACATTGCCCTTCATGTATTGTGGCTTTTGTCTCCTTTTTTTCAATCTAATTTTAATGTGTTTATTTATTATTAAGCAGAGCATTTTCCACTGTTAATGATTCATTCAGGTATAATAGTATATTTATACGCTTTTTTAGTTTATTGGTGTTGGTTTCAGTACAATTACCAACATGCTGATATCACTGGAAATTGAAAGAGCCTCTTCTAAATGATGCAGCTGCACCCTCTAATATGAACACTAGTGGAAGGCCTTTGCTTTCTTAGATTCCGTCCACATGTTGGCCATTAAAGGAATATTCCAGCATTTTTCAACCTAACCTCCTGTTGCCATTAGATGGATAATTATCGTGGACTTTTGCCACGACTCTGATTCTATTTCTGTTGTTCTAATAGAAACATACTATATGTTAACAGGTTATCCGGTTTTCTTTTTCCTTTTCTAAGTAAACGGAAACACGTCACGTTACTGTTGAAGGTACTCGGCCATGCGACACAGACGCAGCAGACAGAGTTCATGTTGACAATGCTGTAGTGTTCCTTTAACACCATGTTCTACCAACATAGAACTGCAAAGATTTTTTTTCCATGGTAAAACGTCCAGTTTTAGTTCTCTGAATCTGCATATGTATTCATCGGCAGATGGTATAACCTGCATGAGCTTTTTATCCAGACTTAGTTCATAAGAACAGTCGAAATGATCATCCTCCAAATCAGAGTGGTGAAAACAATAACGTTGGGTGGAGGCATGAGTTGGTGAGCTACATTATATCCAACACGGAAAAAGGAGAAAAAAAACAACAAAAAAAACCACAACAAAAACACAAACATAGTCTTGCGTAGCTTACCAACCCATGAATTCAGCTTTCTAGTCTACCTCTCAGTATGTTTTACATTTTTAAATCTGCCATCCATAAAATAACAACAGACTGTAATGATTTATCCACTCTGTGATAAAAAGAATATTTAATTAAAGCCCATTTAAGTGACAACAGCCTTTTCCTTTCTTGTTTTTGTTTTGAAAGAGCCGAGATCAGTACGTCATTACTGTCTGGACAAAACCATGTATATCTGAAATTGTTGCCTTTACAAAAGAGGAAAAACATTCTTAACCTTACCACATGTTAAGCCAAAGATTTTATACCAAGTAATTCTAGGCCATTTCTGTCTTTCTGTTCTTTATGAAATGGGCAGGTGCCGTTACACAGGGTTTCAGAGGACAGCAATGACATTATTTATTGTGAAAAGATCTAAATTGGACAGCACGCATGAAAAAATAAAACAGGCCATTTTATTTACATATTTAAAAATATTTTTTTATCTTATTTTTAAAGAGACATGAATGAACAAGAGCTTAATAAAGTGGTTATTAGTTCCAGTCCTGGTGCATGGGAACCTCACAGACTGTATTTGCGTGTCGTGACTTAAACTTTACCGATAATTTGAGTTGAAACAGATTTTAACCAAAAAAAAAAAACTCCCACAAATGTTAGGTGGCTCCAGGACTGAGACTGATAACACTTATCACATTTCACTTTGACAAGAACCAATAACTACATATATATACACTTAGAGGCAAAATACTTTCAATAATACATGAATATACAATCAATATTTGCATATGCCTTTACATCAAGTTTACGTGATCCTGCAGAGTTACATGGTTGTTTTGTGTTATGACGGGAGTGTGTTACATTAACTGGAATACAACCAAAAGATTGTGTTCTTATTATATTTTTTAGATGCCTGAATGACCTGAATACATTAATAAACCGTTACTGTGTCCTAGTTAAAGATTAAGGCCCGACCTTTAAAACAGACAATAGTTGCTGATACTGATGTTATGGTGCTAAAAATGTTGATAATATCAGCAGATAGTTTTAGATTTGAATTTTATACCCCAGTAATTTTAGTTCACAAGTGATAAGAGAATCTGACTGACAGCTGACGTTTCTTAAAGCTAAATTTGCAAAAAAACTCAGTGTGACATAATGAGAATGGAGATACCAAAACATTATTGCCATATCTGTTTCGGGGTTTTTGCCTTATGTTTAGAATACTGCATGTTCGAACCCCGACGATGCCTTAACCCTCGATCTGCCATTTTCTTGATGATGCTGATAATTCCCTGGGTCAGCATTATCAGCCGATATTATCTCTCCCCTGAGATAAACCTGTTGGGCTTTGTTATTAACGATTAGTTCACATCACTTTGAATAATGTTTCTGTTAGATTTCCTTCTTTAGTCATGTTACCCTCATTACACTGAAAATAATCGAGTGCTTATTTACATATTTCAAAGGCCAGCAAAACAGTTTACAGCAACTCTCTTACAATCCATCACAAACTGATTTCAGGAAATTTTTAACATGTAAACTAAAGTTTTTCTTACAGAGAAGTATTTTAAAACCCAATTTCATTACTGCACTGTGCCTCGGGAAAGTTACATAATGGAATGTCTTGAGACTCGGGACAGCCATATGCGCTCCAGGAACGCTCAGAGCACAGAAGAAGCAGACATTAGTAGTTCTGCTCTCTGACACGAGTACCTTTCTCTCATATCCACGATGAAAGGAAAAAGAGGGCCTTTGATCAACACGGACCAGGAATGTTGGAGCTAAAACATATTTTTAAAAAAAGGTTTTGAACAAGTTTGAAATGTGTTGCTGTTGTTGAGGTCAGAGTCCTAACTGCTCATGATTCTCCCACAGCCAAGTGTGATAGTCATTCAGCTTGTGGTCATTTGGAGTGACCTGGGAAAAAAAAAACAGAAAAGAGGGTCCACATAGCGGAAAATGAGAAGGAATCCAGTGCCGTTTGTTCGGGAATTCTGATCTAGAAAGCTTTTCTTTGCACTTTTTTGATGCATGACTGCTGCCTAAATATGGCTGTGTGTTTGTGTGTGAAATCTCGCACCTCTCTCCATTCTCCTGTACAGAATATCCGGTAGGAGTCATTTCCATATTTGCCTATTCCATACAACTCCATAGGATATCTCCATGATTTAGTGAGGTACTCATCTAAAGGAAAAATAAACACATAAGAGGGATCCACATATAATCTTTCATAGTCTTGATGTAATAATCTGCAAGTATGTGTATTCAAAGCAAATTACAGGTGTTTGCTGTAACTCTCCTAACGACTGTTCAGAGTAAAAGGTAAAGTCATAAAGCACATATCATTGGCATAAATCCCATTTTAAATTAAACATGATTTAATGATTACAGAGAAAAACGAATTTGTTCGGCATGTACTATTCTGTAAACACAATATAATATAATCCATAGGAACATGTGATTGTATAAATGCATGGTTAAACTCTGATTCATATGGTTCCGTAAAAACACTTAATGGTTCTATATACACCAAAAAGGGTACTACTATTGTTACAAGTCATAAACCCTTTTTGGTGCTATACAGAGTGGTACCGTAGGAGGAGGGTCATTCTATATGTCCAATTACGCTGTTTTGGGTTCCTGACTGCAGATGACCAACATGCAGTCTCCAGGCAACAGGACCAATGCTTAGACAGTTGTGCCACTTGGGAGCTCCAAGTTCAGTGTTACTGTGAGGTCCCTCACATGTTCTGTGTTCTCTGATACCATGTGGATTCAATCGATCAAGCTGGCATTCCAACAGATACATATGCATTAAGAGCAAGGGCAATCATGCTTAGAATCCGGGACATGGATGACTGTCATCCGGGTGTCAAACTTGTGATATCCCTATAAATGTCTACAAATCATATATCCCTATGAATTGCTGTATTCAATTTTTGGTCCAGAATGATGTAGTCCATTGGTTAGTACTGTAGGTGCTATTTGCAAAGGTTCGATCACCCCCAGTCAATTTGCATGCTTTGTTGATTATGAAAAAAGGACAACACATCTTCAAATCTAAATGAGACATATTAAGCCATTTTCGTGGACAATTCCCATTGATTTATTTTTTGGCTCTATTATTAATTTATTCAATTTCTACTTATTTATATTCCAAAACATGAAACTTAAAACCTAAAGGCCACAATTTGTGCTTAATTTATTCTAAAATGTTTAATTCAGCAAATAAACAGCAAATGTGGACTGAAATGTGTAGAAGTGTGTTTGAGAACGTATGCTTATATGAACATGAGATTTGACCTAATATGACCAGGCGTCCATAGTTTTGCATTTGACTGTAACTACATTGTAACTTGGTGTCCTACCTACCAGTGAGCAAAATATCCAGGACCAAAAACTGGATTAAAGATCCAGATTTAAGGACATTTAAAGACAGGTGCACCACACGGGGGACAACACTAATGTTATATACTATGATGTAAGCTTGTACACCAACGCTTAAACCTCTAAGAACCATTATCTTCTGGCTACCCTATCTCAAGCAGCAGCACCCTCAAGCAGTGCCACATTGCATCAGTCTTGCACTGCTTATGAACACCACACCTAGCAAGTTTGGAACTGCATTTTTGGAAACCTGAGCATCTACACCATACTGCCACTACCTGTTTTAACTGAATGGGCAGAAATTTCCACAGACACTCTCCTAAGAGCGGAAGCTGTTCTAGTTTCAAAGGGAGATAATATTAGGTGTGATGGTCAGGTCACCATGTACCTTTGGCCATACAATGTAGAAACAATCACAGCACAACTGGCCATACTGACAAACTGGCCAGTCAGATAAAATTGGGTTATAACTCACCGGAGAAGCGGATGAGCGTTTTGGCTCGAAGGGAGTTAAGGCCAAGAGGCTGCAGAAGCTCAGCCAGAGGTTTCCACTCGCTGGCCCGGGTGACCTCAGCAGATGGGTAACGCTCAAAAAACTGCCACAGTGTTGGTATTGCCAATTTCCCTATATACACACACACACACACACACACACACACACACACACACACACGTGCACACAAACAAACACAAACACACACACACAAATACACACACACACTCACAGTTAAAAACGCACAAACACACACGCATGCACACACAGTTAAACACACAAAGTAAAAATGAGAAAGCAAATACAGAAGTACAACACACGTCTTAAGGTTGTGGCTCTCAGTTCTTAATGCAAAGTCACCATAACCCAATTAAGCACAAAAAACATGAATTAAACCTGAATCCTTGATGAAGTCAATCAATTAATCGGCATGCTGATAAGGCACATTTTAAACTTCTCTGTCTTACAGTCGGAAACAGAGCCTGAGAGAAACAGCCATTTATATGCACTGAATGCCTCGGTATGTCTTTACAGGCTTCATTTGATAGTTAATGTTTATTTGAAGGGCCCATATCCTATATTTCCTTGTGATTTATTTTTTTGCCCCGAGGTCCAGTTGTGTGTGATTTTATGCACCAAAAACATTCATAATTAATTTTCACTTGACATAATTCATTCGACTTCCCTTCATCTCTTAGAGTTAAACAGTCGATGGAACGTTTCTCTACAATTAACCATTTCAAACCACTCTACAGGACAGTTTAAGGATCCCCTGAAGATGATTTACAGACACATAATTACTAAACCTTCTGGTGATACTTTTGCTATCAGGTTAGGTTTAGGGTTAGATCTAGATTTAATAGAATCCTTCACACTTAATTTTAAAGTTCAGTTGCATTTAACAGATAATTATTTCATATTTATTTAAAAGATATTTAGTTTAATGTTACCTAATATACTGAGCACTTTGTAAGTGCAGTGGAATCTCAAAATAAAGTATATATATATATATATATATATAAATATACTAGTTCAGAAGTTAAGACTGCTATCCTATTACAAAGTACAATTAGAGAAGTTTTTAAATAACAGAAATCCCCTAATTGTATGACCAAAACAATGAACAGTATTCCGAACAGTACATGTGTCTACATGTTTTATCCTACACGTGTACACTTCTTTTTCCCTTTTATTTCTTAATAACATTTAAAATTATGATTAAAAAGTTAGGTAAGTATTGTGCTATACAATAATCAGTACATGTTTAGATCCAAATATATATATATATATATATATATATATATATACATATATACACACACACACACACACACACACACACACACACGTGCTGCATGTTTGTCTGTGTCATTTTGCTTAAAAGAAGTGTTTGCTATTTACCACTGGTCTTGTTAAGGAAGATGGTGGCCACTAGAAGCTTCCAGGGGTCGTGAAACAGGGTTTCCTGCACCAGATTGAAGGGAGAACGAGGTGGAGTCCACTTTCTTAAAGCTTTACGCTTGGGAGGACTGAGACCTGGAAAAAAGAAACATTTCTCGCAACGTTGCAACATGTTAGCCTGTCAACTCAACAAAACAAGCTCAAGCGGAACTGCTTGAGAACTTCCAAAACAACCTCTATTTACTATAGAGGAACCTACCACCACTCTTTCTGCCGAAGTACGGACTGGTTTTCCGCTTCTCCAACAGTAACTTTGTCCCTAAACAGACATGCAAACAACTGGTGAAATAAACATCACCGAGTATCAAACTAAAGAGGATGATCTTCCCAAGAGGCTAAAATATTCAGCTCACTGTTACGAGGGATCTTAGGAGCAGTTTCTCCATAGTAAGATTTCATTACGTTGTAGTGCAGTGTTTGATGAGTGACTACACATGGCCCGTCAAAAGTTTGGTGACATCTAACCACACCTATATTACCAATAAGCATTTTTCGATTTGCAGTAAATGAACTGGACCAATAGAAGTGAGCAGGTTTGAGTATTCAATGAACCTGTGTACTGAAGCCAAAGTAGCTTAAGCTAACAGCTCAACAACCAGACACTGCACTGTTTGTTGAACATGTCTGTAGCTGAATCCTAAATGACTGTTTTTAGCCCCATCATGCACTGCTATGAGAGGCAGCATTGGAGCAGTGATTAAAGTACTCAGAAAGTAAAGGTTTTTGCATTAAACAACAGGATGCTATCATATGTTCATTAATATACAACAAAAATGAAAATGTTAATGGAACTACCACACTTTACAGTGATGGGTGACTGAACTACTTCTCCTCATTCAGCGGTCCATGTTTGCTAAGGAACGATACCATACTTTAAAGTAGGGATGCACCGAATGTTCAGGCGAAAATGGCAAAAAAAAACCCAAAAAACAAAAAAAAAACAAAACAAACAAAAAAAAAAAATACACTTTTGTGTTCGGCCGAATAAGTAAAAAAACGAATTTATACCGAACAATGACGTTTTTAATGACGCTTAGTTCCTGGGCGTAGACGTAGTGTTCAGTTTCAGTTTCAAGCATTCGAGCCAAATGGAGATGCAGACAGAGTGAAGAACAGAACAGAGCCACCACCATGAGGCAGACAGACAGCAGCTTCTCAGCGCTCCATCTCTCACTCACACGCTTTTTCTCTTGCGCGTCCCCGCATCCTCCTTTAAAAAACACAAACCCCAGTTTTACAACGACGTGATAAAATTGCAGACAGCTTTGAGTGAGGGGCTCTTTGTGAATGAGGCATGCCGGCTGGGATGGGTTTACGTCATACTGTGCTTTGTTGGTATGTCTGCTGGGATGTTGTTGGTGTTTCTGCTGGGATGTTGTTCGTGTGTGGAGTTCAGTAAGTATGTTTAATTTGCAGTTTAGTAATTGTTTTTTCTTTGAAAACCAAGACAAAAATACATCCCAGACAGCAAAACTCTGCTGAATCTGTGCTAAAAGTGGACCAGATCTGTTTTGAGACAGGTGGACCAAATGCATGTTGTAAATATGTGGGCCACCTTTGGCTCACAGCAGGTTACCAGTGCCGACAGTGGGCCAACAGTGCCATGTCTTTGCCAGATGTGGCCCACATCCGCTTGCTATCTGGGATTTAGCCTATTTAATTTATGCAGTGGTGAAACACTGAAAAACTGTGTGGTGATGTTTCATTTTGTTCTGTATCGGCCAGAAATATTAATTTCGGTGCAACCCTACTTTAAAGGGACCACATTTATTGGCAGAACAATTGTTTATGTTGATCATTATTAATAAAAAAAAAAACTATAAAAAATATAAATAACTAATAATATTAACAATCCCCTTAAAATTATGTATTTTATCATATTTTATGTTTGCTGCCGTTTTATAAAAGCAGTAAACCATTCGAGGAGTAACGCCCAGCCTCAAGCAGCTTAGTGCTTTATCTGAGAGCAGGAGGTCTTGAAGGAAAAATATGAAATGTTCTTTTTTTTTTTTTTTTTTTACATAAACATAATATAATGAGATTTTGTTCCTAAGTAATTCCGGATCATTTCTGGTTGGTATATTCCCAAAATTGGTATTCCCACAATGTAAAAGAAGCTGCTATTTTAAAATGCCATTTTTATAACAGCTTACAATATACAACATTTCCTCAGAAACCTGGCTGGATTTAATATGTTAAGGTTTAGCATAAAACATAAAGTGCATGCTTATTGGAAATGTGGTTTAGGTTTTGCATGTGGACGTGGTACTCACCGCTTTGCGTGCTTCTCACAGGTGAGCAGCCCCCCCTGGTGGCCTGTTTACTCTTCAGTTTTTCTTCATTTCCCTCATCCTTTTCCTCTTCCTCCTCCTCTGCTTCGTTCTGCTCCTCAGTGTCTGATGCAGGCTGCACTGTAACGACTGGCACTGAAACCTGCTCATTCTCTGCAGGAGATTTTCTGCTTGAAGCTCCCTCTCCTTCACTCTCTGCACCTTTCTGATGTTCTTCTACCTCTTTTTGCTCTTTGCTCTCCGTTTCCTCGTCATGACAATCGTCTTTTTGCTGTTCTGTCTCATTTTTCTCCTCCTCTCGTTCTGCTTTGTTCGTCTTCATGCCTTGGTCTTCCATCACTGCCAAAGCAGGGTCTGGACTGAGGCTTCCTGCAGGTTTCTTTCTCTGTTTTGTTCTGTTCTGTCTCTCCGCTTTCCTCTGTGTTTGTGGTGCTTCCCTGTTGCTTTTGGGTGTGGTAAAGTTAAAAGCGCCCAGCTTCAGATGACCGCATTCCTCAGAGCGCAGGTAGTTCTCGAGCTGTGACTTGGATCTGAAGCGTCTGCCCTGAGGACTTTTGTGGAACCACATTTAAGTTATAGTTAAATCAATTTATACAATTTATACAATTTAATAATGATTCACACACAACAGTCATCCCATGTCAATTCAGATTGGGTTGGTGCTGCATGCCTCAAATGCTATATGTTCATTCTTTTTGGATATTTTTTGATTCTGACCTAAAACCAAAGTCTGAAGAATTTCACTTGAATTGCAACATAATATAATTTTACTCTCCTGAAAATGTTTATATTTACTAAGGATGCACTGAATGTCCAGCAACCGAAATTATTCAGCTGAAAATGGCGCAAAAAAATAAAAAATAAATAAATAAAAATTCCCCTTTGGTGTTTGGCTGCATAAGTGAAAAGACAAAATTATTTATAACGAACGATGACATTATTTTACATGCAATAAAATCACAACCAGCGTGGAGTGAGGAGCTCTTTGTGAATGCACCATGGTGGCCGGGATGTCCATTTGCTATCTGGGAATTAGCCTATTTAGTGTATGCAATGGTGAAAAAGTGGCAAAATTAATAAAACACAGTGAAAAACTGTATTCAGTATTCCGCCTTTGGCCAAATGTTTCATTTTGTTTGGTTTTGGCTTCGGCCAAAAATGTTCATTTTAGTGCATCCCTAATATTTACTAATTAAAACTAGTCTGGAAATTCAGATGTTTAGGGCAATATGAAATGTACTATACTAACATTAGTCGTCCCTGTCTAAATGCTCAGAAGTCACCAATGAGAGCTGCTTTTGTTATTATGGGGTGCTAAACATGCAAAAACGTTCCAAGCCTGAGCAATTAGGTGCACATACATGAAGATGCTACAAGCCACAGTTTTTCTTCTTAATCTACAATATTATAGTTATTTTGCTTTAAAACCTGAGGCACATTAGAGGTGCCAAATGGTGATGTTGACTCATTAGCAAAAGCCTGACAGCTCTAATCAGTTAAATGAGGGTTGCTGACACTCAACCCAGTAGGTTATATAAATGTAGTTTGGATCAGTTGCATTGTAAAGCACACGGTTCATATCCTGTTAAGTTCGAACATGAAAACAGAAGGACCTGGCAACTCTGTATATACAGAAACCATTTCTTAAACATGACCTCACTAAGTCCAAGGAGAGCTGCTTCCACACACCCCACCTGCGGTCTCTCTCAAGGCCGTGTTCTCTCCCAGAGGGATTACGAAGAATCTTGTTCCGTACATTTACACCATGTGTCATTGGACTGAATCCTTTTCCCTAGAACCACCCATTTAAAAAAAAAACAACACCCACCTGACGATGTAGGTGTCCATCTTGCCTGCCGTCTTTCCCTGCTTCCTCTGTCTTGTCTCTCTAGTCCAGCCAGGAGGGAGCCCCTCTATGGCCATCCTGTCTGTGGTCACAGCTGCTGTCTGACCACTGGATGGCAGTTTTGGGTCAGCGCACTCGTCAACAACCATCTTTACTCTGCAACATCTGAAGGTGCGTGATAGATAAAATGGACATAATTAGGCTCAAGCAACTGATAGACACATTACACTGAATTCCATTACTTTACAGTTTAGGGCTTGTATTAACATGACAGTCCTGTGATAAGGGACTGATCTCAGATCAGTTTCCTCCATATTGTAATGTCCTGCTAAAGGCTTGCTCTGTGATAAAAGCATGGGAGGTGTGACCATGCTGTTACTGATGTAGGCAATATTAGTAGAGGAGGGTTATTGGGGTAATTGTGTCTGTGGAAGGTGGGCTTTGTGTGTGTGAGCTGTCCACCACCACGTGTGTCATGTCCCCCTGGCCCGTGTTTCGTGTTAGGGTTGTGTTGGGCAGCGGTTCTCTCCTGCTACTGTACTTAGTAAAAAAGCATTCGCTTAAAGTGCTATGTTTCCTGCGTTGTCTTCTATGATGATGCCACGCTGGTGTCAGAAGTGGGATAGCACGCCCAGCGGCTTGGTGAGGAAATGTTGCTTCCATGAACTCAAAAGCAGATGGTACTGGGCCTGTGCATGGACTGAGGAGGAGCAAGTCCCCCCCCCGCAGGGATGGGCGGAGAAAGACAGCAGAAGAAGCAGCATGGTGAGAGCCCAGCAGTGCCACTGTGCCCAAGGAACTCTGCTCCAAGTCAATTCACTGAGACGGCTAGTACAATATTTATGACAGTCATAAAAGTTGATTCTAGATCAGCAATCCTACTTCTCGGGGTGGGGGGGGTGCGAATTTGGACCCTGCAGTCTATGGACCAGGGGTGACCAATCCTGATCCTAGGTATCTACCACACTGCAGAGTTTAGCTCCAACCCTAATCTACACAGGTAATGAAGGCTGTTAAGGGCATCTGAATGTTGGAGCCTGTCGTTCTGGATCTGACCTCTCCAGGTCTCCAGATCTCTACTATAGACAGTCCAACTGTCCGTAACTAGCTGGCTAGTTTTTGAAGCAGTGATGCAACAGAAAGATTCATTTTAATATATCAGCACTTTCCTACTTAACTTAGTATATTAAACATGTTTAAGTGCATCGCAAAATGTAAATACTATATTTTAATGCACTTCCTGTCTAAGACCAGGACTTCAGCGTGACTTCAGCGCCATAAACACAGTTTCCATCTGATTTATCACCACTGGATTTACAGCACAGCTCAGCTCAGCTCGCTGATACTAGCTAACTAGCTCGCATCTGACACAACGAGCTGCGAGTTGCAAACAATTTCTGTGCGAAGACTGCGAACCACTTTAACCTCTGGAAAAAACTAAACTTTATCTTACATGTATTTTAAAAATCTCCTCTGGTCACACGGGAGGGTGTTCAGTTTTGCTAAGTTAAACTCACTTAGCATGAATTCCCGCGCATGCGTGGTTCAGACTCCAGGGTCGGCTGGATTTGCTATAGCAGTCCTCAGAAAGTTGCAGGTGGGAGTAGCTGGTTAGGAATCTTTGGATCGCATGTTTTTCGCAGCGGAAAGAAGCGCAGGTGTGTTTTGGAGAACCTCTAGTTCTTCTTCTTGTAACGTCTGGTTGGAGCCATTACCCCGATACTGCCACCTAGCGGTATTATGCCGGGCAGCGTGCTTTGAAGTGCTCTACCCACAAACTGTATATAAGAGTACCTTACAGTATTACTGTGCATAGTAGCACTACAGTATTACTGTATATAAAAGTACTTCACAGTATCACTGTATATAAAAGTACTTCACAGTATCACTGTATATAAGAGATCTTTACAGTATCACTGTATATAAGAGATCTTTACAGTATTATCTAGGTATCTAGGTATCAGCACTGGCCCCCTGTTCGGGCAGTGTCTGAGCTCAGGGTGAGTTTTAGGCTCTAAACTTCCTGTACTAGCTGGAATATTATCCAACGGAACACTAAGCACGGTTGTAAGTCGCTCTGGATAAGAGCGTCTGCTAAATGCCGTAAATGTAAATGTAAATGTATTAGTGTGCATAAGAAATCTTTATAGTATTACTGTATATAATAAGAGCATAATACAGTATTACTGTATGTAAGAGTACCTCACAGTATTACTGTATATAGCAGCTTTACAGTACTACTGTATATAAGAGATATTTAGACTATTACTGTATATAACAGCCATTTATAGTATTACTGGATATATTAGCTCCTTACAGTATAACTGCATTTTGGTGTGGTCTTGCTGGCGTTTTGGGGTCTACAGGATGACTTAAATAATACAAGAGAAGCTGTAGGTTTTATTTTGATTGCTTCCCCTTACTTTTTGTATAAATAACTGTAATTATTGTTTAATGGCCAAAGTATTTTTTCACATACTCTAATGCTCTTTTTACATGATTATTTTTAGTCCGCTTTTAATTTTTCCTTCGGCCACTTTTCAAAATATCAGCCTAGGAATTCGCGGCTTTGCAGGACTTTTATTTTGATATCGGGTCCAGCGCTCTGCACACGGTCCGTTAGCAACATCCCCGCTGAAGCGCTGCAGACTTGTTGATATCACCGTCGAGCGAGCAAATCTGAACAGACTAAAACAATTTAAAGGGAGGAAACAACAATGCGAGCTGTTCCTACCTGGATAGACAAAGTGCACGACCGTGATAAAGTGGAGCAATGGTAGGACTGACTGCTCTTAGCCGGCTGTCTGTGTTTGTGTGGATCTCGCTCACTGGATGTGGTTAGCAACGGCGGTTACTATGTAAACCACTCTCGGGGTTTGTCAGTATAGGCAGGCTAAGCTAACGTTAGCTGGGTTACTTGTAGCTGGAAAAGGTAGATAATAACAGATTAGTTTAGTATATGGTCGCCACGTGGTCATTTCGGTAGTGTTTATTTACCTGTCGCAGACTATTCCGAGATACAGTAACCACTAGATAAAATTCAGCAGCCCCTGAATTTCATGGTAGGCGGTCAGAAAAATAGCCCGAGCTGTAAAACATTCTGAAAGATGAACTTACCTAAGCAGTGTAGATCACATAGCAGACCCAGTGACTTTGGAAGCTGTTCAGTGTTTATTGCTGTGATAATAAATGTGTCATATGTCATACAAATGTAATCGAATCTCTCTGGGTTATTAATCCCTCTTCAATTCTCTGTGTGGCAGCATTTATGATCTGGCCTTCAAACCAGATGGCAGTCAGCTCATAGTAGCAGCAGGAAACAGAGTACTGGTATGTGGCTCCTCTCATTCTAAAGTGCTTATTTACATACTCCCCACAGGACCTCCACAGAGCAGGTGTTCTGTGGGTGGTGGATCATCCTCAGCCCTGCAGTGACACTGATGGTTTGTTGCGCTGGTACAGAGTGGCTCGGACACAGCAGTCCTGCTTATGCTTTTAATACAATTAAACAATGCAAAGAAAATTGGCCAGAATTCCTCCACAGCAAGTTATTGTGAAGTTTAGGGGGGCAGTTACTTTATCACATGGGTGATATGGGTTTAGAATAAATCTATATCTTCAGTAAAGAGAACAATCCGTTAAAAGCTGCATTTTGTTTTTACTTGTGTTTCTTAAACTTTTATTACAGTAGTTAGATCCTCTGAAAGAGACAAAGTTCAGAAATAGAAGAAATCAGTTTAGCGGCAAATACCTCTTCACAGCACTGTAAGCGATGCTGATGAAATGAACTCTGAGTGTTAATAATAATACAAGGACATGTTCCTAATAAAGCAATTGGTGAGTGGTGAACCTCTATGTCCAGAGGTTTGAAGACACCTGCTCATCCAGGGCTTCTTCTGAAATCAAGGGTGTTATTAGTCAGTTTGGCCTCCTCTGCTGCAGTTACAACCTCTACTCTTCTGGAAAGCCTTTATACTAGATGTAGAAATTTTGCTGTGAGGATTTGATTGCATTCAGACACAAGAGCATTAATGAGGTCAGGTACTGATGTTGGATGATCAGTTCCGGATCACATGCACCACTCCAGCTCATCCCAAAGGCATTGGATGGAGCTGCGTCTCTCCGGAGAACGCAGTTCCACTGTTCCACAATTCAGTGTTACCCCTCTAGCTTATGATTGAGTTGGGTCATGGTGGCTTTAGGCTAATGTGTAGCTACTGTAGAGAGTTCAGTTCTATTGACAATGCAAGATTATGCAAGCTCTTTGTGAGCAGCTGAACACCTGTGTCACCGGTGGTTGCACATTGAAGTGGCTGAATTCAGTAATCAGCAGTGGTGTCTGGATACTTTTGGACAAGTGCAAGTAATATTTCCTTTATTAAACAATAGCAGCAGGTAGTTCAGTGGTGTGTTTCTGGAGGAAAAGGTGTTTTTGAAACGGACCGCCGATGAAGGCGAGTTTTAGACTCTAACTTTCTTGTACTAGCTTGGAAACATTATCCAACAAACTGCTAATCACGGTTGTAAGTCGCTCTGGATAAGAGCGTCTGCTAAATGCCATAAATGTAAATACCATGAATGTAAATGAATAGTGTTGATCAATAGAAGGGATTTAAAATGTCTGCCGCAGGTGTATGACACGGCTGATGGGACGCTTATACAGCCACTGAAAGGACATAAAGACACAGTGTACTGTGTGGCCTACGCTAAAGATGGTAAGTGCTTTTCCCTGTTTCTTTTCCGGTCTATGTAACCTGTAACTTTTGTCCGTATATCTTCATTTAATCTGATCTTGTATGACTTCTGGTTCCCTTTGCTCAGGAAAACGCTTTGCATCGGGCTCTGCAGACAAAAGTATTATCATCTGGACATCAAAACTGGAGGGCATTCTCAAATACACGTGAGCATTTTCTACCTTGTGAGCTATTTATGGTGAGTGGGATTGCTAACTCATGCCTGATGCCTTTAGGCACACATGGCTTGTTACCTTACTATTGCTTTTGCCTGAATGCGTCAGTGGGTTTTTTTTAAATGTGAGCTTTCTGGGTATTTATTTTATCATAACTTTATTCTTAATGTTATACAGCTTTTTCAGCAACTATGGCTTCTTCTACAGCTTCATTTATTGTTCTGCACACATGTGAAATTCAGTTTTCCTTTCGTTACTACCTCCTAGTGTTTGTTTGAACTATCAAATCAAATCACTTTTCAAATCAAATCACTTTTATTGTCACGTCACATTTTCACAGGTGTGAAGGTGAGTGAAAAACTTAGGTGCGTAGTCCCTTACAGTACTTAGATACAAAAAATATACATTAGACAATAAATATATACAAGACTAAGCACAAAATCTCTGTTTATCCTAATATACATTATAAATTATAAATTATATAACAGTAATGTAAGTAATATAAGTAATATAAAGTTATGAATAAAAACTATGATATATCAAGATGTACACATTTCCATATAGCACTATGGTAAGGCTGAGGTAGATGAGAGATGCAGGGTATATACAGGGCATAGAATATTGATATATATATATATATATATATATATATATATATATACACACACACATACACTACAGATATACCATATGGATGGAAGATAACAGTAGGTCAGTCTATATGTGCAAGTATAAATATGCTAAATGTCAAGTGCAGAGTGATGATTGTCCATGGAGATCATTGTTTAGATGATTTAGGTGAGATGTGCTGAACCAGGTCCATTTACCGATGCATCAGCACTACTGGCTGTTCAGTAGCCTGATGACTCAGGGGAAGAAACTGTCTTGGAGGCGGCTGGTTCTGGACTTTATGCTTCGGAACCTCCTTCCACTTGGCAGCTGTGAGAACAGACGGTGGCTTGGGTGGGTGGAGTCCTTTAGAATCCTCCTGGTTTTCCTCAGGCAGCGGCTGGTGTATAAATCCAGGAGGTTTGGAAGCTGAACCCCGGTGCTGTACTGAGCTGCCCGCACCACCCTTTGCAAAGCTTTCCGCTCGATAGCAGTGCAGTTCTCATACCAGGTGGTGATGGAGCCAGTTAAAATGCTCTCCACAGTACATGTATAGAATGTTCTGAGGATGCGGGGGTTCATCATGCCAAACCTCCTTAGACCTCTGAGGAAGAAGAGACGCTGTTGTGCCTTTTTCACCACCCGTGTGGTGTGTTCAGTCCTTGTGAGTTCCTCTGTGATGTGAACACTGAGGAACTTAAAGCTGCTGACCGTCTCTACAGCGGCCCCATTGATGGTGATGGGGGTGTGCACTCTCTTCTGCTTCCTGAAGTCCACTACCAGCTCCTTGGTCTTGTTGACATTGAGAGAAAGGTTATTCTCCCGGCACCAGTGTGTCAGAAAGCTGACCTCCTCTCTGCAGGCCTCCTCATTGTTATTGGAGATCAGGCCCACAATTGTAGTGTCATCTGCAAATTTGATGATGACATTGGAGCTGTGTCTGGCTGTACAATCATGGGTATACAGGGAGTACAAGAGAGGGCTGGCCACACAGCCCTGTGGGGCTCCAGTGCTAAGGGTCGGTGAGGAGGAGGTGATGCCAGCCAACTTTACCACGTGGCGTCGGTCCGTCAGGAAGTTCAGGATCCAGCTACACAGAGAACTGTTCAGACCCAGATCCCGAAGCTTGATGTCGAGTCTCGAGGGGACGATGGTGTTGAAATTGTGATGGTGTTGATGGTGTCTGACAGTGATAAAGTGTTACAGCGCAACCATTTTATACACTCTTCTGTAACTAAAGAGGTTTTATATTATTGGAAATGGCACATTGATTCCAAACTTTTAAATGGTTGCATAAATTAAATTTAAAAAAGTAAAACAAAGAAATGTTAGTCTTAGGCTATATATCGCTGCTCTGTTTTTGTCATTTTCAGGTTTCTAATATAATTTAAAAGGACCTGTTGCCCTTTACATTGTGTATACATTTCATGATAAATGAACTAAAGGAAATGGCCCAAATGTGTTTTGAAAAAGTCTGGTTTGGAGATATGGGGTTTTGTTCCAATTGCAGCAGTATGTATGTTCAGAAGCCCATGCACAGGCTGTTATACCTTTTTATGTTTTATTTTTTATATATATATATATATATATATATATTGTATTAGCATTTGTTTAATATTAACAAAACGCAAAACGTGTATCAACAAAATGTGTAATATGACCTGGGGTATTCAAGGAGTTTGCATATGACTGTTGACAAAAGAATAGCTGCACCCAGAAGGAAGTGTCGCATTGCTATTGGGAAGGAAGATAAAGGTTACCAGGAACAATAAATGATGATAAATTTAGACTGATATGGGCAATATTTACTGAGCTACACATACAGAAGTAGTGTCTCTCAGTATGGTGTCAGGCCACCATTTGCTAATGCAACGTGCCAGACGTCTGGACTTGTAGAGGTTCCTAATGTTGTCCTGTGATAAGCCATCCCATGCAGCTTGAATATTCTCACACAGTTCCTGCAGATGGTGCTGTAGGGGTGGAGGTGGAGTGACACCAGGCCTTCTGGACATGTGACGCATGACAACAAACCATTTATCTTGGCGCTGACCACGGTGCATCCACCAAATCAAAAGCAGGACTAATCACTGAAGAGTCACTCCATGACAGTCTGGCACGACAGCATTGCAGTCTTAGGTAATGCTGATGTGGTGTTAAGGGCAGTCATCGTAACGGTCCTGCATGTAGTCCTTCAGCCGTCTGCTAATGGTGCTGGCACTAACAGGATGACTCATGGAGGGTATCACTGCTCACTGAATGTCCATAATCGTGGCTGTTAGGTCAGTCAGGTACAGCGATAGACCCCGTCCTTGCTTATGTCACATGCGTGGCCGAGCGTGCAACTTTAATTATTCGCATGTCTCACTATGTCAAACCTACACACCCAGTTTCCTTCCTGTCGGTTGATTCCTTCTCGGCGCAGCTATTTGTGCAGCTATTATTTGGATGATGAGTGTAATCATTTACAGTGCTTTTCCTGTTACCCCATATGTAGTAGATCAGCCTTTGGCGTCCAACAAGGCTTCAGTAGTTAACTATCAAATGTAACTCCACCAAGTGGCACTGTGTGAACTGCACACCTAAATCATCACACACATCCCAGTCGAGTCGATTGTGTTCACTAATCTCAAGAAGACTTACTGATCTGCTTTCTGACACTGTATGTCAAACGGTTATATCGAAAATAGACACAAATGTGCTGCACAATGTGTTTTTCACTCTTTTGTGCCTCCATTAAAACATGCTGCCTCCCCATCTCTCACAGCCATAATGACTCAATCCAGTGTGTAGCCTACAACCCTGTCACGCACCAGCTTGCCTCCTGCTCCTCAGGGGATTTTGGTGAGTGTACCTGCATTCTGTATTGTTTTGTGGTGGTTTCATGGCTGAATATAGCATAGACAAGACCTCTTGTTGCACAGTACACGTCATGACATATAAGGTTTGTGAATAAGCTGTTGCAGACCAAATAGACCAGCAAGACTGGAATGACATTTCAAAAATGTTATAAAAAATATGAATATAATGATTTTTTTCTCACATTGGCTATTTAAAAACTATATACAACTATTTTAGCATGACCAAGAAGTAAATAAATAAAATTAGATAATAGTTTACATGACCGTTTTCCAGCCTCTCTTTGTCCCTTAGAGTTAAACAGGATGTTTTTGCCGAGGCTGTTATATGTAAGTCAGCTCTGTAGCTTATGCGCTGCTCTGCGTTGTGTCACATTCAGAATGCAGACCAGGCTGAAACAACACTCATAACTTCGGTGTGAATGGGCGAGGCTAAACTGCAGAGGGCTGAATAGGCGGATATGCTTAAACCCAATGGTTTTTGTGACATTACAAAAACAATGATCCCAAAACTAGGCTTATTTTTGAGGCTTATTTCCCATAGATGGAATGTATAGCTTAGAGAGTGAATGGTATGCATAGGAAGTTTAACAAGGTTCACATACAGAGCTTGTTTTTTGGTTTCAACACAAGCCTGAAACAAAAACCCTCGCCCCACTTATCTGGACAGTGCATGTGGTTTTGCTTGTAAAAAAAAAAAACACACTGTGTAACATTAGAGTAAATACTAACCTGGTAAAAAGTAACAAGAATTTCTTAGGTAAGTTGAATTCTTGTGAGCTAGTTTTGGTTCTAAATTGCTTCCAAATTTCTCCACTCCATTACATGCATTTGTTCAATTCCACCACCAACTTACCTGATTTAATTTAATCAGGTATTGATTAAACCGCACCAGGTTAGACCACAAACTTTCAAGTCATACTGAGCTGCCATGAAGAGGGGTTTGGAAATGGCCAAGTTAACACACTAACGTGTACCTTATCTTCATTTTATTTGTGTTTATTCTATTTTAATGCTTTTTTTTTGTCTTACTTTTGTTCACTACCAGATAAACAGCTTTTTAATGTATTGTTCTAAGCAGTGACTAATTGCACGTGTGCTGGGTTTGGTCTTTAGGTCTTTGGTCTCCAGAACAGAAATCCGTCTCCAAGCACAAAGTCAGCAGCAAGATCACATGTTGTGGGTAAGTAAGTACAGGTGGCCTTCTCATTAGGCAAAGGCAGGCAGGCACCTAGGGCCACCCCATAAGCCAGTGTTAATGTTGATAGCTCCAGTGTTAGGGTAATTATGCAAGAACGTAATTACTTCTCCTAAAATGTAATGGTTGTATTACTAACTACTTCCTGGAATCTCATTATTCATCACTTGATTCATTCATTCATTCGTCACTATGCTGTAACAAATTATCTTTTTATAATGGTGTAAACATTCAAATTATATTTATTAGTTATATTTATATTTATTATAAATATAAAAATAGCAATAGAAGAATAGTAATTTAAATAAGTGCAATTATCTTAACAGCATTGGCAGAATGAAGGCATAATCCATAAAACAAGCAAAATTATGTCTTATATAATTTTGTCTTGTGCCAATATTGCAAGATAATTGCACTTACTTAAATTCCTATTCTTGCAACAGTTTTAAAAATGACAATTCTTAGATATGTAGAGTAGATTTAATATTTCGCTTGCTAAGAAATCATTTTTGCAGTGTAGATGGTCGCTGCATTCTGGAGTCTTAACCAATTTAAAAATGTGCATCCGGTGAGCGCCATTCTTGTCTTTTGCCCAGAGCCCCAGAATGACCTGACTAAATCTACCCCTGCCTGAATGTGTCAGAGGGATCATCGTCACCAATATTAGTGATTGTTGCTCTTATGCTTGTATTTTTGTTTGTTTGTTTGTGACCTCAGCTGGACGAACGACGGCCAGTACCTGGCTCTGGGCATGATGAGTGGGGTGGTGAGCATCAGGAACAAGAATGGAGAGGAGAAGGTAAAGATCGAGCGGCCAGGGGGCTCCTCCTCTCCCATCTGGTCTATTGCCTGGAACCCGTCCAAGTAAGACCTTGTTTATGAACTACGGAGAAACAAGTGTTAATAATGAAGTAAAAAATCATATTAACATCAGACTCTGCAAAACGTTAAGAGTTTGAGGGAATTGATTCAGAAACTTGGTTCACATTAGCACGGACAGCCATGATGGTGGGTTTTATTGTACACCAGGGGGAGCTGTCTGCCTGTAATTCATGATAGCTTGTTAAATGTACAGAGTAGATGGATGTGTCAGCCTGGTCCAAATGCACTGAACTTGAGGAAAGCTGGTATATGTTTGCACTCGTTTCCAGTCATTTCCTTTCTGTTTGCATAACTTTTAATGTATATTTGTATGACTAGGGGTGTCATATAATCTCAGTTCCTTACTGCTCTCAACTTTTAGTAATGAGATCCTGATAGACACAAAAATAAATACTGATTTTTTTTCAGCTTATTTTGTGCACGGTTTCTGTTTATTTGATTTTGAGTTTTGACATATGAGAAAATAATACACGTAAAAAGTGCTAATACCTTTTGCACAGTCAGCATTTTATGTTTTATTATATTTCTATATGTTAAGTTCAGGTAATAAACAGCAAGTGCGCATCAAAATGTACAGAACTGTGTAATTTACTTTCAGTCAAATTTGGTCAGTAATTGTAGATACTGGTGTAAATGTAATTTTACTGCATTATGTTTTTTTTTTTTGGTTCAGTTAATTTGATTGCTTATTTAAAATCTGATTACAATAGACAACTGGACATCTCAACTTTATCATTCCTTTCATATAGACATATGTGATAATAACAACCCAAAAACATATGATATTACAAATATTGCAATTACAGAACTGTGAAATTGGTACAAATGCTCAGTTGTATACAACAGACAGCACAAGTACACTACAAACAATTTCACTGGGTAGTGAGGTAGTATAAGTAGATGCAGTCCAAGTATGACAAAATATATAGACTAGTATGAAGGACTAAGTAGGAGTTGGTGTTGTTGATGTACTGGATTAGAAACTAAAATAAATCTTGTAATGACTAATGACTAAATTGTGAAAGCTATCAGTACTGATTCGAGGTTAACAGTTAACAGGATCAGTATGTTGTAAGGTGCTGGAGGAGGTGGCCTCCCTTCATTAGAGCTGATGAGCTGAACTATGAGGGTGTGGATGAATGCAGCATGACAGAAGAGGAGGAGGCACTGTGCATGCTGGTAAATTAAGTTCTGAGGCAGACCAGCTAGGAGGACTGTGTGGAGTTGGAGCTAAAGAGAGACAGGCATAGGGCGAGAAATGAGAGAAGAAGGGCAGTGCTGTTACTACAGTCTTTCACATTTAACCCATCCATGAAGTGAAACACACACACACACACACTAGGGTGCAGTGAGCACGCTTGCCTGGAGCGGTGGGCAACCCTATCCACTGTACCTGGGGAGCAGTTGTGGGTTAGGTGCCCTGATCAAGGGCACTTCACTTGTGTCCGGTCAGTTCAGGTTATCGAACCAGTGAACCTCTGGTCACAAGTTACCTAACCACAAGTTTGCTGGTTTTCTAACCTCCAGCCCAAGTTCAAGTACAGACCACTGACCATCAATGAACTTAAAGAACAAAAGTACAGAAAAAGAAATAACAGTTTGTTGTTCTTAGCTTAAGGGTGAAGTACATGTCTAGAAGTGGATCAGTAGTGGATCTCCAGAAGAGTGATTTTTTTTTTTGCCCTTACAAAATTGGTCCAAACCATATTAAATCAAAACCTGATCCACTGTCACTTCCTAATTAAGTTGATAGTTAAGGCTTCAGTCCGGCTCCTGAAGTCCTAAGCAAAGGGAGAGCTTGCTTGGCTATATCTACATAGATACCACTGAGACAAAAATCCTGCCTGAACACCTGTTGAGAAATGAAACCAACTGGGAGTTTCAGGAAGTTAACCAATATCTAACATGAACTAACAGGCTATTACAATAGTTGCAGAGTTTAGCTACAAAAAGGCTGTACTTTTCAATAAGACCAGCATCAGGGAAGGTTTAAAGTGTGTGTATGTGTCTTGTAGGGATGAACACCATGATATCTTGGCGGTGGCCGACTGGGGACAAAGACTGTCCTTCTACCAGCTCAGTGGGAAACAGGTAAAGCCCTTTCTGACACTTCTGATCTCTTAGAGTGTTTAGTAGACGTTAAAAAGTTAAACTTTTTTTTTTGGTTTTGGAAACCTTCCAATTGAAACTCTGCTTCAGTTTTTTGCTGGTGGGAACATATTTTTAAGATATTTTGTACTGTCCAGATAATCTACCTGATTTAACACCGGACCCTTCACCCGCCCTTGTATCATTATTACAGCATGTGGCTAATAATAGCAGACAAGCAGTATGCACTGCATTTGATTTTGGCACATTGACTGGTGAACCTATTTTGGGTAGTTGGGCCGAGACACCAGGGACTGGATTTGTTAGGTTCAAGTAAACACATAATTAACCTGGTGTGTACAGAACTATTGATCAAGTTGGGTTTATTTCTACTGCTTGTATTGTGATTTCATTGTAATTAGACTATTATAGCTGATATTAACTATATTAAAATAGTAAGATATTAAAAGTCCAGAAACAGTGGGTATTCAAATTTCGCCTCAGTGTTGGCTAATCGGTCAACAATAGACTGGTCTTAATCACAAACAGTAAGCAACAGGAGCAACAACAGCTTTCTTCCTCTTCTGTGAATTCTCGTTAATTCTAATAATAATGAAAATACTTGACTTTATGTAGTGCTGTTGATTTGTGTGATTGGAATTATGACATATTATCTCATAATAATCAGATTCTGTGTCATAATTATGACTTTGTCTCATAACAATTCGATCTTATGACATTCTGCATCAGCGTATAACGGTGCTCACTGATTCTGAGCGCTATAACTATGGGAACATAATTATGACTTAGCATCTTATAATAATGACCTTCTTTCTCATAATTATGACTTTATACCTCATAATTATGAATAATAAATAAGCATTTATCATTGCTTTTTTTTTTATAATTATGACTTTGTATCCCATAGTAATGACTTAGGATATTAGACTTTTAGACATTATAAAGTGCTGTGAGTATAGTATCTCATTATGATGAAAGATAGTATGGCAAAATGAATTACTGTGATATACATTCTTATGATTACAACTTGTTCTCATAATGATGCAGTATTATCTCATAACTTTGATGCCTTAGTATCTCATTAATTTTAGTATCTCATAATTCTTACTTGCTCTTTTATAACAGATGACAGTATTTCAAAATTCTGACTTTAATATCTCATAATTCTCACAGTTATAAATTAATGTTTTATAGTTGTGATTTTATATCCCATAATAAAGACTTTAAAACATTATGAAATGCTAAGTCAATATTATGTGATACTGTGAGTATAATGAATTAAAATAAAATACAATCTTATGATTACAACTTACTCTCAGAATTATGCATTAGTATCCCATAATTTTGATTTAACATCCCATAATTCTTACTTGCTTTCTTATAGCAATGAGATTCAGTGTCATAATTATGATGTAGCATCTCATAATTATGACTTTGTATCAAATAATACTGATTTAGGATCTCAGACTTTAAACATAATGAGTTACTGAGATACAGTTACTAATACTCGTTTTGTTGGTTTTTTTGCTTTCCTGTGATTGCCTGGATATTCGTTCGTCAACTCTAAAAGCACATTCCTGAAAGCACGTCCCTATTAAATACCACAAATCCGAAACTACAACTTAGACTCTACAGGTCTTAGGAAGAGCATATCTTGCCGGAGCTGTTTTCATGAGTCTTATCCGACTGTGACATGTTTGGCGTAAGTGGAGTTGCACAATAACTGGAATGTGTGTAACATGAGCAGCATCTTATCTATGGATTGCAGAATGATCTACAGCTCCGATTCTTTCCAGTACAGTAACTCTGTACAGTTGCTGTACTTAGGACATGAGTGAGACAAAAGCAAACAGAAAGCAGGAGGAACATGATTCTCAGGACTGATTGGAGTCTTAACTTATGACCAGCAGATACGCACTTGAATCCCCAGGCTAGCATGGAACAACCACTGTTCTGAGGGATCTGTGGGCCGTCATCTTCTTCCTGCTTTTATAGCAGCAGGGAAAGCAGAACACATGCTATTTAGAGCAGGAGAAATGTGAAATGCTATTTGTAATGACGACACAGCACTATATCTCCAACTCCCTGCGGTGCTTGCCCTGTGTGGAACGATAGAAACCACACGTCCCTCCTCCACCTCTCCTGTAGAGCTTTCTAATTACAACCTGTAAGCCACCCTTCCCCCTCAGGTACTCATGGGAAGTGTAGTAATTAAGGGCAGATACGTGCTGGCTGCTTGTTACTGTGCCATAAAACATAAGCCTCTAGAGGAACTCTCCAAACTCCATTCGCGCTCTCTCTGAACACATGCTGTTTGCGTTACACTGCTATTAATAGTGGCAAATAAAAAAGTGCTGTTGTCCGAGGGGGTATTTCAGGGGAAAGGAATGGAGGCCAGTCTCTACAGCGGCCCCAGGGTTCACTGTGAAGGGAAACAGATGCTGTATGAGTGTGTGTGTGTATATATGTATAGGTATATATACGTTACAGGCCAAAGGTATGAAAGAAAGCAGTGAATTTTGTTCCCAAATATATCTCAAGAAAATCATATATAATGTATTTTTACTTTATTACTCACTAGCACTTTTTACATGGACCGCTGGACTGTAGACTATGATCTATGTACAGTGCTCAAAAGGGTTTGTTCATGGTAATTTACCATGTTCAGTATTAAAAGAGAACAGGGTTGGTTGGCACAGAGAGAGGAAACTCTCACAAACATGTATAATAAAAATGATTACCTTCTTGACCAGCATTTGTCCATTTTGTCAAGAGTTAAGGTGTTACAGCCCAACAGTGGTCTTCCTCAGTAAAGTCATTTTTATGGCCAACGATAAGTACTACTAGCTAGAATTAAAAAATGACACTAAAAGTAACACTGTCCTTGTTTTGGTGGGGTTGGTTGACACGTTTCAGCTGTTGGTGCAAACATATTTTATATATAATACGTGGCAATAGCATACTAACAAATCTAGAATGCAGTTTTGTACTGTGCCACTGTTTGTATTGAATTTACATACAATTTGTAATAAGTTGTTCTTAGCTCTCAGGCTTTGAAAATTTGATAAATGGGTCTATTTGGAGGTATATATCACTGCTGTCAGAACAAAACCCTGTTTCTCCATTTATTTTGTTGTTTGTGTAATTTGAAAGTGCCTGTTGTTTTTTTTTTTTTTGCATTGTGTGTAAATGTATGATCAATTGGGCAAAACAAACGGTGGATAATTACTTTGGGGAGGGGTGTCTGGTTATGTTATGGCTTTTTTCTTTTGCTGATCCTGTAACGTTACGAGTTTTTTTTCTGACAATTTAACTTTTTTCAATTTAACTTTTTTTTCTATATATAGCAATCCCATACTTCCTTCTGGTAGAAACTATTTTTTTGACGATGACTGTGTGTATATATGTACGTGTATATGCCCCCAGAAGGAAGTGTTGGATTGCAATGCAATTGGAAAGGAAGATAAAGGTTACCTGGAATATAAAAGATGATAAATTTAGACTAATATGGGCAGTATTTATTGAGCTACACATACAGAAGTAGTGTCTCTCAGTTTGGGATCCTGTGGTAATCCATCCCATGCAGCTTGAATATTCTCACACAGTTCCTGCAGATTTTGCGGTAGGGGTGGAGGGGGAGTGACACCAGGCCTTCTGGATGTGTGACGCGTGACAACAATCCATTCATGTTGGCGCTGACCTCGGTGCCTCCACATTCGTTGGTCATCGCTGACTCGTCACTGAATATGACCCGCTGTCATTCTGAGTCACTTCATGACAGTCTGGCACAACGCCATCTTTGGCGACGTTGACGTGGTGTTAAGGGCAGTTGTCATAATGGTCTGCGTGCACATAGTCTGCCAAAGGTGCTGGCGCTAATAGGATGACTATTGGAGGACATCACTGCTCACTGAATGTCCGCAAATTGTCTCTGTGGGGTCAGTGAGGTACAGCAATAAGGCCTGTCCTTGCTTACATCACATGAGCGTGAAACTTGAGTCATTCGCATGTCTCACAGTAGCAAACCTACCCACCAAGTTTTATTCCTGTCGGTTGATTGCTTCTGCGTGCAGCTATATGTGCAATTAAATTTTTTATGATGAGTATATATTAGTTACCTAATAACCATAACTCTTTTATAATGACTGACTTAAAATTTCCCAGCAATTGAACTGAAATGACGTTTGTTCCAAAATGTTCTGTATTATAAAACACATTCAAGGTTTTTGTTTAATAGCAGTCGTTTTAATGATTTGACATACCTGATTCAGTTCCCCAAACCTGCAGGAATGCATTGTATGAATGAAGTGGGTCTGATCTGAGCTGCAATAAATAACGTTGCAAAAAATAAAACATGTTTGAAAACATTGATTTCACGCTTAGTTTTGCAACGTTATGGTCTCCTTTAAACCTTTGGCCTACAGTATACATCTTATGGAGGGTACATAGTTGTGACGTGACTTTGCACTAACGGTAACCTCTGATTCCAACACAATAGGGTCCATTTAGAGTAATGACGGAGGCCAGTGGTGGTGTCTTGGTCGGCTGCTGTCGAGACAGCTAAATGGGCTGCTTGTGGCTTTGATGTTAAAAGGCCAAGAGGGGAGACAGGACCCAGATACCATATCACACTGAATAATGAAACATGAGCATAGCTCTTTCTCTCTCTCTCTCTCTCTCTCTCTCTCTCTCTCTCTCTCTCTCTCTCACTCTCTCTTTCTCCTCTGTCTCTCTCTCTCTCCTCTCTCCCCTATATGCACCATGTTTCTATCACTAAATCAATCTCACGCCAGCCTCCAGTCACTTTCTTTCCCAGGGGCTGCACCCTCCCCGATCCCCCCCTCCAAATGACTTTTCTACATTGTGTTTAATTCATTCTCGATTAATGAATTCCTCACCGCTGGGTAAGCTACATGTCACTCTTCGACTCTGCACCTTCACATAACGTCAGCTCTTTTTTTTCTCGCTTTCTTTTTCCTTCCTTTCTAAACAGTTTTACAGCCGGTTTACAATGTGGCAGCACAAACAGCAGATGCACTTATATTGATGAAATTACAATCATAAGTAGCGCTGATCTGAGATCAGCTCTTATCAAGTGTTGGATAAAAAGTATAAGCTGATCCTAGATCAGCATTACTGATCAGTATTGTTACTGAAGTTGAATGACTATGGAGCGTTGTTAGTACACCAGGAGGAGCTGCTCTGATCAGGTCATCACGTTTTGGTTAATGCAGTTTGGAAAACTGTAGAAACTGAGCATGTGTGACTGGATCTCTATGGAGTTCACATTGAAGCGCATTCTGTCAGATGGAGGAGAAAAAGGTCACCTGTGTTTTTCATTCATTCTGCTCTATTTCTAGTATGTTGAATTTTGACTGAGTATTTTGAAGTGTTGACTTATTTACTTGAAATCGTGAGTTTTTCCCCTTTCAACTTTTTGATTATTTGTCAAAAGGATGACTTGCCGTCTCAAAAATAAGTACTTATTTCAGAATAGCAATCATTATTTCAAGATACCAAGTTAAAATTTTACACAAAGCCGCCCGAAACATCTCCTCTTAATAAGCAGAAAGGGTTTTCCAGAAATATGCAGGTTTTTCAAAGCCTTTAAAGTGCCTACGGAAAATAAATATAATGTAGATGTAGTCAGATCTAATGTAGAGCAAAGCAGCAAAAAAAAGTCCAGAGCTGTAAGGGTTAAAAGCGCGCTGCACACCTGCGGTTAGTCAGAGCACATTGAGCTGTCTGGCTGAAGAATGTGTGTGAGAAAGCGCTCGGGGAGCTGAGTGTGCAGTTTGCAGTCGCTCCACTGTGTATTTTTGCGTTGTCGCAGTCGCGCTGTGCAGGGGGAGCTCTGTGATTTATGATATTCTCTGAGGTCTCAAATGGTAACTTTGTCCTCTTTTTGTCTGTATAATGTGTGAAACATGGGCCCCGTCTTCTAAGCTTGAAAAGGAGGTGATGGGATGGGATTGGCTGGATCTGTTCCAAATGGCTTTGTCCTTCCTGTCAGTGCAACGCTTCATATTCAGTGACTGACAGACTGTTATAGGCTTGTGAGATTCTTAAGTGCTTCTAAATCACTATAAATAAGCCACCTGATCAATAACTTTGCTTTCAATGGGCAGTAGTAGACGTAGTGCGTTTACAGCACTCATTCATATACTGGTGATTACATGAGAGTCACAAAATCACATGCTGTCTGTATGGTTGGAGTGGTATACTCTCATTATCAAAATTGCCCAAATATTTCACTATTATACAGTGTTAATGCTGATGTTGAGTGGTAGGAGTGAAATTGTGCAATTCTTGCAATTACATTGCAGTCACTGACTTTCGAGTCATATCTGCAAATATTTACTTCAATAAACATGATCAGCTTTGGACAGATGTTTAGATTTGTCCAATATTTAATGACATAGTTATTGTACGAAGGCAGTGATTTGTGAATTATGTTTAATCTGAATTAAAAACCATACAAAAAACACAATGTTTGATGTTTTCCAAATAAACTTTATTGTTTTTTGTACATATATGCTCATTAAATGCTCATTCCAAATTTAATGCCTGCAACACGTTTCAAAAAAGTTGGCCAAGGCACATGTCTACCACTGTATTACATTACACTTTTACTTTTAACAACTCTGAATGAACATTTGGGACATGAAGACACAAACTGATCCAGTTCTACAAATATGTTTTTTTGGGGTTTTTTTGCCATCCTTCTGTTACACAAGTCTCCAGTGATGTAACCATACAGGGCCTCTGTTGTCATATTTTGAGCTTAAGACATTTCGAATAGGAGACAATGCTGGATTGCAGGCAGGCACACAGATATGCTGTGGTTACACGACTAGAATGTTTCTTGGCATTGTCGTGTTGAAATAAGCATGGAGTCCATAACAATAAGGCACTGCTCCAAAATGTGTTCTGGGTTAATGGTGCTTCCACTGATTCTCTTTAAATACTTGAAATACCCCATAACATTACAGAACCTGAACTTTATGCTGGTAACAATCTGGAGGGTCCTTTTCTTCTGCGGCCTAGAGAACACTAGGCTGTACACGACTCAGAATTTTGTCAGTCGAATCGGATTCGCCCGTCCTGGCCGAAGATTCGATCATTCGAACTATTCGTTCATGTTTTTTCTCCATATACATTATCTAGTAATCAGTAAATCAATTTGCATATGTTTCAGATCTGATGTCCTCCTCATTTAGAAAGTCAGCAGAGTCACAGGAACATATTTTTGAACTAAAAGAGACGTGGCATATGATGAACGGTCTGAATTGGAGCCTGATTTAATTACAGAATATAGCGTCGGGGAGCAAGCAACGTATTTATGCTAAAAATTAGCGCTTTTAGCCTGTCTTTTTAATTTCACTTTTAACAGCTTCTTCAGTAAGATGACCTTTCGACTTTCATCTCTCTTAAATAATAAACTCCTAAATAAAACCAAATTAGTCAATATTTAAATTATTTTTACAGGAAAAGAAGAATGGTAGACCTGAAACCGTTTAATTATTATATTACCTGTGCTGAAATTATTATTTCTCGTTTATCGGGAGGCATATTAAGTGACTGTACTTATCTTTAAATAAAAATAATCTTAGCTGTAAACGAATAAATAAAAATATCTTTAATTTAGGTTCTAAAATAGTGGAATTATAATAAAACAAACGTCTTTGGTGCTTTTTCCCTTCACCGCAAACCGCCACTATGTCTAAAAAGAAAGTCAACTCACTCATTTGAAGCAGTGTTCGATGTCTGACTAAATGACAAGCAGAATTAGCTTTAATTTGTTCGGATTCTCTTCTTCAAAAGCTCCTCCAGACTTTTTCTGAGACATCGTTCCACTCGTGTTTCTCAACTTCACAGCTTTAGCTCCCTTCAACGGTGAACCACCAGCGCACGTTGTCATTTTGTAAGCTTTTGTCTGTTTTACGAAAGAGAAAAAAAACTCTTCACTGTTGTCAGTCGACTTGAATGTTCTCAGTCGACTTAAAGGATCTCCGACTGACGATTCAACTCTTCGACTTCTAGAGGGCAGCCCTAGAGAACACAATGTCTGTGAACACGTGAAGGCCTTTGAAGGGTCGAAGTTTAGGGGCAATCAGTTTTGGTTTTTGGCCTTGCCCTTTATTAAATTATTTGATGTTGATTTTTCACTGTAAAAACTGATATATATATATATATGTGTATGTGTGTGTATATGTATATGTGTGTATATATATATATATATATATATATGTATGTATGTATGTGTGTGTGTATATGTATATGTGTATATATATGAACATCTACCGTCTCTAACTGTGCATCAGGAAGGTGACCCTAAGAGATGGGGGTTTCTAATAAAGATGCCACTGTGTAAACTGCAGCTGAATTGAATACTATTCTTACTCGAGGCTTGAAATTGCACTTGTGTGTTTTTCAGATTGGGAAGGACAAGCAGTTAAACTTTGACCCTTGCTGTGTGAGCTATTTCTCCAAGGGTGAGTACATAGTGATGGGTGGCTCAGACAAGCAGGCGTCCCTCTACACTAAAGACGGTGTCCGGCTCGGAACCATCGGAGAGCAGAACTCGTGGGTCTGGACGTGTCGGGTCAAACCTGACTCTAACTATGTGGTAAGGGTTACGTGTAATTGCTGTTTCATACAGGGTAGCAGGTGGGGGCGCCCGGTATATAGTTTGTTCATTGTTATTGCAATATTGACCCAATACAGATTTCATAAAAGACTGCAAATGTAAAAATAAGACCCCTTAAATAAATGTTTTCACTGTTTTTACTGTGTGCTGTGAGGAGTGTCAAATGTCAGGCGTTTGGATACATCAAAGGTGTAATACAGAGTAGCCAATTTGAAGTACAGTACAGAGTGTCCAATCAGAGAAGAGCTCATTTGTACACCTCTTTGTTTCTACACTTGTTGTCTGTTTTAGATGTCTGTGCCATATGTCAGAATTGCCTTTATTTGCCGTAATTGTGGTGTATTGATCTTTCTTTGGAGCACTTTTCACAGCTGAGGCTGGCTGACTGGCTAAAGGCCCTGCCACTTCTGTAGCACAGTAATGCAATGCATGTGTTGTTCATGTGGACTTTGTAGCGCTACAGTTGCAGAACTGTAGTCCGTCTGTTTCTCTGCATGCTTTTACAGTGTTCTTCAGTGATCTGGACACCCTCAGGACCTTCACAGAGCAAGTATAATTTCTTGTGGTGGATCATTCTCAGCACTACGGTGACAACAGCATGGTTGTGGCGTGATGGCGTGCATTGCACCAGTATGAGTGGATCAGACACAGCAGTGCTGCTGGAGTTTTTAGGCAGGTCATCCACCACCCACATAATACTGGCTCTGTGGTTGTCCTTTAGGAGTCCTGATCAAGAAGAAGTTGAAGTGGAGGGGGGCAAACAGAGTATGCAAAGAAACAGATGCACCACAGTGTGTAAATAGTAGAACTACACAATGCATATATATAGGAAGTGGATCTGATGAAATTAACAATGAGAGAAGATGCAAGAAGTTGTACACTAGTTGTAAGTGTCTGCTCAGTGTACATTTTACATTTCTGCCATTTGGCAAACGCTTTTGTCCAGAGCGACTTACAAATGGATAATTTCTTACACAGGTAGGCAAGGGTAGTGTGAGGAGTCTAGCCCAGGTAGCACCTGAATCTGAGCAATGTGGAGAGGTTCAACTCAACACTATGGGTCTGAAAGGATAAGTAGCTGTCAGAAAGACCTTACTGAAAAAAATGAATAGATTAAAAAAAAAGAACATTAGCAAATCAAATGAAGAAGCTCCTGGTGTTCTGATCACCTCAACATCACTGAAAGTGTTACATAGAATGTGAAAAGCAAGAAATACAACCAGCTTGTAAGACTAAACTTCGGAGGTGTGGAAAATATATCGGAAAAACTGAAACTAAGCCTCCTGAAAAGAATGGGCTCTGACTGTAGATCATAGTGCTATAGTTCAGCAGGAGCCGCTAACAGCAATTGCAAAAGTGTTATCTACTATTAACAAAGTGCTTGGACCCCAGTAATTGCTGCTTGTGACTGTGGTAGGGGATCAAATCCTGGTCTACGGTGTGGGAGGCGGAGATGTTACCTACCACACTATACCAACGCGTACTGTACATATCAGTCTTAAACCCACAGAAAAAAAAATATGTTGGATTCTGAGAGATATAGAGAGATTATAGTAATGTGCAAATAAATTATGACTGTTTATGGTACATTAAACCACATAAATTTCTAAGTAGACTTTATGGAAAAAACAACATGGAAACTAAGGACGTGGGCTTTTTGTGCTGCAGGGCATATAGCTACTATCAGAATAGCAGAATAACCGCCATATGGTGTTCTCCAGCCCTAGAAAGAAACTAGTTGTAATGAGTGCAGTTGGCATCTGTAGCAATTTGTTACAAAGCCTGACACCTGTACAAGTTATAGGATGTCTAACATTATCTTAGCCAGACAGGCAGACTTGAAGTGCAAAAGCTTAATATATAAAGTGCCTTTTTTAGAATTCGTGAGGTGTGTGAGTGAGAGAGAGCGAGAGAGCGAATGTGATAAATGAACCAACATGTAAATAATGTTAATTTATGATGAGCGAGAGTGGTATGCTGTGAATATCAAGACGATGATGAGGTTGTGAAAATTGAGCCTGCCTCCAAATCCAGAATAATCTCACACTCTCCTTCAGCATTCATGTGATGGTGATGATTTGAGTGAACATGTTACATTATGATTGCTACAGTATGTTTTAGGCTTCCTTTTTTTGTATGTGTTTTTGAGGGGGGAGGGCTAGACAGCTGTTTTGACACAGAAACTAAGCTTAAGCCTTTCTTTGCCCATCAAACCACCTTCAATATGCTGTGTAAATGAATACCTCACATACACTATATTGCCAGAAGTATTCACTCACCCATCCAAATCATTGAACTCACTGAGTTCCTATCACTTCTATGGTACCATGATAGGATGCCACCTGTGCAACAAGTCCAGTCGTGAAATTTCCTCCCTAAATATTCCACAGTCAACTGTCAGTGGGACTATAACAAAGTGGAAGCGATTGGGAACGACAGAAACTCAGCCACAAAGTAGCAGGCCACGTAAAATGACGGATGCTGAGGCACATAGTGTGCAGAGTTCACCAACTTTCTNCATACCATGTAAAATGACAGAGTGGGGTCAGCGGATTCTGCGGCACATAGGTCACCAACTTTCTGCAGAGTCAATCGCTACAGATGCACCATAGCTGAGCAGCTGCATCCAAACCTTACATCACCAAGCGCAATACAAAGCGTCGAATGCAGTGGTGTAAAGCACGCCGCCACCGGACAGTAGAGCAGCGGAGACGTGTTCTCTGGAGTGACAAATCAGGCTTTTCCGTCTGGCAATGGATTACTTGGAATATGAAAAGCAACTTTGAGGGTGTGCAAAACTATCACTGCAGATATATTGGAAAAACTGAAACTAAGCCTCCTAAAAAAAAAAAAGAAAAAAAAAAAAAAGACCCCAGTGATTGCGGCTTGTGGCTATATTTCATTGATGGTTTTTCCTATTGGTACTTCTGCAGGTGGTGGGTTGTCAGGATGGTACGATAGCATTCTTCCAGTTGATCTTCAGCACAGTGCATGGCCTATATAAGGACCGCTATGCCTACAGAGACAGTATGACCGATGTCATCGTCCAGCACCTCATTACTGAGCAGAAAGGTACAGCAGCAGGTTTCACCTATTCAAGCAGACTAAATCTGTTTGTGTATGTATTTGTGTACAGTATAATAATAATAATAATAGTATATATTGTGTACTATATATGTAATGTAGTAGTAGTAGTATAGATGTCTAGCAGTATCCTAGATTATTCTTGTATACTACTCTAATAGTAGTATAATCTAGTATACTATTTATTTAGGTCATATTGACATTAAACATATAGTTTGGTGAATTTTTTTTCCCTAACCACAAATGTAGACAAGCATGATTTGTTGTCAAGAAGAGTTACAAAGCTGTTGTAGCTAACAGACAGTGTATAGATCAAATCCGTAGTTGCTGTCATCTCAGTGCCTGAATTTTGTCTGTGCTTGTCCATTTTTGGTCAGCAATTATATATAATACATTTGGGGTAAAATTAAATTGTTTCTTCACCCGACGGTACCTGTAATTAAGTCTGTAATTAATTTGTCTTGTTTTCATTCTGCTTCTCACTCAGTGCGTATAAAATGTCGTGAGTTGGTGAAAAAGATCGCCATCTACCGAAGCCGCCTCGCTATCCAGCTGCCTGAGAAGATCTTAATTTATGAACTCTATTCAGACGACTCCTCTGACATGCACTACCGTGTTAAGGAGAAAATCTGCCGTCGTTTTGAGTGTAATCTGCTTGTTGTCTGTTCTCAACATATCATACTCTGTCAGGTATGTAGCACAGCAGTAATGGAATTGTAGATTATGTGGACTGCGCAAGAACATGTTATTTTGATTCAATATCCAATAGAAAACAAAATGCACACCCTCTACTTATGCAGTTCTGTTAAATAAATGTCTCCTGTAGGCGAGAAAGATGAAAAATGAGAAGAAAAATCTCAGCAGTGTGTTTTTATCATTGGATTAATTTCATCAGTTTTAACAGCTCCTGATGTAATATAATGAAGGACTGATTAGTTGAGGCAGGCATTGGATGGCGACTGTAAGTACTGGGATCCTCAAAGAGGGAGTGAAAGTTTGGAAATGGTAAAGCCAAATCACTGGCTATAATAAAATCACAGTGCAGAACTGCTGGGTTGTTTTTTTCTACCTGAACACTGGAATGAGCCTGCTGGTTTATTTATTACCTGCTGGGTAATAAAATATCAGTAGTTTTGCTGCTAGCTTAACATCTTATGTTGGGTTATTTCTGAAGTAGTGAGAAACTTTTAGTAGTTTTGCTGCTAGGTTAATGTCTTTTGTTGGGTTATTTCTGAAGTAGTGAGAAAATTTGAGTAGTTTTGGTGCTAGGTTAATGTCTTTTGTTGGGTTAATTCCACTATTCTGGTTAGTGTTTTTAGTAGTTCACGTTAATGTGTTTTGTTGGGTTATATCTAAAGTCGGGTTGTTTGCAACAACTGCTGGGTTATTTCCACCTCATTGGGTAATTTTGGGTGGTTTAGTTGCTGGGTTGATGTGTGTCTTTGAGCTATTTCAACTTCACTCGGTTGTTTTTTGGGTGTTTCCAAAGTGCAGGTAGCTTTAACTGGGTTAGGGTCTGGATCAAAGTAGCAGCAAAATGGCTAACTGGCCATTTTTCCCACTCACAGTATGCAAGGATGCTGATTAGAACAGAAACAGTTTTTATCAGGCACATTTTACTATTTACCCTTAAGTGAAAGATCTTGGGTAAAGATATGATGTTATTGAGTAAAATCTAATATTAGTTATTAACTATAACTATCCATGTTACATTTGTAGATTAGCATTGCCTCAGTAGGTGGTTACAGTTTGGGTGTACATGTTTACTGCCCAGGTAAATAATTTAAATATCATTTTCTCAGACTTTTTAACAGTACTGAATCAAATGGACATGATACTATATTGAGTCCTGTCCGTATAGCATAAGCACATTAAGTGGGTAAAGTACCTTACAGAAGCTTTATTTTTACCCTGAGGGCATGTGTACTGTAGCCATACAGTCACCACATGGCTAATTTAACAGTTTACAGCTGTGTGACTGTGTGTGTATGTGTGCTTATACACTCAGACAGTGGGGGTTATTGAGACAAGGGTCTTGACCGCTGTCTGGTTTAATTGCTCCAGCCGCTCTGCTTTCAGTCTGCGGTTTGTGTGTGTGTTACAGATACAGACAGAGAGAATGATTCACAGGCAGATTTCTCCCCTGTAAGCCCTTTTAACAGCATGATGATCTCTTAAATCTCTTCCCCGAGAGACAAAAGGTGTTTTCTTCTGCCTCAAGAGCAGCTTCTGCGTGCCTTTTTCTGTTTTATGTCAAAGTCCAGTCGTCTGTTAGTTGAAGCCTGATCCCGACTCACTGTTTCGTCTCATTGTGAGCAGTTTGTAATTGCGGTGGCATTGTGCTGGAGTTCTGTTCCCACTGTGTGCTTTTGTGTGCTTATTTTTTCACCTGTGTATATACTTATATTTGTGTGCATGTTTAGGAGAAGAGACTGCAGTGTTTGTCATTTACCAGCGTGAAGGAGAAGGAATGGATCATGGAGTCTCTGATTCGCTACATCAAAGTGATTGGCGGCCCACCGGGGAGGGAGGGGCTTCTTGTCGGCCTGAAAAATGGAGCAGTGAGTTTTAATGACCTTGAAACGAAGCCTAAGCTTTGCTCAACAATGTGTTTTTGCTGGAAATTAATGGATAAAAACAAACCACAGCTAACTTTGTTTCTCTTTGTACACTCATCATTAAAAGAGTAGTTGCACAAATACCTGCACCCAGAAGGAATCATCGAAAAGGAATGAAACTTGGTGGGGAGGGTTTCAAGTTTCATGCTCAGACACGCCTGTGATGTAAGCAAGGACGGGCCTCATCACTGTACCTGACTGACCCAACAGCCACAATTTCAGACAGTCATCCTGTTAGTGCCAGCACTATTAGCAGATGGCTGCGTGATGCAGGACTACGTGCACGCAGATCGTTACGACGACTGCCCTTAACACAACGTCAACGCCGCAAAAGAATGCAATGGTGTCATGCCAGAATGTCACGTAGTGGCTCAGAATGGCAGCAGGTCATCTTCAGTGATGAGTAGCACTTTTACCTTGGTGGAGACGACCAACGAATCCGTGTGTGCCTGCACCGTGATCAGCGCCAAGATCACGCGTCACATGTCCAGAAGGCCTGGTGTCATTTCACCTCCACCCCTACTGCAAAATCTGCAGGAACTGTGTGAGAACACTCAAGCTGCATGGGATGGATTATCACAGAACACCTTGAGGAACTTCTACAACTCCATGCTGAAACATCTGACATGGCGGCCTGACGCCATACTGAGAGACACTACTTCTGTATGTGTAGCACAATAAATATTGCCCATATCAGTCTAAATTTATCATAATTTATTGCAATCCGACACTTCCTCCTGGGCGCAACTATTCTTTTGATGATGAGTGTATTTTAGATAACCTCCTTAAAATCTATAAAATCTAATATTTTTTTAAACCGACCAATTTCTTTACAGTGGTGGTGATGGGAACCAGGGATCACAATGTCTACAACACAAATATAACCAGTTTATTTACTACCCAGAAACCACCAGCGAACCTACACATTTTTTGCAGTGTCATATGTATCGCTGATGTGGGTAAAAGAGACATAAATCCACGTGCACCTGTCCATCATGTATTTTAAATTTTACATTTTAGACCAATGCATGTTTGCTATTACTTTTTCATGTAATAACTTTATGTGAGTCATTTAGATGTCTGATGCCTGCAGGCGACAATCCAGAAAGTAGTCAAAAACATGGAAAGGGTCGATAGCATGGTGAGCATAACCATAAAGAGAGATCCAGATACGAGGTTAAATAAAGGGGTAAGCCAAAAGTCAAAAACCAGAGCAATCAAAACAGAGAAATAGGGCACAGGCTAAGGGCAAAGTCAAAAAATGAGGCAAAGGGTCAAACCAGAAAGTACGAACTGTAGTATAAAGGCTTGGTATGCACTGAATAACAGAGATGATACTCTGCAACGTAACAAACAGATCAAAGAGTTTATATAGCACAGACTACAGGTGAAATTGTGTTCACCCGAGGTGTCCTGGGAAAGGGAGGTGTGACGGGTTCCAATCTCCACCACTGTGATTATGACTTTAGAACAGCATATGTCACATCAAACCACTCAGAATTATTTTGTGTACATCTTTATTCATTAATTATGCAGATATTGTTGAAAAAGTGATGGAATTTTTCTTAATGATTTGGGAGTAATAAACAGAGGCCTAGAACCACGTCCCACCACAACAACATGTGTCATGAAAAAAGGGTCTACACCCTAATACCTTTACTGTACAGTATATTAATTTATATTTAGATTCATTTTACATTATCTAGTCATTTCATACAGGTTCACTATTTTAGGGGTAAAACCTTGATATGTTAAGAGCTGTACCTACACAATGGACTGGCAGTCTATTAGGTACAGATATGCCTGATGGAGCTGCCATAGATATGTACATACAGGTATGCAATATGTCCAATAGTATCCAGAAACCTCTTACTAATGATTAATCCAGCTCTTATGACTCATCCATTGCTGACATTGCTTGAGTTCTGTTGCACACACAGCTTGTATAATCTCCATATAAAAGCACTGCAAATAGAATGAGATGATCTGAAGCAGTTGCACACGAGTTTGGTATTACCATGCCTAATGCTAAGCATCATCTAGACAGGCATAAAACCCCCCAGCATTGGACCGTAGAGCTGTGAAACTGTGTACTAGGAGCGCCATCCAATACCTTTGGGATAAATTAGGGTGGAGTTTGTGTTCTAGAACTAATCATCAAACATCAGTAGCTAAGCTGATGTTTGCTCTATGGCTGAATGCAATCAAACCCAGCAGTGTGCCGGCATGTAGTGTGTAGCCTTTCCAGAAGAGTGGAAGCTGTTACTGCAGCGAAGGGGACATGTTTTCTATTAATGCCTGTAATTTCAGAAGTGTTGGGTGGGCAGGTGTCTGGAAACCACTGGACATATAGTGTACCTCTAATGCTGTACACAGCCTGATGGTGTGCATCTACACAATCTGCAACCAAACTAGTTTTATATTATTGAAAATGTGAACCTTTTGAACCATGTTTGTCTAAAGACATCATTATGCTGTCTAGATTCTGAAGATCTTTGTGGATAACCCGTTCCCCATCACCCTGCTGAAGCAGAACACCTCCGTGCGCTGCCTGGACATGAGCACGTCCCGCAGCAAGCTGGCCGTGGTGGACGAGCACAATACTTGCCTGGTCTATGACATCCACACCAAAGAGCTGCTCTTCCAGGTTAGGCCTCAGTCCAAATGAGCCGTTTAATCACTTCCGCTTGTTGCCCATTCCAAAGGGAGGTGTGTTTTTGGTAGTTTAGAATGTTGTCTTTTTTTGTTTTTTTTCTAAAGAGAGGGGTAGTTTTTGATAGTTTAGGTTAATGTCTTTTGCTGGGTTATTTCTAAAGAGAGGGGTAGTTTTTTGGTTGTTTAGGTTAATGTCTTTTGCTGAGTTGTTTCTAAAGAGAGGGGCAGTTTTTTTTGGTAGTTTGGTAGATATGATGTTATTAAATAAAATGTTGCATTAAATATATTTTTGTAGTCATGTTACGTTTGTGGATTTGCATTGTCTTAGTAGGCAGTTACAGGTTGGGTGTTGGTGTTTGTTTGCATTTATTCCAAGGTTAGTGTTACGTTTGTGGAGCATTGTCTCAGTAGATGGTTACGACATCCACACCAAGGAGCTGCTCTTTCTGGTTAGGCCTCAGCCCAAATGAGCCATTTAATCACTTCCCCTTGTTGCCCGTTCCGCTCGAGAGCTGCTGCTGTGGGTTATTTACTCTGTTTTGCCAATTCCACAAGCCCATGGTTATTCAAACCACCATCAGGAATATCATAATGTGGCTCCATAGGGACTGGCATGTTGCCACACTAACATTCATAGACAGTCTGAAAGCAAGAAGCAGCGCTACTACTCCAGCGCCACTACTCCAGAGGATCCAGTCTTTGTGAATTGCATATGTTTGACATGAACAAAATTGGCTTTAGATAACGACAACTATGGAACCCCACTTTTTTGTTGTTCTCTAAGGAGATTGCTGTGTGTGGCTAGTCTGGCTGCCACTTATACATTATAAGCTCTTTCAAGATTTAGTTAACACATTTTTTTTTTTCGTTTGTGTTTGCATGTGTGTTAAAGGAGCCCAATGCGAACAGTGTGGCCTGGAACACGCAATGTGAGGACATGCTGTGTTTCTCTGGCAGCGGCTATCTGAACATCAAGGCGAGTAATTTCCCCGTTCACCAGCAGAAGCTGCAGGGCTTCGTAGTGGGATACAATGGCTCCAAAATCTTCTGTCTCCACGTCTACTCAATGGCTGCTGTGGAGGTGCCTCAGGTAGGTCACGTGTGTCCAGACAGTGTCTTTATGTTTTGCTGCCCATGCAGATACATATCACTCTTTGCAAAAATAACATATTAAACGTTATGTGTAAATGTGAGTTATATATGGAAATGTTTCAGAAAAAAGTTGAGAAATTGACTGTATGTTATACAAAATTACCATTGACTGCAAGTTATACAAAATTTACTTTTCTGTTTGAAGTGATTGCTGAAGCAAAAATTCAGAAAAATTCAGTGTATAATGAACAAATTCATTTATGACTCACACTCACCATGAGACACCATGACTCGTCTGAATTCGTCTGGATTACAAATGACACTTTTTTTTTGCACTGTCATGTTTTATTGGAAAAGACCGACCCTCAGAATGAATTAGAATTTAGAGAACCATTTCCCAATTGTGCTTGCACACTGAGGAATTTGTGTACCACATTTAACCCTTTCGTGACATGAAACTCCCACATACACCCACACACACTAGTGAACGCACATTTGACCAGAGCAGTGGGCAGCCCTATCCACGGTACCTGGGGAGCGGTTGGGGTTAGGTGTCTTGCTTAAGGGTACTTCAGTCGCGTCCTTACGGTTCAGGGAATCAAACTGGCGAACAGAGTTACAGGCATGCGCAAGATAGCAATCAGCTACAAGCTGATCCCAAGGTGCTCTTGGATCAATTGTGAGGAAATGGAAGCTGTGTCATGTCATCCAGGCTCTGCCTAGACAAGACTCTTTGTCAAAAACTACCCCTTCCTGGAACAGGCCTTGTGATAGTTTTTCTTTTATGGCTCCACCCCGGCTCCTCCCACTCCTCCATTTCATTCACCTGCAGTTGATCCTGGACTAATCAGGGCTCCCATATACCCCTTTGTTTTCCCTGTATTTTTGCAAAGTCTCTGTGCGTCTTACCTGACCTCTAAGCCTCATTTCTTTGTGTTGGTAGTGCCTTTGTTTTGACCCTTGCTTTATCTTCTGGATTTAACCCTGGTTGTATGATCTGGTTAACATGGATCTGCCTTTGACTGTAGACTGCATGTATTTTGACCATTGCCTGTACGGACTCTGGGTTTTGGACTGCCCATAATAAAGCCACTTTGCACTGGCAACCGATCTGCAAGCCTCCTACATTATGCCATTCCTCAAAACGTAGCATCAGAGACAGAAGGGGACTTGTGGGGAAAGCCACAGAGAGAGCAGTAATCACATTCAAGGGGCTACAGAACTCAGAGACTGGAGTGAAGATCCACTGTTAACAATATCAAGAGCTCTGCAGACATCTGGAAAATGCATCAGAGTGGTTTCTCAATAAACACCAATAAACACCATCCCAACAGTGAAGTATGGGTGGCAGCATCATGTTGTGAGGATGCTTGTCCTTAGTGGAGACTTAGGGGGGGATCTTGTCAAAGTTAAAGGACAGATGGACGGCGCAAAAAAGACAACCTGTCTCAGTCTACGAAACAACTAAAGTTAGGGAGAAACTTCATCTTTCAGTCAGACAGTGAAACACAAGGTCAAAGCAAAAAGGCGAATGTTCTATGATGGCCAAGTCAAAGTCCAGATCTCAGTCCAGGCAAAAGTCCTTGGCACTACTTGAAAATTGCAGTCTATAAGCAGAACGACTTGAAGTTGCCAGGGAGAACTAGTGAAAATCTGTACCAAACAGTGTGCGGTGCTGGTAGAAACCTAGTCCCACCGATCTGGTTCTGCCAAGTGCTACTCTGAAGGGGTTGAAAGTTGAAAATTGGTTTGCATTAAAAATACTGTCCGGAACAAACTGTGTAAGTGTCATTTATAATCAAGTCAAATCTGATGATTCTTTTAAAATGGTTGAATACTTTGTCTCTAAATTCCTCAGAGTTCCACATTTTCACTTCTGTGAATTTGTTCATGTTCTCTGCATAAATCATAGCGCCCTAAACCTTTGACAGTGTGCATGTTTTTAATATGTGGAATGTGTGTTAATGTGTGTTAATGAGCGCAAGTCAGATCTTCATTTGTTCTAATTAGCTGTGCAGTGTTGGGTTCTGTGCTTTATCAGTTTACTGATAACTCCTGCCACTTCTCCACAGTCGGCTCCAATGTATCAGTATCTGGAGAGGAGGATGTTTAAGGAGGCCTATCAGATTGCATGTCTTGGTGTGACTGACAGTGATTGGAGGGATCTGGCTACAGAGGCTCTGGAGGGACTGGACTTCGACACAGCCAAAAAGGTTTGTCAGTACACACACACACCCACAAACACAAATACGCTAACAAACATTGCATTACTGTCTAAACGCAGCAGATGGTAGTGCTTGACGCTGTTTGGGAATTGAAGCAGCTCTTAGGATCCCAAAAGAGAAATATGCAAGTGTTTCCAAATTTATGAGTGAATGAAATGCCCAAATTTGGCCATATTTTTCTCTCTCTGTCTTTTTCTAGGCCTTTATCAGAGTCAAAGACTTGCGCTATCTTGAGCTCATCAACAGCATTGAAGTAAGTGGGTTTTTCGCATTCTTTTTGTGGTCAGGTGTGTCTGCTGTTGTGCAGGGACAAGGGAAGTTGGGGGTGCTGAGGTCCCTAGATTCCAGGTTAGGCCCTTTTAACAAAAAAAACCAAAAATGTCTATGACCAAAAGTTGGATTAGCCATGTTAGCCGAAAGAAACATAGCGGCAGGGTGGCATCATGGCCTGTAGCGCCACTGTAAGCGTTTTCCACAAGCACCAGCACCAGTGACCTAAAATCGACTCCCTGCCGAGCACCTACTCTCTCTAATGCTGACAGGTTTTTGAAAGCAAACAAACTGGTCTGCTGAAAGCAGATGGAAACAGCACCAACTTTAGAGTGTAAACTCCATTCAGTGGTCAGCAGTGGTGAAATGCTGACACAGAGGTTCTTCCATATGACAAAGTTTATTTATTCATCCCTCCTAATTGCACAAATCCATTTTTTCTCTTCTTATTATCAGCTGAGAAGCCTTCGAAACTGATGTAAGGTTGTTTTTTCTTGGAGCTGTAACACTTGGGTAGGTTGTGCAAGCTCATCAGTCTTTGTTGTTATTGAGTAATGCTACAGCGAGTGCTTCCAACAAAAATAACTCAGAAATGGGAAAAGGGCTTATTGGAACGGCAAAAATGATTATTATTATTATTAGTAGTAGTAGTAGTAGTAG
>CM067484.1:25128468-25140753 GCA_034552555.1 Semaprochilodus insignis
TGTGCCATCTGAAGCACCTCAGCCCGATACGGCCGCGGCTAATGGAGACCCTGCCCCAAAAATGGCTTCCTGCCCGGGGTCACTGTGGGGGTTGCTTTGCTGTAAAGCTGTGTTTGATTAGGTTTGAGGGTCTGGTGCTCAATCCTGCTCTGGTTTCTAAGTGCGACTATGTTTGACATTCACTAATAGCTCTCTCGTTCTCTCTCCCGCTCTCGCCCTCTCTCTATCAGTCTGAACTGAGTTACATCAAGAGATTAGGCTCTGGGAGAGGAGGTTTGGAAGACTTGTGTACATTAAGAACAAATTGCCTTTGGCGTGTGGGTGAGGTAGACAGTTCTGGCCCAGTTCCCTGCGTGAGGCTGCAACGACTGGCAGCTGGAGGAGAAAAACGGAAACGAGGGATTTTCCTTTCTCACGGCCAAACACGGCAAAAGGTTCTGGCCCAGCATAACTTTAACGCCAGATATTTGACTAAATCCAAGTCTGGAGTGATTTAATGAAGGATATTATATGCATGGGCCTAGCTGATGACAGAGCTGAACTGAGGCTCTGAAATTAATGATCGTTTGATTCTGGGTCTCGGGCATGTTTTCTGTCCGTTGGGACAAACTGCGCAGATCAAAGTTTTAACTGAACAGTTTGAATGTCAGAATTTGTGTCTGCTCAGGATTAGACCAGATTTGAGCAATTAGTTCCAGTATTGGTATGAAAAATGGAGAGGTAAAAGGACGAGTGAGGTAATCTTTCCACTTTGTCGAAACCCAGGTCCAAAAAAGGTTGGGGCAGAGGGTGAAAAGCAAATAAAAACATTACATTAACTTGTAACATGTAACAAAGTACAAAGATATGTACTTTTTTCTATAACTATACGTTCATTCTGAAACTGACATCTGCAACATGTTTCCAAAAAGTTGGGACAGGGCAATTTAAGCCTGTGAAACATTCAAAAACATCTTGAACAGGTGATGCAATCATGCTTGGATATAAAGGGAGCATCCGGGAAAGGCCTGTTCCGTTATGAGCGAGGATGGGTTGAGGCTTGCTACTTTGCCATAAATAAATAAATAAATAAATCTCAAAAATAAAGTTTTTCAGCCATGGATTGTAAGAATTGTAGGTATTTCACCATCTACAGTACATATCATCATCATCATCATCATCATCATCATCATCAAAAGATTCAAGGAATCCAGAGAAAGGCCGAAAACCACAACTAAATGGATGTGGCTTTTAACCCCACAGACGACACTATATCAAAACCTGGCATGTTTCCATGACAGACATCACAGCATGGAGGGATATCAAACAAATGTTGTGGCTGAACATGCCATGCACCACGTCATAGGCTTGGTTACAGCTAAGTGATACTAAAATGACACCTGTTTAGAAGAGATCTAAGAGTGCCGAGTCAAGTGACTGGTGTTAAGAGTGAAAGCCAATATTTAATGTTCTTGTGTGGTGTATGTAGATCTTAGCCAAAGCTATTGTCAAACTTGGTTTCTTTCATTTTTTCTTGTTTCTGATTTTCCCCATCTTTTAACAGCACATCCTACTGGTAAGGTTTCACAGTACCAATCAGTGAGCTCCTCTAAAATATAAATGTGTTCAGATATGAATAATCATAATTTGAACATTGTTTTTAAGTATGCACATCACTTTTAAATATGCTACATTTCTGTTATATCTGCTATCTCTGCCTAAAGGATTTGGTTTATGATATTTTGAGATACACCATTAATATTACATGTGTAGGTTCACTGGTCATGTTGGACAGTAAATAAAATAGCTACTGCACTGTAGAGATCAACACTGCTGTGTTTCTTTACAGTGCACCGGTGTAATTATGCAGACACACTGTCAAATTTAGCATATTTGCATATTTGACTTCTTATTCTTAACAGTAAAGAGAATAGAGCGACAAACAGTATGCAACTACAGGGCGATTCTTGGTTGTAGAAGTCGTCCCCATTCCTCAGTCCCCTGCTGTAGTCAGCACTATGGTCAACACAAAAACAAGAGATTTCCACGCCAGCTATGTGAGGGATCAGATGCTCTGTTTCCACAGCTCAGCTTCCTTTTTCACTTTGATCATGGCTTTAGCTGCACCTTCATCAAACCTCTGCCTTCTCAACACAGATAGCCAGATAGCTACTTTTAGGTAGTGTCAGACCTAAAATTCTAACAGACTACTGAGGATTAGTTCAGAGTGGTTAGTGTTAATAGTCATTTAAATGTGTTTTTCATTGGTGTATGGATCGTTACATAAAAATTGGCTGTATATAGAGAAACTTTGAAGCAGTTGCATGCAGCGTATTTTTATGCATTTCATGCAAAACGTGCCGCTTGATATTTATTTATTTATGTTTTTTATCTATTCTTTTCTTTACTACATGTTCTGCTCTGTGTATGCTAAACCTTTAAAAAGGACTTTATAAGTAGCCGTTGGGATTGTATAGATGCCACACTCATCATTTACTAGAAGCAATACAAGTTCATCAAGGACCACATCTCAGTCTCCCCTTCTGTAATAAATTACATCCTTTGCATCCCAAAGGAATCTGAGTTCTGTGTAAAATTAGGGGGCGTCAAGAGAGAAAACAAATTTAGCTGCATAGATGATGATAACAGCAGGCTAACAAAGCAGAACCGCAAACAGCTGCGAGTATTAGCTGGCTGGTTAAGCCAAATGCTTACAGAACTGTTAGCTTTGAGAAACTCATGTTTCTTGTGATGGCTCAGAGAACCAACAACAACAGCAAAAAAAAATACCAACCTTGCATAAAGTCAGCCCCAAGGGGGTCTCCCACCTAATAAATCATCTACTGTTTAATTTTCTTGTCCATCGATCCAACAAACTTAAATTATTGAGTTGATCATGTGATTCGTTGTTAGTGTTATTAGAGTTTTGATTGGCTCTTTAGTGAAGCTTGTACCATAAAGTTGAGACCCTTGGAACTGTCACAGCTTTCAGATGAGTTGCAGGACCCAAGTGCAATTTAGTTTCAGGTAGGATACAAGCAACTAAAGTTGCATGAAAGTTTCACCATGTAATTTCAACTTATTGTTCAGCTGCTACTACACATTGTTTGAAGTGAGGAACTGAAGTTTGGCCATAGGGCTTAGGCAGTTAATGACTGTCAAATTTGCATCTAGTACTTAAGTGTGTAAGCCTGTAGAACCTTCCCGGGCCTCATGGAACCTGATTGAATTCTTCTGTATATTAGGTGAATGCCCTGGCTGTTTGTATTTCCTTGGTGTTACCATTTAACGAACCTTTGCCACTGTTGACTTTGGGTTGTCAGGCGTGGCAAATGTCTCAATTGGTCTTTCTTCCCCTAATTAGTCACATGAATAGAGCTGACCCTTCTTAGCCTCCACACATGATGTGGCAGCAGTTGATCTATGGAGGTCACATTAGTACCTTCTCTAATTGTAAGGGCTAAGGTCACCGCCCGTTTTTTCCAGTAGAGCTAACAACAGCTACAGTCTTTTATTTAGTTTTGCTTGCTTTACCACATAGGCAGTCTTATATAACATTTAACGGTTCACTCATTTGCATTGTTTAAAGGGTTTTAAATATGTTTAGGTATTACCGACATCTGCAGGTGGAGATAATACATTTATTTGCTCTATTGTTAATGAAACAGCACTGTGTGTCACATCTCGGTGAGCCAACAGCACACAGCTTGCAATTGTCCGTTCTTTCCCCTCCAATGAAGTGCTTGGATCCTTTGGCAGCCTATTTTGGTTCATAGTAAACCACTGTCCAACGGTTCCATTGTAAATAAGCAGATGCAATATGTTGGAACACAGTTTCATTTTTATTTGGATATACAATTCAATTGAATTTTGATGCACCTTACAATAGACATTGTCAGGTTACAATAGACCGAAATGTACAGAAATCTGGGTTCTATAACAGGAAAAACATTGAGGAAGAAGCACTAAGAGGAAGCAAGTCCCAAAGGAGGAATCAGCTTGCTGTAGAGATTGTTCTTTATAGCAGGTAATATATATAAATTTAGGAATCGAGTATTCAGTATTTTAACTATTCCAACCGATAAAAACTGACTTAACTAAACAACAGCAAACCATTCATAGCCTTTCAAAGATTCCTACATACTTTATTGGGAATAGATAAACTTTTATAGACTTTTGTTAAAGCTTATTTCCTAAAGTAATTGTGACAGTCACACCATAACAATATTTCCACCATGCTTTACAGATATAATCCTTAAATTCAGTTGTTTGTTTGTTTTCTTTCTCCATCTTTCCTATCACTTTGGTCGAGGTTTATCTTTATCCCATGTTCCCATAAATGACTGCAAGCTTCCTGGGATTTTACATTCTATGTCTCTCTTTGTGTCTCGCAGCTTTCCACAAGGCAGGGCGGCAGGCGGAGGCTGTTAAGGTTCTGGAGCAGCTCACTCACAACGCCGTTGTGGAGAGCAGATTCAATGATGCCTCATACTACTACTGGATGCTCTCCATGCAGTGTCTGGACATAGCACGAGGTGTGTTTGAGTGTGTGTCTGATAACACAGTGTTACACAAGTGTGTTTTCGTAATTCCTTAAGCCTAAAATGTATATGGATTCCCATAAACAAGGCTTTCGTGGTCAGGACAATGATGTTTTGAAAAGTGATCTATTTTCCAGAACATTTGTGATACGTTCAGTGCTGAGTAGAAGTTGAAGTAGTTTCTGGAACTGTGAGAACTTTCAAGAAGTTCATAGAACGTTCTGGAATGTTCCAGAACTTTCTAGAGCTGTCTGGGCCTGTCCAGTCGTATACACAGCAGTATGGAAACAGGTGCATTAAAGCAACCATTTCAGTTTATGTTCCAGCTGAGTAAGTGGATAGTGGATACAGAGCTACATTTATTGCAGATCCATTGGAAATTCCTAAATCAGTTGTGAAATGTACACTGAAGCCATGGAGAGCGGCAGGAACCCTCTGGCTATCTTAAAGAGAAAATGCAACAAGCCTGTTTCAGCATCAGTTACAGACCTGGTTGAAGGCTTCAAGCTGTCATGTACAAGGCGAGATGTACAACAGAATACTAGTTTTAGAATATAATACTAAAAACTAGCCAACATAAATGACTTAATGTTAAGTGTTTAACTGGTGTCCACACTCCTGCTCTCTTTTTTTAAGCCATCTATTAATTATCATTTTAAGTATGGATGTGCATTCCGACTAATTTTGGTATTTAAGTATCTGGAAAAGCATCCAGAAAAGAACAGATATCCTGTTACATACCAAATGACTTTTCAAGTGATTTCACTGCTGTAGACAAATTTCCATAGCTGGGATAAAATCGTGAGTTTTGCTGGAGTTATTAATTGGTCTGCATGCATATTCTTGGATTTCCTCCATAGATAATGAGGAGAAAAAGGAGGAGATGTTGAAGAAGTTTCACAGTTTTCAGCATCTAGCTGAACTGTACCACGTCTATCACTCCATCCACCGCTACATGGTAGGCCCTCCTTTCTTATTTAGTAATCATCATTTCTCTACTGTGAATATCTCTAAAATCCCTCTGCATGAGTGACAGTGTTGCCGCATGAGACCAGTCCATGAAATTAACACAAAGTGTTGTTTGTATTCCGAGTCTTGATGAAGCCTGTCTTCAAAACATATTTCTGTTCATGTTCAATCACAACTCTGGTTTTAAACCAAATGACAAACCCTGCAAAAAATATCACATAAAATATCCACTAGTTTTTGTTTGTACTGTGTAAAACAGCAAATAAAAGTGAGGTATTTGCAGATATTTATTCAGCATCATCTACTGGGATAGAGGGAAAAGTTTAATTTTGTAAAAGGCATGTTGAATTTGATGGAAATGTTTATAGAACTAGTGCAGGTTTGATCTCACCTCATGGTGGCAACAGCATGGCCATTGAACTTAACTTTGGGAACCTCTACAGGTTTTTTTCTTCACGTCTTTGTTGTTTTTATGCTGGTATTCAGGCAGTGTCCATAAAATGGAGTATAAACAGACCGACCGTGTTTCCTCCATTCAGGCTGGAGCAGGAGACTGCTTGGCTCTCTCCTGTTTATCACAGTCATGACTTCAAAGCGTCATCACCTGATGTAATCAAAGCAGCTAGCCAAAAAATTCAGAGAGAGCGAAATAATGCATGTTGAAGCTGAAACCAAGTTTTGGGTCACTAATTGAGGCATTTTTACAGCATTTTAATACACCATATGCCAGTTTCCCAGACCTGGAATGATCTTGAGCTAAATTTTAGTGAAGATGGATTACCATCAGAAATTAATTTTAGTTTTGACAAGCTGGCAGTACCCTTAAAATGAAAACACTATTTAGGGCACAAAATTTCAGTGGTTTGAGTTTGTTTTGTGTTTGTACTGGTGAATGCTGCTGCTGAACAGAACCTCCCCCTGACTGTGATTGGTTCTAATCACCACATTGCTTGCACCAAGACCTACCCCTGATTATGATTGGTCCTGATCGCAATATCATTGGTTCTGAGCCATCCCCCTGACTGTATTTGGTCCTAATCACCATGTCATTGATTCTGAAACCTCTCCCTGACCGTGATTGGTCCTAATTGCTCCGTTGTTCGTTCTGAGCCCTCCTCCTGACTGTGACTAGTCCTGATCACTGTGTCGTTTGTTCTGCAGAATTCAAGTCCTCTTCAAATCAGAGAGCCAGCCTTGTGTCTGGAGAATGATGAATGCAGGTTCACAGACAAACTGGCCCAGCAATCCACTGACATTCTTGTGGTTATGTAGGCTCAGACACAGCAGTTTGAACAGTTGCCAATAATAAAAGCAACAAAACATTTGTGTGACAAAAGGGACTTAGGGACAACCCGAAATAGAATGAACAAAACGTCCTGAGTGTCCTCTGTACAGCTTCACAGTAAACACATATCACATGCACAATTCTGAATATAATAGCATATAACACAGCAATAATAGCATATAATACAGCAGTAATAGCACACCACACAGCAGCAGTAGCACACCACACAGCAGCAGTACCATATCACACAGCAGTAATACCATATCACATAGCAGCAGTAGCATATCACACAGCAGTAATACCATATCACATAGCAGCAGCAGCATACACAGCAGTTTATTCATTCAGTTTGAAGACCTTTCTCTGACTGTAATTGGTCCTTGTCATCTTGTTTTACAATACATGTGGGATTTTATGATATCCTATCATTTAAAGAATGTTAGATGGAAAGACTAATGAACTATTGGGATATTATTACTTTTGTAGTCTTAGCAAAAACTAGCTGACAGGTATTTAGCAGTGACATGGATTTGGTGTAATTTCACTGAAAACTGATGGGGTTCCCACACAACACACACAAACCAAAAAGCCAGTAAATCCCACCCCATTGCTTTACTCCTGTTATGTCATTGATATGTTGTTCCTGTGTTACTGAGAGTCTGCTTTATTACATGTTTATTACATCCTAAAAAGACTACTCAAAAAAAGTTGGGGTCACCAAAGTGAATTATTATTTTTTTTTTTTGAAAATGAGTAAACACAATCTGCAGAGAACTCTCTTGAATATGGCATTTTTGCGTATTTCAGTGCTCAATTTTAATTTAAAGCATATTGGAAAAAATACAACCTAAAATATAAAATGTGCCATGGGTCTTTCAAAGGTCACGTTTTTAATGTTTCATTTTCCTGTATTTAAAAATCAGCAAACAAAACAGTGACTGTGTAAGTGTGCCGAGCTATGTTCTCTGTAGAGGATGTGTTAACCTACTTTCACATAAAACGTGACTACTGATGGATCATAGTTGTTCTTTGCTGTATTTGAGTATATATATGTATATATCTTAATCATGAGTGCATAAGCTTCTAGCAGCTCAGAGTGAAAGGTAAAATGATAGTAAGTGTAACGTAGGCGAGCACTAAGGGTGATGTGTTCTTTGAAAAGCACAGGCTGACTCAACTTGTATATAACTAAACCTCTCTCTCTCTCTCTCTCTCTCTCTCTCTCTCTCTCTCTCTCTCTCTCTCTCTCGTGCTCCTTCTTTCTCAGGTCGAGCCCTTCAGTTCAAACATGCCCGAGACTCTTTTCAACCTATCAAGATTTCTCTTCCACAACTTGACCAAAGACATTCCACTGGGCATCTCTAAAGTGTATCCTTCATCAGCCCACTCACACACTCTCTTTCGCGCTCACACTCCCTCTCCCCCTTTTTCCACAAGTTGCCCATTCCAGTGGGCATCTCTAAATCTCTAAAGTGTGCTTCATGAGCACGCGCGCACAAACTTTCTGCATCTCTCGCTCAAACTCTCTCTCTTTCCCCTTCCTATCTGCCTCTCTCAGTGTGCCTGTATGTCTACAGAGCAGTGCAAAGGTCAGAGACCATCTTTAGTGTATTTAATATCCAGCCAAAATGACCATTAAATATAGGTATTCATTTTCTGAATTAGGAAGAAAGCAAAAAGCATATACTTAGCAGAGTGGAGCTTGACTTTTCTCCTCTTGAAAGAGATGAAAGCTTTAAGTACTATGTATCTGATGGTGACAGTTTTGGTGATGTACCAGGTTTTACACAGTTGTTAGGACTTCCATTTTCTCTGTATCTTATAATCATTATAATGACCTTGTTATCTATCTCTCACACACACATAGAGCACTAACAGCTCTTACTGTTTGGAGGGTCTCTTTGGAAGCCTCTTAGTTATGCAGCATCTTTTTAATGAGTGGTCACTTGAATTGAGTGTGCACATAGTTAAAATGCACCCTCCTCGCTTAAGTGTGTATGTGTGTGAGTGTGTGTGTGTGAGTGTGTCTGTGAGTGTGTCTGTGAGTGTGTGTGTGAGTGTGTGTGTGTGTGTGTGTGTGTGTGTGTGCTCTTGTAGTGATATATTTATGAGGACCACATGTCCTCACAAGTAGAGGGCATTTTTGGAAGTTTGAGGACATTTTGTTGGTCCTCTCTTGGGGACATGTTGTTTTCAGCACAAATCATACTTATTTTGGAAATACTAATAAAGCAGGAAAATGGGCCTTTTGGATCCTGAGGTTGAGGTTAGGGTTAGGTGTAGTGTTATTTAGCTACAGTAATACAAAGATCAATGGAGCTCTATGGATGTCCTCACAAATATAATAAGACAAATTTGTGTGTGTGTGTGTGTGTGTGTGTGTGTGTGTGTGTGTGTGATCAGCATTCAGCTTCAGTGAACTGAATGAATATTAACTCTTCTCACATCACCTTTAGAATCAAGAAGTCGCATGAAGTGAAATGAGTGAAGAAACACTCAAGGGAAGTGTGCTGCTCTTAACTTCTCTTAGATGAGAGAGAAAGAGAGAGAGTGAGAAGGTGAGAGAAGCAATGAAAGCGTGAAAGTGTGATGGTGTGAAAGTGAAGGATGAATTTACATCCACAGCGTCCTGTGTCTCTTTTAATCTTGGCTGGCATCGTGGCCTGTCGTATACATCTCAGTTAGTCTCCGTCTCCTATGCTCACTGTCTCTCTCTTCATCTCTCTCCTTAGCTCACTCTCCCATTCTCACAAGCGCATCACTCTTTGTCTTCTTCCAGCTATTTCTTCTTGTGAGTTGCCAGATGTTCGTGACTTAGTCTATGGCAGCTGCTACCTATTTGACGTGGAGCGTGAGAGAAAGGGGTGGAGAAAATGAGCAGTAGAGAGGAACATAGAGATTTCAGACATGAGAGAGCAAACTGAATGTGAATGGATTAAGAAAGTAAGTAGAGGAAGGAAAGAAAAAGGGAAGTGAGTTGCCATGTAAAAATGACATTTTCTGTTCATGCAGTTCTTCTTTTGGACATTCCACTGTAGTCTTTATGGTATGTATGATTATTGCCGTTTTATGCCAGCAGTGACAGTGACTTTCAGTTCAGGCCATAAATGTCAAAACTAAACAGAGGGAAAAATGAAACAGTAGCATATATATACTGTATATATATGCAAACTAAGCAGTAAAATAGGGGTATTGCAACAATGTCTGTTAGATTAGACTACAGGATAATTATTAATTAATTCATTTTTAAACTTAATATCAGTAATTACTATAAATTGCTACCAGTTCTGCAGTTAAATGATAATCGTTAAAGGATAATCGTTTAAGCTGATGGTAGTTATTTTCCACAATTTTCATCACGTCATGTGTCTGTGTCATAACATTTATTCATTCATTCATTCATTCGTCCGTCCGTTCATTCATTTGTTCATTTGTTCATTCTTTCATTCATTTTCTAAGCTGCTTATCATTCTGGGTCATTGGGGGTGCTGGAGCCTATCCCAGCCCTGAATGAGTGGAAGGCACAAAACACGCTGGACTGGCCACTAGTCCATATCGGGCCAGACACAGGCACACCGTACTTATATACACACATACACACACACACACCTAGTAGCAATTTAGCATCTCCAGTTCACTGCAAAAAGACTGCATGTCTTTGCACTGTGGAAGGAGGCCGGAGGACCTGGAGGAAACCCACACAGAAAGGATCCCGGACGCCCCAGCCGGAAATCGAACCCAGGTCCCTATTGCTGTGAGGTGTCCAACATCAGTACCTGACCTCACAAACACTGTTTTGACTGAGACTGCGCAAACTCCACAGACACACTCCAAAATGTTGTGGAAAGCCTCCCCAGAGGAGTGGAGACTGTTACAGCCATAAGGGACATCAACTCTGTATTGATGCTATTTGTTCTGGACTAAGATGCTCAGCAAGCATATAGGTGTGATGGTCAGGTGTCAACATAGGTTTTGGCCATATAGCGTATTTCAATTCAGTTATCACTGCTGGGATTTGGGGATACGTATATTGTAATTGGTCATTTATACAGGACTGAAACTGTGTGATTGATTTGATCCTTAACACCCAGCTCAGTTACACTTTGTATGCCTTGGCTAAGCAGAGTAAAGCTCTGGGGGCCTATAAGGTGGCCCGGCACGCCTTCGAAAAGCTTCAGGGCCTCAAGATTCCTGCAAGATTTCAAGAGAGCATGGAGCTCAGCTGCCTCACCGTCCGCTCTAAACCCTACCATGACAGCGAGGTGTGTTCATGCGTGTGTGGACTGAATGTTGCTGTTTCCATGGACTGTTGACCATGGAATGATTTTTGTTTGTTTTTTAAGTCTGGTACAGTTAGACTGATAACAAACTAAGTTTTAGAATCTTAAAAACTAGTTACGCTTTCGATTTCGGTCCACTTGAGTTCAGTTCAAGATTTATTTATATGGGCGTGGTCACCAAGCAGCTTTACAGAAATTCCAGACCCAAGCTGTAAATGAAGCCAAGGGTGACAGTGGCAAAAAAAACTGCCCTAAGAGGTAGAAACCTTGAGAGGAACCAAAACTGAATCATCAGATAGAAAAATAATAATACACAATAATACACAATAACACAAATACAATATAAGAATAGAGGATAAAATCCAACATTTAAAGAGGGACTGTTGCATATGACAAGAAATGAATCGAATTGAATTGACATGAAAAACATTCGGAATGCAAAGTAGAAGCTTTTTCACTTGTGGTCTTAGATTTTTCGAGCTCCACTGTACATGCTTACTTGGAGATGTTAGTTTAAATGTATGTGCTTGTTTTGTAGGAACTGATTCCAATGTGCTTTCGCTGTTCCACCCACAACCCACTGCTGAACAACCAGGGCAATGCCTGTGTTAACTGTAGACAGCCTTTCATATTCTCAGCCTCCTCTTACGGTGAGTGAACAGCACACTTACATACACGTCCAAACGTTTGTAGATACTTGCTCATCCAGCTTTTTCCTCCAGATACAGGGTATTTATCCCCCTGTGCTGCAGTACCAGCCTCTACTCTTCTGGAAAGGCTTTCTGCTAGACCATAGCTGTTATGGTGCTGTTAGGATTTGATTGCATTTAAGAACATTAGAGAGGACAGATACTGATGTTGGATGATTAGTTCTGGATCACAAATGACTCATATGTTGTTCCCCTGTAGCTGACGCCTGGCACTGGATGTACTGACCACTGGCTCATGTGTGGCTGCTCCAGAGCTTCCCATACTATTAGCAGGGGATTTATATAAGCTCTTTGTGCACAATTGAGCTTCGGTATCAGCATCTTAAAGTAGCTGAATTCACTAATAAGAAGGGGTGTCTGGGCACTTTTGGTCGTGTGATGTAATACAGCAAGAGGGGTGCCCGCATAGGCTATTTTCAGTCATTTGCATTATTATGCCATAATTTTGCAGGGACCTCTTACTATAATCACAATTGCAGGGCCTCATTTGGTGAATATAACTGTGTGTGTGTGTGTGTGTG
>CM067484.1:25140920-25202914 GCA_034552555.1 Semaprochilodus insignis
TTATTATTATGCTTTTTAAGTATCTTTAAATTGGATCTTATTCTGTTGGCAGATAATTTTGTTTGTTTCAGAACAAGTGGCAGAAAAATTGGCTTGTTTCGAGAACTTTCAACTTTCAAGCATTGTTTATCGGCAGGCAAAATGATCAGCTATAGAATGATATAATAAATTTTACTTAAGCACTTAATTAAAGTGTACGTAACACCTCAGAATGAGCTAAATACTCTTATAATACAAAATAAGAGATATTAGCTATGTTAAGTAAAGTTTAAAATGTCTCACCTGCACAGCAAGGCATTATTGTTGCAACTCATTACTTGAGCTCATGGCGATTCTCCTGCTGGGTTTTATTGCAGCTCTAATCAGATCCACCTGATTCTCCGTTCAGGTTCTCCATTCAGGCTTGATGAAGTAAATCATGTCCATTAAACTACGAGTTTGTAAGGAATGAAAAGCTGCTTGGTGTAAAGCATTGTTCTCAAGGCTTTCCCTATATAGTGAGTTATAAGAAGAGTGCCCTGCAAACTAACTGCATGTTGCGTAAAACTTGTTTGTCAGTAATTGTGTTAAGTTACTTTTGGCCAGTAGTGTAGACACACTCTTAGTGTGCTGCATGTTGGTATCAGGAGTGCGGGAGCGTGCATGAGTGCTTGCGTCAAGTGTATTAAGATTCTTAGTGCTGGATTAGTGTAACTCAGCTCAGCCTACTTACTCTAATTAATCAGTTTATGTGTGTGAAGGACGCTGAGCTTCAACAAGCATAGCACTTAAACCTAGCCATGTAATCAGGTGTGTTACAGTGCCCAGGAAAGTCCATCATGAAAAAACAACACATGTCCCAAAACAGAACCGTGTGATTTATATCCATTTGCTTGACGTTTGAAGAAGCCAGTTAAAAGGAAGGGCAGTTAGGATTATCGTTAGCTGTAAGTATTTGTTGAGGTTATTAAAGCTGCACGTGGAAGGAAGTAGCAAGTCGGGGGAAAAAAAAAAAAACATGCTAATAAATGATGTGCGTGCACTGCAGCGAGTCTCCCTCCAAAGCCTGAAATAATGATTTCAAAGGTCAGAGGTGTCAGGTCGGATTTCACAGGAGTGTTTTTGGGACCACGTCATGTGTCATGTGTCTTTTCATATGAACATCACACACACGCAGGCACAGAAGGGAGGGCCAGCTCGATGTTTAGATCTTAAAGGCAAAATCAACATTATACTGATTAAGATATGATGACAGTAGTAGATAATTCACTTATATCATCAAACACACGTCACTCCCCATTACCAAAGCTCTGCTTGAAGAAACTCGGTATTTATAGTTACTATCCGGTTCTGTTATGGCTAATTGGACACCCATTAAATCAAATGAGGTAGTGCTGATGGAGTTTAACAAAGGCTTGAGGGCAGCAAGATACTAGGAGCCAAACCTGTATCCTTCTAACCAATGTATCAATAACATATTAAAATCTAAAAAATTCTTTGTATGTTTTGATGTGAAAGTCACATGCAGACCACACAAGAATAAATACACTCATCCTCGTAAAAAACAGTTGCAGAAGTAGTAGCACCCAGAAGGAATCAACCGGCAGGAATGAAACTTGGTGGGTAGGTTTGACATTGTGAGACATCATGTCGTGCATATGACATAAGCAAGAATGGGCCTTATTGCTGTGCCTGACTGACCCAACAGCCAGGATTGCGGACATTTAGCGAGCAGTGATGCCCTTTATGCATCAATCTGTCAATCCAGCACCATCGACAGACAGCTGCACGACGCAGGACAACTGCCCTTAACACAACATCAACATCGCCAAAGACTGAAATGCTGTCAGAATAGCAGCGGGTCTTCTTCAGTGCCGAGTCCTGCTTTTGTCTTGGTGAAGACGACCAACGACTCTGTGTGTGGAGGCACCGTGACCAGTGCCAAGACGAATGGTTTCTTGTCACGCGACAAGCTCTAGAAGGCCTGGTGTCACTCCACCTCCATCCCTACCACACAGTCTGCAGGAACTGTGTGAGAATATTCAAGCTGCATGGGATGGATTTTAACAGGACACCATTAGGAACCTCTACACCTCCATGCTGAGACGTCTGGCATATTACGTTAGCAGACATGGCGCCCCAACACCATACTGAGAGACACTACTTCTGTATGTGTAGATCAGTAAATATTGATCATATCAGTCTAAATTTATCATAATTTATTCTTCCTGGTAACCTTTAACTTCCTTCCCAATAGCATTGCAACCCGACACTTCCTTCTGGGTGCAATTATTCTTTTAACGATGAGTGTATGATAGTATAGACGAGAATATAAAGGTGTGTGAAACAGAGCTATTATGGGGCAATGTGGAAGCGTCAAAGCATTTGAAGCAAAGGAGCAGATGGTAAAGACAGAAGGTATTTGTGTTCTTCTTAACACAGTGTGTTCAGAATCTCAGTCGCTGAAATTAGATGACGATGATGATGCGGAAAGACCTGAGGTGGATCCCTTTACTGCCAAACTGAGCTTTGAGGTGAGACAATGACTGACTGGCAGACAGAAAAGGAGATGGCTGAAAATGTTTTATAGTGAATAAAGCCAGTTTGATGGAATCTTGCAGGATTGGCCCTCTATTCTTTGTCATGGTCTCAGTGATGTATATAAACAAAGTTCCTGCCTGTTGACTGTGTTTATTACAGCAGGGGGGGTCCGATTTTGTTCCTGTTGTGGTCAGTCGTCAAGTGTTGAGGTCCATGTCCAGAAGAGACGTTCTAATAAAGCGCTGGCCGAAGCCACTCAGCTGGCAGTACTACCGCTCTCTGCTGCCAGACGTCAGCATTACCATGTGTCCATCCTGCTTTCAGGTATATGCACGTGTCTACTGAAGCTAAACTGACGATTTACCTGATTGTGGTTGTGATGTCAAAACACCATTTAGCCTATAGCAGTTTAGTCTACTCATTCATACGGGGTAAATGCACCCCAAAATCTAAAGGGGGTTTAATATCACCTTTTCTTTTCTGATACTAATATTAAAACATTAGAAATGTATGACAGTACCATCTAAAAACCACTTACCTGTAAAATTAAGTATATTTAACATCTTAAAGTCTTATATACCATATACATATTATATTACACTGCCTGGCCAAAAAAATGGATTTGTTTGGAGTAAAATAAGCAAATACATAGAGCCTTTGACTAGACTGCAGTGATTAATGAAGGGGAAGGCGTATCCCGTGGTCTTGAAAAAGATGTTACCGTGTTTTAGAAAGGCCGAATTATTGGCATCTAAGAAGAAGCTGAAATGACTGGAACTGGGTTAAGAACTGTCCAGTGCGTTATTAGATAGTGGAGACCCTGTCAACTTCCTGGAAGAAAAGTGGTCCGAAAAAATTTAGACTATCTATAGAATACTTAAAAGCATAGTGAAGTCAAATGGTAAAAAATACGGTACAGACGTATTTCTAAATAGACGGTAGAGCTTCCAGCTATGTTTAATAATGAAACTGTGGAACAATAGTGGCGGTTCATCGGGTTCAAATTGTGGAAAAAATGGTTCAGGGTGCAGGAGCATTTTCCAACATGAATTGGTCACCAAAGTGTCCTGACCCTAGTCCTTTGGCTACACTCTCCTGTCTTCAGTGCAAGATCTCATGTTGATGTGTCCAGAGAAAAACATGTATGTCCATTTATGTTTTTTTTTTTTTTTTACTGCTTCATGTAAAGACCACAAGTCAAAAAAGTCAGGAGCAAATTAACATTAAGCAAAAAATACTGGCTGACTTTCTTTGCTTCGTTAATCATGCTAGAATTATATCCTATTTATCCTTGTTGCTGTCCTTCTATTATATGGTTCAGACTGATAACTGTTGTGTTAAACATGCTTTTCCTCTCTGTGCCCTTCTTTCTGCCTCCATGTCTCTTTGTCTCTCAGATGTTCCACAGTGAGGACTATGAGCTCCTGGTTCTGCAGCACAACTGCTGTCCTTACTGCCGAAGACCCTTTGATGAACCCAACTAGCTTAGCATAATGGACTTATGAGGCTGCAGTATAGATTGCATATTTATAGGATCTATGGATCAGCCCAAGATGAACGTGTATGATCCTTCGTTGGAGATTTGGTATATGTGATGGTCAGTGAATGTGTGTGTGTGTGTGTGTGTGTATGAGTGTGTTGGGTGCTTACGTGATGATAGGGTTAAGGTGGCGATGATTCTCAAGCCGTAAGAAAAGCGCCACCTCAGCCGATCGCTCTGATAGGATTAAAGGGATCAGAACACTCAGCAGAAGGAGATTACGGCATTTGAAAGGTACTGGAGTGTGCAAGATCTTTCACCAAGACTCCTTAATATGGACACTTGGTCAGTCTTAATGACGTTTTGTGCATTCACAGTTTAATCTGAAAGATTTTTCACATGATTTCAGATGATATTTTGAGGATTTGTATGATGAAAATGCAGCACTACATTCCAGGTATTTTATATACTTTAAAGGACCTATATGTGAAATGTTACATGCTAGCAAGCTAAATGTCTGTTTCTGCAATCTTCAGTACACTATTTTTGTAATTTATTCATTTTTAATAAAGGCCTTTTTCTTACATAAACACTATGCTTACTTCTGAGCGTGTCAGCTATTCAGTAGACTATTGGAATTGGTGAAACACTATGAAGAATTCTTACTGCAGAACACAGACCTTCCGTATCATTTAATCTACTCCTGATATATACCCTATATTTTCAGATCTGGAGAGAGGACAGTGGTGGCTTAAAAAGGCACTCTGAGAAACTTGGAATGCAGACCATATTAGCTGGACTAAATTATTATATTTGGTAAAGCTCGTGCTGCGATGTCCTCCGTCCTTGAGCATCTCTTGGAGGATTATTGAGACTTGCGCTCTCTCTGACCTCAATCTGTCTTGCAACCCATTCCCCCAAATTACACTACTTCACCTTAATCTCCTGTACACTTTCGGTGTGGTTAAGCCCACCAGGAGGGGGGCTTATAAGAGAGCCGCTCGGTGTCCTGGGGAGTTGATCACTCTGCTCATTTACGCACTTGTTCTCAGGGACCGCTCCTTTTTCCATTTCATCCTCATTTTCTCAGTCGTTCTGTTTTCTGTTTTACTCTCTTACGTTTTTGCCGCCCAGGGATTTCTTTATTTGCCATCTCTCTCTCTCTCCTGTTGTTTTCCCACTTGTGTTTGTAAGTCACCACAGTCGCCATGAACGGGACAGAGGGTCCGAACTTCTACGTGCCGATGTCTAATAAGTCAGGTTTGGTCCGCAGCCCATTCGAAGAGCCACAGTATTACCTAGCTGAGCCATGGAAATACTCCTTGCTGGCTGCCTACATGCTTTTCCTCATGGTTACCTCTTTCCCAATTAACTTCCTCACCCTCTACGTAACTGTGCAGCACAAGAAGCTCCGCACACCCCTTAATTACATCCTGCTGAACCTTGCCGTGGCTGACTTGTTTATGGTGATCGGAGGGTTCACGGTCACGCTCTATACGGCACTGCATGGGTATTTTGTCCTGGGTGTGACGGGCTGCAACATCGAGGGTTTCTTTGCCACAATGGGAGGTGAGTAGTGAGGTTCCACCACAGGTGAAAAAATGGTGTACAACAGGGTTCTGTCTTAAGTCCAGGTATGTTTTCAGACAGTATAGATATTTTCTTTTAAATTCAGTTTTAAAGTACATTTAGCAGTGATGTGCCAGTAAGGGGCAAAAGGGTTTACAACTGGGTTACCCCAGGTCCCTTAATAGTTTGAAAAATATCCTGTAAATATACTTTAAAAGTGCATTTAGTAGTGACGTGCCAACAGCGGTCAAAAATAGGTTCAGAATGGTTCAGTGTGCGCATAGTTTTATTTAATTGTCCTTTTCAGGTATTCCCTTTATGTTGTTTGAGCGGGATTGTGACAGTTTGAGAGTTATAGTGAGTGGTACCATCATACCATGTTTATTACAGTATGTAGTATGTAGAATAATAAGAATGTGACGCTAACTCTTTTAATAACTGAAGCTTCAGTATTTGGTCTATGCTGCAGTAATCTACAGATCAGTTTAGATTCGCCTCTTCCATTAAAAAGAATGTTGATCTCTCTTTTAGGTGAGATTGCTCTGTGGTCCCTGGTGGTCTTGGCTATTGAGCGCTACATTGTGGTGTGCAAACCCATGACGACGTTCCGTTTTGGAGAGCAGCATGCCATCATAGGGGTTGGCTTCACCTGGGTGATGGCCCTCACCTGTGCTGTTCCACCACTGCTTGGGTGGTCCAGGTGAGCACAATAAAACCATACCAGGACAAATAAAAACATAGCTTAGGACACTAGCTTATAATTAGCAAACGGATGCAGGCTGAATCCCAGAGAGCTTTGTTTGCTTTTGACTGTATTTGTGAGCCAATTCTGGCATCACTGTTATGAGCCAATGATCTAGCTGAGCCATATTTGGGCCACTTCCAATAGTTGTACTCTATTCTTAGTGTGGGGGCCAGGTCTGAGCCGAAGACCCAGCCATATACTGTAACACTCAAGCGGGCCAGGCAAATTTTGCTAACTAGGGAGGAATCAAAATACTCTAAGGTGTTCAGAACCTCAAAGTAAATATTATTTTGTATCCTCTTAGAAAAGTGATTTGTCTGTGATGTGGTGAATCTGGGAAGAAGGAAGGAATTCAGATCACCAAAAAAAAAACAAAAAACAGCATTGCACATTGGTGTTTTTGTGTCCGTGCTCACACAGGTATATTCCAGAGGGGATGCAGTGTTCTTGCGGGATAGATTATTATACTCCAAAGCCTGAAATCAACAACACCTCATTCGTCATCTACATGTTCACCCTCCACTTCTGCATTCCTCTCTTCGTCATTTTCTTCTGTTACAGTCGTCTTCTCTGCACCGTCCGCGCGGTGAGACATACATATGCATTTTTGGAATATATGCGCATTAAATAGCCCCTCCTTTCCTTGTGTTCTATATATATAGTATACATTGCAACGGCCGAGATTGTCCCATGTTGTAGCCTATGTGTTTGTATGTATGTGTTATATATGTATATGCAGGTATGCGCTTTAATGATCAAACACACGCACGCCAGTTATCTATCCTCTGGTCATGTACGTTTTGTGTTGTCTTCTAAGGCTGCAGCCCAGCAGCAGGAGTCCGAGAGTACACAGAGGGCGGAGAAAGAGGTGACCCGAATGGTGGTTGTCATGGTGATCGCATTCTTGGTGTGCTGGCTGCCGTACGCCAGTGTGGCTTGGTACATATTTGCCAATCAGGGTGCTGAGTTTGGTCCCGTCTTCATGACCATCCCCGCCTTTTTTGCCAAGAGCGCCGCCCTGTACAACCCTGTCATCTACATCCTTCTCAACAGACAGGTACAGTTGGGGCATAATGTTCTGACGTTCTTCTTCCACCTGGGTGAATTCCACACTTTGCATGCTCTATCGTTAGGGTGTACATTTGTGACCTCACAACCGTTTGGTTTCCTTAATGTTTTTTTTAGGAAACAGACATAAAATCAGTGCAGTTTTCATCTGGATGATCCAGAATGATCCAGGAACCATGGAACTGTAAACTCTTTGCAGAGTATATATATATATATATATATATATATATACTCTTTCATTTGAATGGAGTAGATGAAATAACAGGTGGACCATGGCAGAAGCTTCTTTTCTTTCAGATCTAATCTCGTATTCCATCTTTACCTTCCTTGTCCACCATAATGTTTTCATACCCCACCACTATTCCACATCCTCTTTGTTCTACATCTGTTTATCAAGAGGGGGTCTAGTCTTCTAGCTCAAAGCGGGAAGCCGCCCAAAACGGCATCGCAAACTCAGTTTTCTACTCTCAGTTCTCTACTCTGTTCTCTTAGTTCTCCTTCAGTCATACAGTCGTACTGCAAGCATGGTCCACAGCATGGTCTGAATGTACAAAGGATTTTTAGATTCAAAAAATAAAATGCATGTACTTCATAGAATATTACCATCACACTCAGTTTCCAAAACCAGTGCACTTGAATAACCGCCATCACCGCCATAGTCCTAGTCCTTAGTGACGTTCTTGTTTGAAGTATTTTCGATCATTTGTGTGTCTTCACATCTGGTGTCCTTTTCTCTTGCAGTTCAGAAACTGCATGCTGACCACTGTGTGCTGTGGAAAGAATCCATTCAGTGAGGAGGAGACCAGCACCACTGTTTCTACTAAGACCCAATCTTCTGCAGTCACCTCCAGCCAGGTGGCCCCTGCCTGACCTCATCGTATCTGACCTCCAGCATGCCCATCACCACCCAGCGCACCTGGGAAACCATCATCACGTGCTGCAACTTGGCCAATCATCTATTCTCTACTTTGTTAACGTTTGTGTTTAGTCTGCAATTGGCCAACTGCTTCTGTACAGTTACTCCGGATCTCTGTAACGTGTGTTTGTAATATACACACCAAAGGAATGTCATGCTTTCTTAAATTATGTTCCAGGAACTCAAGGGAACATGTTCAGTTGGCTAGGCAGAGAGTCATGTTTCTCTTCAGTGTCAATAAAACCTTCAAGGAATGAAGCTGCAACTAGACTTCAGCCCATAGTTTGCTTATTAACACGTTGCCGATGTTTTAAATGACTCTGTAGTGAAGCGGTTTAGGCTTTTAGAGAGGCCCTGCTCCTCGGCGTTGTGATGAGTTGATGATGTGGTGGAACGGGTAGATTCTAACAGGCAGGCAGACAGATGTGAGCACATGCGGTTGGAGAAACATCTGGAATCTCATGTTCACAGGTTTACCGTGCAGTCTTTGAGATCCTGCCTGTAGGAAGTGTTGAGTTTTGGTGCATGTGAAAATTGGTCACTGTCAGGCGAAGTATGGAGATGGAAGAAGCCCTGTGAATATAAACGTGACCCGTTCTGCAGCATAAATAAAGGAAGACGAAAAAGCTTGCGTCGTGTGGCGGCTCGGCTCTCTTGTGTAAAGAAGCATGTGGAAGCACTGGTTCTCAATCCTTGCCATGAGGAGCTCATGCACTGCATATTTTTATGCTTCCTCTGCTGCAACACACCTGACTCAGCTCATGGAAGGCTTGGTAATGACCCGATGAGCTGAATCTGGAGCTTTAGAACAATGAAAAGATGCTGGGCAAGGTGTCTGCAGCACAGGGACAAAAGGAGATCTTTGTCCTGTGTTTGAAACTTGAATGTTCATCTTGCGCTTCGACTAGTCATGAAAACTTGCGCTCATTAAACAGACACACGCCGATTAGTTAAGTTCGTAGGTTTATTTGATAAAATTTCCCTCTTTCTCCATGAAAGCAATGCAATAAACTGTATCAGCAGACTAGCCAACACAATGACCCTATAATATGTCTGTTTAGACATGTCAGTCAACCTTCTAAAACCTGTGACATAGTGTGTAACTTCGTCCTCCTCTTGGCCATGACCTGCATAATCACACAGGTGCTTGTAATCACTTGTTTTGAGATCGATTAGAAGCACCCGTGGTCAAACCCTTGCACTACCACAGTTACACTGTACAGGCCATCAGATGTGATTTTATATTTCCTTCTGATTTTTTTTTTCCCTTGAAGACAAACAAGGAATTCCATTAAAAAAATAACAGGAATAAAAATGAACATGGAAAAAACAAAAAAAAAAACCAAACGTAAAACATTTTAGCAGTATTTAACATCTGAGCAGTGCAGGTTACGAGGACGTTCCCATATCTCTTTCCTTTCACATTGAACTTAAGCTATAAAAATCATACACAAAGCTATAAATATTGCTGTGGAAATTTCTTTTTTACTATACAGTCCAGTGCATCATTGGCTCTTCCCCGGAGTGGGGTCAGTGCGTAAAAATAATGGCAGGAACCCCTGGTCCCCTAAGTCCACGTTTAATAGCCTCCCGACACGAAGTGACGTGAAATTAAATTAGTCCCCGTCTTGTGTGAACAGGCATTAATGTGTATTTGGATTGCATATGAATTAAAAACACTCTCACAAGCCAGCCATAGTGGGAAGAAGGGGTGACAGTTATCAGCAACAAAAGATTATTTTTGTTTCGTTTAAGATTTCTCGGCCTTGAGCTTCCCTCCCCTTAGGTTCGACTACAGGAATGTTCGGTTGCTGTGTTTTCATTGCTCACGACCTCCAAGGCTTGGATTGTGATTGGCTCAGACCTGTGGAGGCCTAGTTTGGATTGGCTGGCGTTCAGGCTTCACTGCAGCACTCGTAGATGTTGTCTTCCACCAGGGCAATGACCTGCTCGAACCTGTGCTGCAGCTGAGTGCGCCGGGCCGTTGGGTTGGAGTCCAAAGCGTTCACCACCTGTGTGGGAGACGGGGATGAAACTTTTATAGCATAAACATAGAAGTACATCTATTTCCAGTGATCTGATTTCAAGTGGACGGTGAGATTTAAGGCCGGTTACACCTGGCATTCCTATGTTTTGAAAGCATCCCCAGTGACCGTGATCCGATTTCATGACAGAATGAAGGGTTTTTATCAGGGGTGGACAGTAACAAAGTACATACACGAGTACAGTTTTAAAATGTATCTGTACTTGTACTGAAGTACCAGCTTTTTCTGGAAACGACTTTTACTCTGCTACATTTGAAAGACAAATACTATACCTTTGACTCCACTACACGTCTACAGGTTTCTTATTACTCATTACTTTAAAGCAGCTTTCAAGTCCGTGGATGAATCTTCTTTTGTAAAAAGTGATAGACCACATTGTGTTCATCACAGGGGAAAAGGCATTCCCAGTACGCTAACCCTCCACTGTCAGTCAAGTTCAAAATGCATATTATTTTTTTTTTTTTTGTATAGCTGAACTTTGCGGTTGTAATAATGGCTACTACGGTGGCAGATAAAGATAAAGAGCACCGGTGGTCTTATCTGAAGTCCATATTTAAAATGGAGATTCGTATTATTTTACAAACAATGCCTTCACAAATTCACCATCCGACCTGAGAAAGCACACTGAGGTACATGAACATTTATTTAACACCAGTAAACATTCTAAATGAAGGTGTCTGAATGAAGGCCTGTAGTACTTGCAGTTTCTATGCTGGTTTGTCAAATGATGGTATATGGTTATGTATATTATGCCTGACAGGTTGTCGCATGGGGGCCAATTTTACTTCTCAGCAGATTTTTAACTGGTTCCCATGGGAGATGGCTGTGATGTGTAGTGCTCACTGCTCTCTTATACAATCATATTCGGTGCAGTAGATATGGCATGCAACTTGAAAATTGTGAGTAATTTGAATGTAAATGTGAATCTGGAGGCGGATCACAATGTACAGAAACCAGTCAGTTTGGAAAACGATTGGTTCATAAAATTGGGTCCTGTGTGAATCAACTGCAGGTGCTAATGCAGAGTTGATCTTCGTAACATCATGCAAAGGCAATGCTTTCAGTAGTCATTAGGTTCTCTAAATCCATTGTGGACATAAGAGGACATACTTTTGAGTATTTTTAAAACCACGCACTCCAGTAGTTCAGCTTCCAACAGCTTTCACTTGCATTGGAGTAACATTTAAGCATCTGTACTCTTACTAAGGAAAAGTGTGTCACAGTCCTTGTCTGTTTACAAATATGGGCTGTTAAAACACTGGCAGCAAGCAGTAGAGGAGAAAAGAAGCCACACAGCTGCTTTCATCTCTGCTGTAATGACGGAGTTGATCGAGGTGGTCCTTTGCTTCTGGCAGAGTTAGTGTTCACAGTACAAATGTGTCTTGTGGTCATATGTGTCTCTGACCACCTCCAAAGGTGAAAAGAGACTTACTGAACCCTATTCACATTAGTACTTACCGCTGTCCACTTATGATCAGATCATGCAAGCCGTATGTTAATTCCTGGGTCAAGTCTCTTTAGTTATGTTCTTGTTCAAACGTCTGGTAATACGTCATAATAGTCAAAATATTACTCAAGGATTGATATAACTGATAATGACAGGTATATCCATGAGAAGGCAGAAGGAAAAAAAAAACCTTCGTAACGAATGGATGCCAGTTTTTTCAGACGCATTTATGCTTTCCTGACCTTCACCTTGCTTATACAACGCTACCTCGCCATCTGGCTATGTGGCAAGAGAAGAGAGAAGCTGAGAACAATTTGGCCACTTTACACACGCACGCACCCACAGCGTCACACACAGTGCACCCTCACAATAAGCAGCAGTTCCAGCAAAGCTGCTGTTTTCCAAACCCCCATGCAGTTCCTCTTTCATGTCCCACAGAGCCCATTCACTTAGCACTGCGCCCACAGAGAATGAGCTCAATCACATGCGCTCGCAATCAGCCCTGTTTCACTGCGCCGCTCTAGCCATGCTGCGCCTGAAGAATGGGCATTAAAACAGCCCTGGGGATTAGCATCAGGGTGCCAGGACACACACATACACACACACACACACTCACTCTCAGTCGTTCAAATGGTTTTACTGCAGGTGAGATGGAAAGAGGGCACACAGTATAAGGGAGATATGGGCGTGCATAAGTTTTGAGAGTGTACTGTCAGAATCATAAACTCAGTGACTCCTCCATTCCACTCTAGAAAGCAAGTTGTACCAATGCCGTACCTGACAGCGATATCTCTTGGCGTATTTGTAGATTTCCGTAAGGGCTAAGTTGGTGTTGAACTCATTCCTGTATTTCTGTTAAACAAACAGAACACATAGATAAATAGTTAAACAGAAGAATTCTATTCTCCAAATAATCCGATTATTATTAAACATGTACTATTGTTATGTAAAGTCTGCATAATTAAATATTTAAGCTGAAAAAAAAAAATTCTAAGGAGACTGAATTGTTCACAGAGCTATTATATGTAATGGTTATGAATATAGCGCCTGTGGTTTGAGATATATATTGAGCGCCTGTGGTTTTACAATATATATAATAATAAACGTTACAAATAAAAACATGGAAGGCACTCATGGGTTCCCTGCTTGTATTATTGTAAATAAATTGGCTATATTTGCGACCTGCCAAACCCTGATTTCGATCACCGCCACTGCAATGGAAATGTAAGCCAGCAGGCTGTAATGCATCGTTTACCATCAAACCACACTGACCGTTATGCATTAATGTTCTGTGATGACACAGCAGTTGTGTTCCCCACCCCAACCAAAAAACACATCACAGTAGTTAACAATGCCGGATAAAGACATCCAGTTCGCAGAGACTAATTTGCATAAAACTGGCCTCCTACTAGCCGTTATTTAGATGAGCAACATTATCATTTCTGGCTGTTTGTTATTGCGGAACCTTTGCCATGCATTCTGACACTCACCCGTGACTCCTCAGCTAAGTGGGCGTTCATCTCCTGCTCACTGAGAGGTGCCATCTCTTGGATCTGTTTGTAATAGCACTGCACTCTCTTCTTATACTCTGGAATCTCTTTAGCATACAGCAGCTTATTGGTGGGAGAGTCCTGGGAATTCAAACATAAACATGAAAAATTAATGGCATATCTGTGGTTTCTCGAATTTGGAGTTTGTTTCCAGCTCAGTGCTTTCAGTTCTCAGGATGTACTTCTATTCGGCATTTGCCAGAGTGTGCTTTACAGAAACATCTTATCTCTAAATATCCATGTAGTCAGCAGAACAACTTCAGATGGATTGAATTTGGAACAAACGCTAGCAACATCCTAATTAGACAAAGCTTACTAAATGATGTCCCTGGTTCAGTACTATCCTAACTTTAACCATTTGTTTCTGTCATTTTGTGTAGTGACAGGCATCACATTTCACTAAAGTAGCATGATGATGATGTTACTGTGCTTTCACTTCTGGGGTTTTCTTGCTTACTGACCAATAATGTAGTCCATGCTCAGTCCTCTCCTACGAGATGACCACCAGAACATTACAGAGTGTTTAGCTGCACACATGCTGGTGATTCAATGTATCACTTCTATATTAGGACGAGTATTATTATGTTTATACTGCATTATGTACACTGTGTGTATGATACATGTATACTTAATAAGGATACTTGAGTCTATATTTGGCTGCTATTGCACAGTGTACTGTACAAATGTTCTTCTCCTATACCTTTCAGTCTTATATAGCATATATTGTACATTTTCTTTATTTACATACATATATATCTTTTTTTCTTCCATCTAGTCTTTTCTTTCTTTATTTAGTACTTACTATTTATATTGCAATTGTTAGTACTTGTTGTCCGGGAGCTGGTGCAGAGTAAGAATTTCATTGTACAGTGCAACTGCTTGTTTCTCTGTGCCTATGACAATAAACTCTTGAATCTTAAAAAAATCCCAGACATTAAAGACAGTCTCCACAATCCTCTCTTATTACCTTGCTGTGTTATTGCTAAAAAATGTGTCAAATAAAATATTACATTGATGCTGGTGATCTGAATGTGTGGCTGTTTATTAGGAGGAACATCATTAGAGCAGTCAGCTAAAGCTTTGGGAAACTGAAACCGAGGAGTGGAGGGGTGCTCTCACAATATCCGTAAACTTCCAGGTTATGGCACTTGTTTTGACCTTTTTAACATTGGTAGCCGTAGCTCTTTGGCTAACTAACTTACAGTTTTATTATTATTTTGCTTATGTGTTTAGGTTTCAGCTGTGAACCACTGTACACAGTTAATTGTTGACTTCAATCAAGTTTAAGATTTCCTAACTTGAGTTAAGCCAAAGATAAAACAAAACTCGGTGTGATTGTGAAGTAACATTCACATGAACTAAGTATGTGTTTCTTAATGTTACATGCGGAGAATGCTCTCTCCTTCTCTACCTCTCTCTCTCTCTCTCTCTCTCTCTCTCTCTCTCTCTCTCATTTTCTCACTCTCTGTTTTTCTCTCCCTCTTCCTGTCCTCCACCAGTTCTCTTCCTGTGGGTTCTCCATCTGTCTGGTGACCTTTAACCTCTGATATTGTCCTCTTCCTCTCTCTTGCCTGTTCTACCTTTGAGAACACTCTTCAGGCATATATATATGTATACCAACACATGATCCAGCTCATCGACATACATATCACTGATCTGTTCATTAAGCGAGGAAGAGAGACAGGGCTGTGTGAGTGTGTTTTAGCTCAAAGCCTCTGTTGGAAGAGTGTACTGGAGAGGAGAAGTGAGTCAGGAAATCAGGAGCTGAAGGTCAGTCTGTGTTTGTGTGTATATGTGTGTTTCAGTGTGAAGCCTCTATTAGAGGAGTGTGTTGGTATGGAGATGAGAAGTGAGACAGATAAACCGGGAGCTGAAGGTCAGTCGGTGTGTGTGTGAGAGAGAGACAAGCTGATTTAGGAGGAGAAAAGACTGTGAACATGAGAATCTTCATGTTGGTGACCTTGAACAACAGACATCAAAGATATATCTACAGCAGTGTGTGCGCGTGCACATGTGGGTGTATACAGACATGATGAATAGAAACTACTGCAGGATGATTATACATTTTTGGGTGAAACGCTTGTAGTACACTAAGAGGTGAAGTATAGGAGCAGAGGCAGGGTTGTCTTTCCACTTAATGGGTGCAAGAAATGAAAAACAAAATAAGAAGGAAAAACAATTTTGTCACATCATAATCGATAACAGAAAACTCAACTATGAACATACATCTTCAAGAAGATGAAGAATATTGAAATCATTCACTCCCAAATGTGTTTTGTTGCCATCTTACAATTACTGTGTTAAATGCTGCTTGCTTTTTTCTGGTACCGTGGTCTGGTTTCGCACATGCACAGACCAAGATATCCTAAAGAAATCCATATATAAATGAACTGAGACTTCGGATTACTGAGCTCTCTGTATTTGATTTCATTTGGCACTTTATTTGGCATTGATCCAGTCTAAGAAATCAGAGTAAGAACAATCAGATACTGCAATTATAATATATAAATAAATAATATCTAGACACCCCACATATGCATCAGGCCTGCAAAGTCACTTTTACACCTTGTGTCTTTGTAAATTTCTCAGTAATTCAATAACTTATCTCAGATCAATATTTTCTTATTTCTCCTCGTATCTTTGTTTTCTTATTTTCTTATATCTGAGCCGACATGTCTACGTTAGCTTACCCTGCTGCAGTGCTCTTGCGTTGGCAACAGTTTTTGCCAACCCGATTTCCAATTTATAGTCACTAATATCTGGTAACTGATAACCACAAACCTGTACTTCTCCTTCTATGTACGTAAAGTTTATTGCTAGCTACCCTAATGAGTCTATGGGTTCACATTCTGATTGTCTCTTGAAAATGCACTTCCTTATTTTTATGGAAATGGACCTTTTATCCAGTACAGAGCACTGGAATGATATTGTCCCTTCTTTTAAAGAGCCAGCTGATGGTCTTTTTTAATGCACAGAATCCATGACACACTTCGAAGCTCAACTATAGTCTAGGAGCTGTGGAGCTACAGTATGTAGGTTGACAGTACTGAGGGAATGAGGAGTTTATTTAGAGGGTGAAAGAGTGAACCAGTTATTTGAAGTATGAGGGGTTAGAGGCTCTCTTAGACACACACTGGAGCGACTGACAGATTTGAAGATAGATGTTAACAGAGATACCTAATACTAACTTTACCCAGGTGCAGAAGCAGCCATTGTATGTGTGTGCTGACAACAGTTTGAGAATGGATTCCAGATGAGGCTTACTGGAGTATTGTTATGGGTTTGTGTGTCTCTTTACCTTTCCCAGCTGTAGGTCAGAGATGGAGCATGCGTCGATAAAAGCCTGAGCTATGACAGAAAGACACGCATCCATGTGATCTGTTTTATCAATGTCAAACACGAACTGGGGGTTCTTCAGAATGTTCACCCAGAAACGTAGAGGCAAACTAGAGAGACAGAGAGAGAAAATCAGTCAACTTCTCATCACCTGAACACTGGGGTCATAAATACAGTCCCCCTTTGGCCCACATACTCAAGAAACTTTTTACACTCTCTGTAACTCACTTCAACCCTACCTAAACCCAAATCCCTGGAACTCTACCAAACTCTAAACATGGATTTAATTTCAGAACCTAATCTTACCTAATCTACCCAATCTTAAATTTGAATCTTTTGATCTTACTTAAGCTTGGATCTCTTGAACCTTAACTAAGCCTGAGTTTCTAGAACACTGCCAAGCCTTAAGCTATAATCTCTGAAACATTGCCAAACCATGAAACTCTGGAACTTTATTAAACCTTAAATCTCTGGAACCATATCAGGCCCTAAGCCAGAATCCCAGGAGTCTTACCAAACCATGAATCTCTGGAACCATATTAAACCCCATATCTCTGGAACTCTACATAACCCAAAATCTGTGGAACTTTATTAAACCCTAAATCTCTGGAACACTACGACACAATGAATCTCTATAACCCTACCACATATTGAATCTCTATAACCACACCAAGCCTTAAGCCAGAATCTCTGGAACCTTACTAAACCATGAATATCTGGACCCCGCCAAACTGTGATTCTCCAGAACCTACTAAACTGAGAATCTTGTAACCACACTAAAGCCAGCATCTCTGGAACCCCACTAAATTAAGAATCTCTAGAACCCTACCAAACTGTGATTCTCTGGAGCCCTACTAAACCAACTAAGCCAGAGCATAAATCAGTTGAGCCCCACCTGAGCCTAAGATAGTTATTATCTAGCCTCTCTTAACAAGCCAATTAAATGACTAGCTTCTATATTCCCTGACAAAACTGAATGGTCTTTACCTGTTGGTCTTCCAGATGTGTAGTGTGTCCGGGTCTGTGATCCCCCGCTTGTCTGCCTGCTCTTCTAGGAAATCGAAAAAATATTTTACTGCCAGTGGGGGCTTGTCTTGTGGGATGCTAAGGATTGCCTGGAAGAGGTCATCCAGGAACTTTTGAAGTGTTCCCTGTATGGAGGCAAGAAAGAGAAACTGGATTCAGAAACTGGGTTTAAACTCACATTTTATCAATGTCTGAGCAAGCGTTGCTATTTGGACTAAACTAAAGTAAATTACTCGGAGTATTCAGACACCTGCTTGTGCTTCATTTGTTTTAAATCAAATGCATTTATAGTCAGTCAGCCCCTCTTTTCTGCAGTAAGAATATATACTCCTCTTTGAAAGCTTTACCCTTTACGCTCAAATGTTATTCGATTCGGCCACAAAAGCAATGCTGAAGTCATGCACTGGCACAGGCTGATTAGGACTGGCTTGCAAAACAGTGTTCCAGCTTATCCCAAAACTGTTTGAAGGTTCTTCATCACTGTAGAAAACATGTTCCCACTGTTCCAAAGTCTAATAGCATTGTGCGTGGTGGTGCAGCTGCTCCAAAGTGTCTCATTCTATGGCCAAAACTTTTCCATGGAGATCACATGACTGTGGATATGCAATTGAAGACTGTCTCAGTAATGTGCTTGTGTGCCTTCAATAGCCAAATCCATGAGTTAGAAGGGGTGCCTGGACACTTCTGGACATACAGTATATTTAAAACATGCTCCCCCTTCCAGAAATCGTTTGTGTTTATAGCATCATTATCTCCAAACGCTCTGAAATTGCATAATATGACTAAAGATGTCAAATGACCTGATATCTCTGTGAAACAGACTGGCTGGATCTCACTGAACTTCTTGAATCTTACCTTAGTGGAAAGTAAGCGTGTCAGGTATATCTCAGGCAACACCTTCTTCCTGTGACTGTGCCTGTGAGACTTCTTGGTTTCTGTGAGTTCATCGTGTAGCGAGACCTGTGTCCATGAAAGCAAAGAAAAGCAAAGGCATCAAAGCGAAGACAAGTCAGTAAACGGCAATCAGCGAACGATGACGTTAGGAGCTCTGTTTAGTGAAATAACTTTTTAGCTTAGCTCTTTGAGTTCAATGAAAATAAACTGGGAAATAAAGTGTGTCCTTTTGAAATGCTTACAGGCAAACCATTTGAGACAAATTCATAATGTCAGCTGAAACAGAACTGAATCTTAAACACTATTGTTACATTAACCCGAGGATGGTCCATTACGTCTGCTTCTCTCTCCTTTCTTTCTTTCTTTCTTTCTTTCTTCTTTCTTTTTTTCTTTCTTGCTTTTTTCTATCTTTCTCCATGTCATTACTCTGAAGATTGTAAGCACACAGCAATACCTCCAGGCTTTATGGAAAACCTACATAATCAACCACAGACCTCAATAATATTGTGTGTGTGAGTGTGTGTGTGTGTGTGTATGTGTGAGTGTGTATGTGTGAGTGTGTGAGTATAAGGGAGAAAAAAACTCTTACCAGATGAACATACTTCTCTGTGTCCAAGTCTTTAGCTGCACAGAGAAAAACACAATTACTCAGTAAGTCAGACTTAAGACATAAAGACAAAGGTAAGAGACAAAGAATATAATTAAAGGAGAGAAACTGAAAACGCTAGAATGAGGAGAAGGTTAATGAGGGAAAGACCACGTGTGGAGGTGTTTCATGTGTGTGTATATGAGTTAGCGAGGTCAAGAGAGGAGACGCACTGATTGGTAGTGGAGCCGGTCTAATGAGCTTTAGTACCTCACCATGATTACAACGGACATTGACTTTCCTGGTTTACAAACATTACCAAACAAGAACAGATTTCTGTATGGAGCCTCATTATGAGGGGTGTGTTTGTGTGTGTGTGTGTGTGTTAGTGTATGTGTGTGTGTTTCTTAGTCTGGCATACAGGAATTTAGTGCTTCATTTGTTTAGGCTTAAGATTTCTTTAAAACTGGACAGGTGATTTATATTATCGTGTATGCGTGTACACTACTGTTGATAGGTTCAGGTGATCACTTGTGGTATTTATAATTGCTGTTATTTTATTCAATAATAATGTATACAGTGTTGTACTATAATTTCAACATCAAAAGACATTAAAGTATTTTAGTAAAATTATGTTAAATAATATATTGTAACTGCCTGTCTACAGCAAGTCCTTGACATTTGATCACTCCTATTTAAATACAGGCCATTCTCTGGAATTCTAGTTTGGGAAAACTACTTCTAGGCACCAACCAGTAACATCTTACAGTGCTCTAGTAGTCATGCAAGTATGAACTAATTTTTCAGCATCTTTTAGGAATAGCATGTGTCTTATTTTGGACATACTTCTCAAGTAGTTGAGATATGACTGATTTGGGGCTAGAAACACTATCATAGGAACCAGGTTCCACCCAATATCAACATGTTTTGCCAGCAAATCAAAGAACCTTTCTATTTCATGCAGTGTTTTGTGTTGGGTGACTGTGCTGGGCCCTCTTTTAACTTTTGTTAGGACTTGAGGTAAGGATTAGGTGCCTGTTGAAAAATAAAAAAGCACTTCACCGCAGTTGTCTCTGCTTGGCACGGCATCATCTGGGATTACAGAGCCGCTGTGCTCCAGCAAATAGACTTTTTTCACAAACGCTAAAAGATCAGAATCTCCAAAAGCAACTTAAATCGCGCTACAAACTAAATTATAGCCTGCGTGGAAGCATCCAGAGTTCAGTTTCTAAATGAAGTGAAGTTCTTCATGCTACTTTCACTTTTTCAGAATGGAGAGAAGCCGAGTTTCACCATTTGTCAATTTTGCTGGAAGGAAAAAATCTGAAAGCCCTCGCAAAGTTTCAGCTTCTGAAATAAGGTGGAGAAACTATACATTCTCCTCTCACTTTTCCACTGAAAATATCCTTCACAACATTTCACAGAAGTAAAGAACATTCTCATTAGATGTTCTGTCTGGGATTTTGCAAGATTCCAAAAAAAAAAAAATCACATCACACCCGGTGTGTATAGTGTTGAAGCGGAAAAATCACATCCAAATATTGCACATTTTTGTGTTGTGTTCCGTGCAAAACAGCCTTTAGTCTTGTCTCACGCTTGTAACACTTGCAAAATTCTACCAACAAAAAAAAACTCATGAAACCATCACAGGACACAACATTACTGAGGGCTGGGCTTTGATTCATAGTAAATAAAAGAAGCGATCTCTGTCTCAAAAAGCAGGTGTGGAAGAAGTTATGAGTCAGCAGAGCACATCCATCCAGCTAGGCCTGACAGTCACATACACACATGCAGTCATGGTCATTACCTCTGCCCAGTGTGTTCTCTCTCTTGTCTTTCATGCTCATGGCGAGTGACGCCCCCTCAGGGATCTGTACAGGGTGAAAGGACAAAAGGTGAAAGTTCGTAAGGACAAGACACACTGCCCTCCACTCAAGTGAGAAAGCACTCATTAAGCTGAAGAAGTTTACACACTGGGTAACGAGTTGCACAGCTTTTTCACTGAACCATCTCTTCATGCATGGACACCCACATGCATGTACACAACACACTGTTCACAGCTCGTTCCCTGTGGCACCTCTCAAGCTAAACAGTCACGCCGCTAAGAGCGCAGGGTCATGACTGTTTACACACACATTCTCTCGTTCAATCTTGTCCTCCCTCTGTTTTTTTTGTCTCTGTCTTCACGCTGTGAGGAGATCTAAGAGGGCTTAAATCTGAAAACTGACATTTATTGCAACTGACACACACACAAAGACACACACTTACCTTGTAGTGAAACACAGTGTTGAGCTTCTTCCTGCCATCCTCCATTACAGAGGTGTTATCCAGATCCTGAAGAATTCTGCTGCTGCAGCCACCCCCAGGAAACCACTCTGGGGGGGAATGAGAAAATTACAATGGCTTTCAAAGACGCTATAAAACTCTGGGTTGGCCGTTGAATACCTTCGCAAACGTCTTTTGTTATTGCCTTTAAGTCTCCTCATAAAGTGGGCAACTCATTCTTAGTTCTTACAATGGGTACAGAAAAAACTCACTCAAACACTTTTATCTGAAATTACGTAACTCTTCTAAAGGATTGTAGGCGCAGAAACATGAGGAAATTCAGGGCCAAAGGAAATTTGATAAAAGTTGCTTTCATGGATGTTATAGAACATCTCCACCAGCTGCTATGGCTAACACGGCACGACAAGTAACATATTTCTTTGCCTTTATTTATTTCTTTTTTTTTGCCTTTATGCCTGTAAAGCACTTTTAGCTGCTTTTGTCTATACTTTGCACTTGCTTTTAATTATTTGTATTATTTTTCTCAGCTATTGCAATTGGTATCTTTTTAGAACCTGTATTTCTTTCCCTTTTATTTTACTTCATATCTTTTATATTTTCCAAAGCTAATCCAACAATCGATGCATTGAGGAAATCTATACGTTGAGGAAAGTGTTTATTCTACATCCTCTAAAGTCTCTTGCAGGTTGAATGCCTGTACTGTTATCCCAAGGGCTGATTAATATCTTTTAGGTTTTATTTTACTTGGAAGAATAACTTGGTTCTCATTTTCCTTAAGTATGAGGGATCAGTGCATTGGTTATCCTAGGTTTAATCGACTCTGAGGTTGAAGGCTTAATGCTAGCACTGTTATTCCAAAGACTGCTTGACACCTTTGAGGATTTGTGTATTACATCAAAGTATAATCTTGTTACCGTTGCCGTTCTGGTGATCTAGTAAAAGGCTGTAACTCTGTGATCTTTCATAACAGTTAACATAACTGTTATCCTGGTTTTAATCAGCTCTCCTGCAGATTAAATGCTAGCACTGTTCTATCATGGATTAATTGATATCTTACACGTGGTAATCTTCTTCACTTTAATGCTTTTTTTTTTTTTGTTTTTTAGAACTTTATTTATATACAGCACATTGAACTGCCTTTGTATAAAATGTACTAGATAAATAAATGTGCCATACCTTGCCTCTATATTTCTGAATAAGTATTTGAACTGCACAGAAACTGCTGAGCATACCTAGATCTATTAAAAAACTGAGCAGGCTTTATGCTGCTACTGGAACATGAGTCAGCAATGACTGTGGGAGATTGTGTGTAGATTATGAGTTCATTAGAACAGTTTGTTAGCAGTAGCTTCAATGATCAGGCTTTATCCAGCAGTGCTTTGATGAGTTGTTTATTTACCTAGGTCAACATCCTCTTCCCGAGGCCACTGTGAGAAGGGCAGGTTCTTGTAGAATGCTTCCAGAATCTTCTCCTTCACCTGGCAGATGGTGTCTGTATTCATCACACGCACACTCACAGAATCCATTCCGAAGCCTTGGAATGACACGTTAATGTTCTGGAACGCACACAGCCAACATGTCAGTACAACAAGCAGGTTTAAAGCCTTTAACCTCAAAATTCTTTCAATATTGTCATCTGTACAATACATCCTTCAAGTGTTACAACATTCATCACATGAACCAACTTCCTGCAGACACCACATGATGATCAGACACCCTGTCCAGTGCCTTGAGGAAAGCAGTGTGTCAAGCAGGCGTTTTGCTAGACGGGAAATGATGTCATCTTTGAGGATCACTCAGAAGCTCACCAGTGGTTTGGCTTCAATGTTCTCTCTCAGGAGCCACTCCTCGTTCAGTGTATAGCGCGCCTTTCCTGTGATAGCATCTATGGAGCCCTTGTTGATCTGTTGTTTGATGGCACACAGTAGGAGAAAGAAAGGCTCACCAACCGTCTCCTGGAAGAAAAGAGTCATGAGAAGAATGTGTCAAATGATCCAAAGATGCAAAAGGAACTTCAAGGGATTGGAGCTATGCCCACAGTAAATGTATCTGTGAATGAGATTTAGAGCTTTAATTGGGCCTAAAGGTTTGTCCATAACCAACCAACACTAATTGGAGATAAATCCTGAAATACCAGATGATGGTGCCTACTACATTACCTTAGCAACAGTGTTCAGTTACCTAGCACTGATGACAGCCATTGTCAAAAATTAATAGCCCTAATTACTAGCTATAAACAATAAAGTTTAACAAATGTATTCAGCAATTAATGCCTTCCCAGCAGCATTCTGGCACATTTCAGTCTCCTAAAACTTTAGGCTACATAATGCTTTGTTTCCATGCTGTGCTTGAGGACTTCAGTGGACCACAACACCAACGAGTGCAGGCAGATTATTGTTTAAGAAATTGTTTAAGGTATTGAAAGTGTTTAGAATAAATAAAAACAGGAGAAAACATTAAGCGAGATAAATGGAGACCAAAATCAGAGTCTATCCAACCCTGACAAATATCTGAGAAACGATGTCCAAACCAAACTGAAATCAGCCATGAAATATTCTGGACTCTAAAGGTATTTACATCAAATGGAAATGCTCTGAAAAATTCAGAACTACGTAGGCGACCAGTAGGGGAGCAGATTTCAAAGCAATACCCCTGGCGTGAAGCCCAGATCTGCATTTTTATCGCTCGACTCTTTCTCTCTCTCTCTTCCTCTCACCTTGAGGTAGCTGTACATGCAGATGGACATCCAGTTGGTCAGCATCTTCTCAACCACGGACTCGGTGCGCCGCAGCATTAACTTGGGGTTCTTGGAGGCCGAGGCGTCAATCAAATCCACCAGCAGCTCCTTCATGATGCTGGTGTAGTATTCCAGTTTACCATGGAGGGCGATGGTGAGCAACGAGGCCAGATTACATCTGGACAGACAGATGGGCAGACAGAAAGAAACACACAGAGACACAAACACACACACACACACACACACACACACACCAAAAGGTAGCAGAGAGCAAGAGAGGAAGGAGAAAAAAAGAAGGAAGCCATGTTAATCAACAAAACACGGTCATAAAACCAGCTACATCTCCCTATAGATATAGCCATGAAGGAAAAAAATGGCTGGAGCTGTTCCACTGACAGTATGAGGTCTTAGCTCTAGAGTGTAGGCGTAGAAGACTTTGGGAATTGTGTCAGTACAATGCTTCTTTCTTGTGTGTTTGTGTGTGTGTGTGTGTGTGTGTGTGTGTGAACCACACAACCAACCAGAGAATGTGGGTGAGACTGGGGACTGAGATTCTTTGAGCCACATCCAAATGTCCTTATTACATTTGAATAGCCATGTTGTGACTTCTCTGATGTATATCAGAATACTCCCAGCATGCATCAGGAAATTACAGTGTCCATTCTACTGCCGAAATAATTATTCAGTGACAGGAAATAGAAATTGATGGGAAAACCTGCCAGTAATCAAACCTTGTCAATCAGTACAATACTTGTCAATCAAAACAAGCACTTCTGAATCAAAGCCAGTTTTGCATTCCTATACTATTACAAAGGACCCACACAGTTTTAATGAACCACGTGAATATTAACCCTTAGAAAAAGTGGCATCACAATGGATAAACAGGCATGACAATCCCACCAAGTCCTATAACACAGCCTGCCTCCCTGAAATATTTACCAGACTCATGTGTTTACATGCACAAATTGAAGACGTTATGATAACTATCAGCTAAAATACAATCAACTCGGTTGAGATATAACAATAAGGTTCCTTATGAAGGGTTCATTCATATTTTGCTCCATGACCCATAAGATCCTGTTTAGCTTAAAGATCTACAGTTATTGCCGTAATTTCATGAAATAAGTGACACTGTTATCCAATTTACATTCTAGGTATCCAGGTTCTATTCCCCTCTACTCTATTCACCTCTTCTGCTTACAAACACGAATGTGGTGACTGCATAGTAATAACTGGAACTTCTAATGGTTAAGAGGTGATCAAGATGACAATTGAATGCACTTGGGGAGTGTTGTGTCCTTTTTGGAAGACTTTTTGGCTACCTGTCTCGAACAGCAAAGTCCTTTTGCTGTTCTAGCGCGTGAACAAAGGTGATGAGGAAATGCTTGTTGTTGAGAAGAGTGGAAAACAGAGTGATTCCCTCCTCCATGTTGGGTCTGGCTGTGCTGGATGGCTGAGAGAGAGAGAGAGAGAGAAGACAATGGCATGTTGACTCAATAGGACTGAGAATTGGGTAACCAGTACTTTTAAAAAGAAAAGTGTTTTGCAACATCATTTTTGATCATATTAAGGCAAATGATGCAACCAAAAACAATGACACATAACCCTTATACTCATGCCTCATCTACCCATTGTGCAAACCAAGTACTATACATCTTTGGACTGGTTGGTGAACTCTAAAGAGCAAGCATAACGGATTGTAGTTTTAATATAACCAGTAATGATCATGATTGACGCCATAATGTTTGTCATAAGTCACAATTTTTGTCACAAGTTGTCATAATTTATGCTAAGTGTACTTTATTCTGCCATCATGACATCCCTAACGGTAACATGATGTTTTATTATCGGTCTTAATCGGCTGTCATAATAGCATGTGACATCTGCCGTTATGTGTTTATGCCATGGTTAGGTTAAAGTTATGTAGCAGGGTTCAAGTAAAGTGTTACCAAATTCTGATCACAAGACAGCAAAATTAGATGACTCCAAAGCCCATCAGTTCACAAGAGAAATACACGTCAGATTGATAGATGAAAAGGAATATCTGAACGCCCCCCAGAACCTCAACCCTTAATCGTTTTAATTCCTTTCACTCCATTTGACCCATCAAATGGTATTACATCATGAACAAGGTAAGAGTTTAACAGAGCTGTAAATTGGGGGGTCCCTGTGGATGTTTTCCATATGCTCACACTGACAGAAACGGAGCAGGAGTGAAACAAAGACGGATGTGCGCGTGAAGATTTATGTCTGGTGCTGTGAATTAAAAAAAAAAAAAAGCTTGCTTCCTTTAAAGACGATCCGCTGCGTAAAAACACTTCATCACTGTTAAAGATGATCCCCCCTGTCTCCTGACCTGAAATCTGTGTGTAACACACAAGCATGCATGCATGGATACACGCGCACACACACAGGCTGCGCGCAGAGGCGTTCATTAATCATGGCGTAATGGGGCACTGTGTCACATGACAACCGTTTCTCCAACAGTTCATTATCTCCAAAAGTTAACTTTGCAAGAGTATTCCCTTCTGCAGCGGCTCAGAGAAAACTGCTGAAACCTACAAACGCAGCAGAATTACATTCATGTTGTGCGTGTATGAGAGACTATTGTGTGCCGTACCTGCCAGTCCTGCAGGAGAGGGTGGGTTTCTGGCAAAGCTCTTGGTCCCTGAGGGTCATTTTCATACACGGGCTGAACCAGGCTCCTCTCGTAGTCTGAACACATCTACATACACACACAGGAACGTAATAGAATTTAAATTAGATTGTAATAGTTGATTAATGTGAATTTATTTGAAATATATATGCTGATATAAACACATAGTTACGGTTCTGAAATCTGATTGGCTGAAGCATGTTTGAAGCCATTGTGAATTACTACATGCATGCACAGCTATGACCACCTCAAAACAACTGAATTCTGTAATGTACACTCACTAAATACCAGTGCGAATTGATTGTTGTGGCTGAACTAAGATAAAACAGGCTAAAAGAAGGCTAACAGTATTTGAAGCATTTACCTGAATAGTTCAAAATAATCTCAAAATACTAAGTAAAGAACCTGTTATTAATCAGTATACGTCTACCACTCGACTTGACAGGTTTGAAGAGTAAACATCAGGCTAACAGTTGGCTTTGATACGTTCTCCAGCTAGTGATAGATTTGATAGACTTGTTTTAGGAACATGCCTACATAAATTTTCCGCACTCTTGCAAACTTTCCCTCCCTCTTCTTTCTGTTGGCAGTTCCACAAAAATATACTAATATTTCTCAATACATGAATATACATCCCAGCATGGCGCTATCTGTCAATCAAATCATGCTCTGTAAAATGTTGCCTGTGATAATTCATCTGTTACTGCTTGTGAACAGGTCTGGGTTTCAGATTTAGCAGTACCCTGGCCTGACTGGGCTTCACTTTTATTCCCATGCAGATTTCTGATAAACAGGCCTTCAAGGCTTTTTGCTTTATTATCAATATAAATGTCCAGTCATTTATACATTTTGAATGCTGCTCTAAAATGATGACCTTTTCAAAGAAGAAAGTCAACATTCCTTAATGCACATGAGTATAAGAAGAGTCTATTCATTATGGGATGTTCACGCAATGTAAAGGGTAAGAGAGTAGGGCAAGAGTGAGGAAACAATAAAAAATGAGCAGAGAAAGCAGAGGGAGTGAAGAGGAGAAGGGAGGAAAAGGGATGGAACGAGGGGGAGTGGAAGAGGGAGGGAAAGGAGGATTGTGTTGCAGGGAGTTTAATATCCCAGTAGACTTGCTGGGGAAAGAGAACTGAGGTCACAATAAAAGTATTTATGTTTCTATTCAGGCTACTTTCAACACCCAAAATGCACACACACACACACACACACACACACACACACACACACACACACAGCGTCTTTCCATCCCGTTACAAAACATTTGCCACTTCAGGCTTTGCCCTACTTACATCCTACTTACAATGAGACCACTACAGTGTGTATGTGTATGCATGTATGTGTGTGTGTGTGTGTGTGTGTGTGTGTGTGTGTGTGTGTGTATTTTGGGTGTATGCTTGGTTTTCTTGTCTAGGTGCCCACTATTGTTCAGACAGTGCTGATGGAAATTATAATGCTTGTGGCTTTCAACACAGAGGAAAGACACACAAACATAACTTGTACCTTTAAGCTAAAAACACTAAAACCAGACAGACTGTGCACACACACACACACACAAATATGTACACACACACACCCACACACACACACAGGTTTTTCTTTCTGTGAAACATTCTTCTGTAAACGGATCTGTGTTTTGTGCTGATAAATGTGCACTACTGCGCTACACTATGCACTACTATGCTAGTATTACATTTCATCACTGTCTAAAAAAAGACGTGTCTTCAAAATAGTAACTTTTAAGGAGAAGGCAAAAACCGTTGTAAGTCAATGTTAAGAAGTGTTTTGCTTGTGACATTAGAGCATCTTTTGGTCCATTCATCATAAAAATCACATCATGTAAAGGACAGCTGCTGTGTTCAAATGATGCATAAAGATACGCATTTACAAATATTCAGATGCATGGTCATTTTTCTGGACAGCAATAATTTATTATTATACAAAACACAATTGTACTTATATATTTAATCCAGGGGCTAAATGTAATCCTAAACAGCCCCTGAAGCATAATCCTAACTATTATTTTGCATTGTGGTCTTATAAAATTCTAACTCCAAGCTCTTCTGTAACTGGCACCAAAGTAAGTGAATACGTGTAAGACGTCCTGTTTAAAAGCATGTTGGTAAATGAGGACCAGTCATTACATGTTGGGATGTTACTCATACAATAGTGTTCCATTCCACCTATTTATCAAAATGTTTGTGTAATTAAGTCATTAAGATGTAATCAACATCATATAGAACAGTTCCTTTCTAGACAATCTCCTTTCTAGGATTGTTCACAGTATTGGTGCAAGGAACCAAACCATCCTAAGAGTTTATTTCCTCTAAAAGCTACATTACAGAAAGATATTACATGAAAGATACTACAAACAGTTTTTTATTTTTAGATTTTTGTGATTATTTTTTTATCATTATATGTTTTTATTATGATGCTGATTTATGATGCTGATTATTTATCAGCATTTTATCATTATCAAAATTACATACAGAGAAGGTGTGTCTAAGTTCACTGAACCTTTTGAGTAGTAAATAAATATATCTAGGGCTGGGCAATATGACAATATGTATCATTATCATGGTATATTATGCCACAATATAATACAATATGCTGTCTGAACATATCATGGACATCGTCAGTACTTGTATACCACTGACCAACTGCATGTTTCATTATAAAGAGAGCAAAATTAGACCAGTTTAACTAGATTTAGTACCACACAAATACTACTACATATTGAAAAACAGTCCTTGTATTTAGAGTTTTGATAGATATTTTATAGATCTTGAAAAGTATCAGGATATCATATTTTTGCCATATTGTTCACCTCTAATTACATCTGTGTTGTACCCCAGTTACTTTCACAACCACTGTAACGAAGTTGGTAAATCCTCTATAATGTACCACTCAAATCACTCTGAACGACAAGTGAAGTAAGCTGACATTTTGGAAAAGGCTCCAGAGGGGTTGAAAGTCAAATGTGTGCAGAGCAGTGAGTCCCCAGTAGCAGGACTAAAGAATGTCATATCTGGCTCACATGCAGAAGTACATATACACCCTCACACACTGTGTGTTAGTTCTCACCTTTGGGAAAAAGGTGCGAGTAACAAACTGCTTGTACTCCAGGAAGGGGATGCCCTGGCTGCGGTTCAGCTCTTTAGTCAGGTCAGTCATGTCCGTCTGCAGCTCCGCAAACCCTGTTACACAAACACACAGAAAAACAATTACTTCATCACTGATATTTGATTACATACATATACATCTGGTTTGGAATCACTATATTTGTTCATATAAAACCAAGTTTATTGCAGTTGTATGCATAAAATAATTATGTTATGACTATATTATATTACTACGCAAATTCACAGGTTTCAACCAGTAACTAAGAGGATGTAAAATGCAGAAATGTTGCATGTGTCCAGAACATGAACAGAGATGCCTCACTAACTGAGAAAGCTGTATAACACTGGGAATGAGATTTTCAGCTTCATCTTTTCATGTACAGGTTTACACTATATGTGAGTTATTAATAAAAATAACAGCAATTATTAACATACTTAAATTAGCTTTTTATGCACTGTAAAGTATATGACATATGATTATAGAAATGTTACTGCTGAACCTCATCCAGTTTCCTTGACCCACAAAACTTCACCCAACTCTACCCCTGGAGGATTTATCTACGCAAGTCATACAGCTTTCACTATAAATGCTAATTCATTTGCTCGTAACAGTGATTTATGGTAATGTTTTAGTAGCTTGCTTTTGTAGTTTATTTTCCATGTCAGCTGCCTGTCTATAAATTTATGGACATATTATTATGAAAGAAAAGCCAAAAGTACTTTGGACTGATGTAATTGAATGAGCGCGAATTAATCTTACATTACACACACAATATACATTATGTGGAAACTTGTGGTTTGTTCGATGTGGAGAAAAAGAAAAAAAGAAAAATCAAATATGAATTTAATGCGACCACAAACCAATGGAACTGTTTGAGGGTGTATGTGTGTGTGTATGTGTGTCTTCTCGGCAGAGATTTCCAAATCTTTTCCAATGCATCCTCCCTGAGTTGTTTATCCTGTCTGTGTACCCAACCTAGTGAAGAGGGGCCGCTAAAATAAGAAGCTCAGATGTCTGTGCCATGTGTGCTGTATGTGTGAGCAGTTAACTACAACAACAGCCAGCACGGCTCTCTGATTGTCTACTGTTTGAAAAGCCATTAAAGCCCTCATGATTTAACTAGCTGAAGTACTAAAAAGATGATGATTACTGTGATAGAAGTTGTGATAGCAAAGCAAATAAACACTATGCATTACAGCTCGACAGTTGAAAAGCCACATTAAATTGTCAAGTCAGCTATATTAGTCTGAAACACTCACACATGGCTCATGTAAGCTGTTTTGCTTCAGTTGCCATGAATGCAGTAATAAGTTAGGTCCTTTGGGGTGATCTGTGGCCAGTTTGGGCTTTGCTCTCAGAACAAAAATCAAATTTACACAATTTCCCACCCTTCCCACGTAGCCTTCAGCCAAGACCTGCAGTGTTACTTCCTAAGTCCTACGCCTGCCATGCAGAGCCGCCATGTTGCTACATCAGCCAAGAATGGACAAATCACGCACTGGCTGTATAGAGTGGGTTTCTGCATTTTCACAATGAAGCAGCAATTTGAAAGAAGTAGAATCCTTGTTCTGATTCTACTGAAACAAGTAGAATCCTTGTCAAAATGTTCTACCGTAGCTCATATTTACTGATAGCTCTGCGCATAAAACCCCAGGCAGGATATTTGGATAGCTTAAATCTCCTCGTAAAAATACTACAGGCATTAAAACTACGAGGCTAAAGACAGCATGTTATTTGTACAAAATGTTCCTATTCCACCTTAAATGGTGCAGCAGATATTATAAAGCCTCTGGTGCCAGAATGTAACCACAGTTTAAGCTGGAAGGGAAAAAAATGTAAACAAGAAGCTGACAAATTATTTCCTTATTAGAAAATGTTATCAGCATTAAAAGAATAATTATGATGTTTTGATTGTCTAAACCACCTTATCGGGGGGAGAAGTGATATTAAGCTGAGTCTGTACTGAATTAACATTAAAAACACAATAAAATGCTTAAAACACTGAGTTACTACAAGATCACGATAGGTAGGATGGCTTAATGGGTATAATAAACTGCAGGGCTACTTGCAATTTGTAGTTTTGCCTAATTATTTTGTGTTGTGCAAAGTTTTAGAACCCAAATTTTGACAAATGGAGGACGGCACTTGTTATTTACCATAAAAAAACATATTAAAAAAACAAAGAAGAATGAGTCCTTGCTAAAAACCTAAAGAAGCAAGATTAAATTGGGACAGGCACTGAGGCAACAGCAGAAAACCTGATGGTCACTGTGGTTTCACGGGAAGGGAGAGGTGGGAGGGTTCAGTAGGTTGCAATACGTAACATCACCACTAGAGTTTACATACTGCTCCTTTAAAATAAGCACAGGAATGCACCGTTTTAATCCTTTCTGTAAAGTTAGTTCATTTTAGTCTCTACTATTCAATGTTGTGTGAATGGAGCCTGTCAGTCTGAAGGAAATATAGAGGACAGCTGCGTTTGCTGGAAGAGTGTGCTGGGTGTCCTTTTGCTCAAGTAGATCAGATCTGCAGTGTGATCGGTTCAGGTTTACATTTGGCAGCAAATTGGATATGGGCCACTTTTACCTACAGTCTGAAAAGCACTGGCCAATCATAGGCATTGTCACAGTGTGTTTGTTCATGGGGTTCAATCCACTGGAATGTGCTGGACATTGGTTATTTTCTTCATAATTACATCATAATTTTTGAAAAGCCAGGCGAATGTTGTCTCTAATAGACCTAAAGGTCTTTAGTTTTTCACTGTAGCTACAAGGCCAATGTCGTCCAGACGGCCAACTAATAAAAAAACATACATAGCCCATCTGCACTGCATTCGTCACACACTTGCCTCAAACCATGTCAAGTTTTTAAGTAATCTCAAATAGACTTGTTTTTATGACTTGTGCTGTACGACGCACTGTTATCTATAAAAAAGGAATTGTAAAAGTTGTGAAATTCAGCCTTTAAATTCAGCTACAGCTACTGTTTTTAGTCTAACAATGTATTTTTGTCCATACTTGTAGAGAACAGTGAGTCATACAGTGTCAGAAACTACATAAGCATGTCCACTTTAGATGACTAAACAACTCGACACAGCATGAGGATGTGTGAGATGGTTCAGCCATGCAGTTTCCTTTACTTGTTAGCTCCAATACAAGGCAAAATTATGTTGATAGCCATAAATATAGCAATCTATTTAAAAAAGAAGCAAACTTCAGACACCAAACATGTCTTGGGTAATCCACTGTGTTTGGGGTGACGGGAAAATTGTGTAACTTTGAGACAATATCCATTTTAGGGGCTATTTTAATGTGTGATGCAGGATCAGCAGTGTTGGGAAAGCAAGCGTGGGTGCCTCCTGAGGGGGAGAGGACAGGAAGTGAGCGCTCCTCGTATTGTTTTCAACACAGGATGCACAAAAGCGCGTGTTTGTGCGTGTTTGCAGACCCTGTCACTGTGGAAACGTGCCTGACCGGATGGTGGGGGTTGGGGGGGGTCGAATCACAGAGAGGGTGAGAAAACACACGGAGGAGAACAAGTCTCATTATCTTGGACACACACACACACACACACAATGGTCAATGGGTTTAAGGTGGTCACTGAGTTTCAGTTCTATTTTCTATTAACCAACGTTGCTTTCGGTAACCTCGTTCTGCTGCCCTACACCTACACACAATCACAAAACACATATGAAAGCCTCACAATGGGACCACAAATACATATAAATATACCTGTTAGAGAAAAAGCCCATAAACAGGATCAAAAGAATTGTACATGAGACTAAAAGTTTCATCTGTTGTCCCTTTAACAGTGTATCATTCCATTCTGAGAAATGTCTGTGTGTGGTCTTAATATTCTAATTGGGAGTGGGCCGAAATGTTTTTTCAGGGCTGATATTGATACAGATTATTAGTAATCAAGTATACCGATAATCAATATATGGTGCCGATATTTATTTGCCATAAATCTGATGTTTGTATGTTAACATAAATGCAACTCTTACTAACAACTTGAAACTAGAAATTATTATTAGAACATAATAAAAATTAATTGAGATTTATACAGTATCTGCTGAAAAAATTTATATTTTAATTATCTATAATAACAATAATAAGTTTGAATAAATAATGTAATAAATCATAAAAAAAGAAATAAGTTATCTATAACTATTACTTTTAAGGTATTGCACAATGTAATATAATCTACACACTATCTGACACAAAGCAGAGGATTCTAGCTCGTCCTAATAAATGCTGTGTATATCTTGTAACCTTTGCCTCTAAGGCCACTTCTCTCGATTAGGTCCAGTGTGGAATTTAGGGGTGTGTGCTTCCTCTCTCTTTATTCATGTACACCTCACCCATTTCTCTCTTTCTCTTTCTCTCTCTCTCTCTCTCTCTCTCTCTCCCCCTCTCACTCACTCTCTCATGTCCTTGGCATTTACGTTTACTTTTTTGTCTGGTGGTTATAAATCTGTCAAGGCACATTGAGGCCTTCAGACTTGAACATTATACCCCTTGGAACACTAAACACACACACACGCACACACACACACACACACATTACATGCACACACACTTTTCTCAATGCCTTCCTCATCTCTTTCCACTTACAAGCACCGACTCTTTTTATGGGCCGAGTTACGTGCGCACACACGTCCACATCTCCTCTGCTCTCTTGTAAACATAAGTGCCCAAAATGAGATTTCCACTCTTTTAAGACTATTTTCAAGAGCCTGCTTCTACACTTGTGTGTGTGTGTGAGTGTGTTACCTTTGCGTATCTCCTCTCTGATCTGTGACTCCATTTCCTCCATCTGTAAGAGGGTCTTCTGCCAGTATCGCTCTGCCCTCCGGCTCTTAGTGCAGTATACCACCAGTGCTAAAGAGAGAGAAGCAATGAGAGAGAGAGAAAGGAGAGTATAAAGAGAATATTAGTTTATCTTACACTTAAAAAGTGATTTGACTCGAATGAAATGTGTACCTGTGTACATCATTGCTATATTACAGGACCCATGATGAATGTTTTATTTTTCACCCTAAAGTCCACCTATGATGGATTTCGACTTGACTTTTTTCTAACCTCTCTCTCTTTATCCCTTAGAATTAACATAACTCTTCATTGTATCATGCCTGAAACACTCTATGGGGTGGAAAAGCTACTATTTTCTTTTCCTTTTTCTCTTCTTTAATGTAGTATGTAAACATTGTTAAAGTTTCAAAACATACTGCTGCACTCCGCATAGTCAAAACACAGAAACCAAGCTGCACATAGCCCATTTTAAATTCACTGTTTTCTGTGATGTCATGGTAGGTCATTTACATAACTCTATTCAGCCTACAGCAGTTTAGCTCCGTCCATTCATGCTAATATAGGAGCATTTCAGGCCAAACTGCGTTATGAATGAGGCATAATACAGGGTCTCCAGTCAATTCTAAGGGATAAAGAGAGGTTGAAAAATGAGAACGTAAAAATGAACAAACACAAAACCACATAAACTTATAAGTGTGCCTCAAGAAGAAAGGAACTAAAATAAACAAGTTAAATAAACAAGTTACGGTGGAGCTATATTACTTAATGTGCTGTTTTTTGTATCTTCCCAAAAACAACTAAACAGTGCTTATTTTTTATATATGGACCATATGGGCCAGGGCGTGAAGAGTATGTCTAACAATGTTTATATGTCAGGTCAAAAATTTTAAAAAGAGAAAAAAGAATAAAGGATTTGACATGGACTATTCAATAAAATATATGAAATCAACCAAATGATGATATACAGTGTTGCTGTATATTTTATTCATGTTAACGATGTACGCAGCTGAATCAGTGCATTTCTGTTTCTTAGTGTATTATTTAATGCGTAGATTATATTCTTGTGTATTGTGTTTTCTTCATCTGCTGTGTCAATAGAAGCAGTGGCTCAGGTCCACAGTGTCAATAGAAGCCCCAGCAGTGGCTCAGGTCCACACTTTCAGCTGAGTGTTTTGTTCGCTGTAGTCTCAAAGATTAAAGACCTACAACAGACACCACAGAGAACAGTGGGGGCTTTGTGTTTGCCTGTGGATGTGTGTGTGCACCAAACGTTGGGAGAAGCCTTGACCCCTCTGTCCCCCTTTTATCTCGCCCACATCTGGAGCATCTGTCTCCACAACAACAGACTGCCCATCACACACACACACGCGTACACACACACACACACACACATTTGCACACTTACCCACAGTGCATAGAAGCAAAAGGACACAGCAGACTGCGACAGTGACAATGATGGCCAGTTCACTGCCGCCCATCTGAACCACTGCTATCTGCTTATGGAAATTACCAACATGTACCTGAAAGAGAGAGAGAGAGAGGGCAAGAGGAGGAGGGGGGCACTGATATTAATAAAATGATTCTCATGCTTTACAATAATGAGGTAATTTACAGACTTGTAACAAGTTGATAGATTTTAATGCATTTTGATGTTATTACTGGTTTGAAAATGACAAATCAAAAATTCCCCAGCATATATTCCTAATCCTGACTGTTCAAAGCCACAACAGGTTAAAACACATATATATGAATGCACACAAAGTCATATAAGCATTGTTACTGAGTGTAAGAAGTTTTGGTCCTACTTTTTATTTGTTTTTGAAACTTCTACATGCAGTAATGACCAAAGCTCACGTCTTGAGCAACAATACTACTTAGCTATAGGCATCTTCTTATTTACTTATTCATCTTAAGACTTCATTTAATGCAGTTTTCTTTTGCTTTGCTGTATTGTTCAAACATAATGATGTGATTACATATTTAAAGAGCCCATATGATGGACAAATAGTCCTGGAATTTGAAGTAATAATGAAGAATAATTCACTACACACTCCATATAGTCCACATAGGAAACTAAACTGCCCATTTGGAATCCATGGTTTCTGTGATGCCTGCACAGTACAGCATTTTAGTTCTGCACATTCAAACTGACTTTATAAACGATGCTTCACTTCTGAGTATTTCTGAACGAGGCACAAAAGAGAGCAGTAAGAAAAGCAGCCTGATTATTAGCCTGATTATTTCTAGGTGATAAAGAGAGGTTGGAAAATGGCCATGTAAAAAGGAATTATGACCATTTTTAGTACATAACACCACATAAGTGGACCTCAAGGGCTACAGTAAAACTGAACAAAGGAAACAGGCCCTATAATTAAATAACGAGTTCTATAATGAACTACATTTATATTCCATTAGCTTTCTCAAATCTGATCCTGTTCTGTTTGTTTTGATGTCTGCAAATGATAAAAACTTGGAAACAAATATATAAGGATGTTTACTCCTCACTCAAAACAATCCTGTATTCATAACACTACTGACTGAAAGTTTAGTTCCTGCACTTTGGACTCTTTTTCTCTGCTTGTTTCAATGAGATACAAGTGACAGAGAATCAATATCCAATTGCACCATGTCTTTACTATCAGCAGCGATAACTGTGACTTTTAACGGTTAAGAAGCCAATAAACGGTGGAGAAAGCTCCGGTTTTCTTCTTTCTGCTTCTCCTGCAACTTCAAGGATTCTCTTGATCCCTCGCCAACAACTGCTCTCCCCGCTCTCTCACACTCTCACACACAAATATACACTTTCTCACACATATTTATAAATAGCCCCCCCAAAAATGAAGAGTATTATACTGGAAGCGTGAAGCATAAAATATTTTTTCCAGAGTCTTCTCTACCACCGTGTACACAGTCTCTGTAAAAGAGGAACCAGAGAAACTAAACTTCGGGACTTAGCCACAGTAACGTGTGTCTGTTAAGGCTGTGAACACCGACTATATCAGCAATCTAGTTATTTACTGATTATTTTACCGGACCAAAAAAGGTCAACAATAAGAACTGACTTAGCTGAACAACAACAAAGAATGTCTTTTACGAGATTGAAAAACACTTTCTGTATAAAGAAATGATTAAAATTTTAAACATAAACCCTACAAGATGAGGCCAATAAATAGGTATGTCCATCAGGCTCTGTTTCTTACTGCCGAGATAACAATAGAAGAATTAAAATATGAATTATCATTATGTAGATAACAGAACCAATCAGCGTTGATTCATTGAAAAGATCCACGTTGCTTTTGTTTTAGGCTTGTAATGGTAGCGACCCTACTGTCCATGTGTGGCAGAGTGTGGTCTGCACGGGCATGAAATTCCAGCCTGAAAAATAGAACCCATATGGCTCAAAATACCAATGCAACCTAATATAAGCGTGACACTGTACAACACAGTCTTCTTTATATCTGATGTATCGACCAGGTTATAATAGTTCAACAATAAAGAGTAATGAAAACAGCTGACACTGACAAAAGCTGACACAAGATTCATCTTCTTCTTTTTATATATTATGCTTCGAAAATGTTGTTTTGTGCTGACATATAAACATTTAGGTTGTTTTGTTACAGCAACAATTCGAGCCTAGAGAAGTATTGGTTTGGCCATATTGCTCCATAGCCGAGTAGCATGTTTTTACTTTCTAAGTCAGATTGTATTGTACGTACGCTGCCATCATATGTACACAGTTTAAATGTTTATATTCCAACTTTTAACAGTGTTGACTATGTTCATTACACTGGTGTTAAAAGCTGATGCACGATTCTTGCAAGGTCAAGTTCTCACGTGTGGAACTGTAAATTGTAAAAACTGAAGCTGAAAAAAGTTTGTTTCATGTTACCAGAGACCCTATCCCAGGGGAAGATGGCAATCCTTGGTGTAAGAATTGTGAAAAAGGGTGTGAACAGGGAGGCACTAAGTGAGTGGAGGGGAATAAATAAAGCAAATACCTAAACAGACTACTGTTTTGTGGATGTAGATTATAATATAATATTAGTTTATTATTATTAGTTTATTAATATTAGTTTATTATTATAATTAACATGTTTTCCATCACATGTCCATTTTGTAACGAACCATGTTCCCAATACAAAAAACACAAGGGTTTGTGAGAGAATTACCAGTAGACGATGTTATGACAGTTAGGGTTAATTTATTGCACTGTGCATCTTGGAAAACGACCAAACGAGTCGATATGACCAACAAAAGATTCAAAGCTGCATGTAAGGTACATAACATTTCTATGAACCTGCACACTCTCCTTTCAAAAGAGTAAAATGGTCTGCTGTGTGTTGTGTCTCAGACATTAGCCCATCATAAACACCTTAATAATACAACTCATGAATAGCCAAAATTTATATTAGCTAGACTAAGTGGACACATTTATTGTTTTATTCCAGGAAAATGAACTGCACGTTTAACTAACTGTCAACCCAGCAAACATCCAAACTCTGCTCTTTTCCCCACTCATTTTATTTCACAATATTCAAGCATGCAAAGTATGTTCATGTACACAACAGCTTATAGAGGAGAGTAACCCAGACAAGTGTCTGTAGTGTAAATGTGTAAATGGCTGTTGACTGTACTCATCAGTATTTCAGTGTATTTTAACAGCAGAAGTCAGTAATGATGTTTTAAACCACGGTTCAGTGGCTTACAACTTACAAGGTCTGATTAGATTGGCCAAGCTGAGCTTCACACTTTTTCAAGCAGATTGCCATCTCCCCTAATGTTAGAGAATCTCTGGTGATACTACAGTAATGTTTAGCATTTAGCCTTGTGGCCTACTTGGTACTTTAGTCAGCGATACGTGCACCTGATAAAATGGCTAATGAATGGAAGTACAAGACAGTACAAGGTAGCACAAGGTATCCAATAAATTGGCAACTCACTGTCACAGTAACTCACTATTGTATATTATGGAGCTACTATGAAACACAAGTGCATTAACACTGACCCTGCTAGCTGAAGTTAGAAAGGTCAGCATGTTTCCACATCATCGACTAAGAAGAAAATAATTAACCCTGTGTAGATAACGACTGGCTCTCGTACTGATTTAACCCAAAGTGGATACAAGACTTCCCTTCACTTCTGAATGACTGTTTTTAATTTTAGTAATAAAAATGCTAAAAGTGCTGTTGGTCTATTATTTAGATAGATGGCTGACTGAAGACTAAAATAAGATTCTCAATGGTCACTATTCAGAATCTAAACACTATCTGAAGAAATTAATCCAGTTTGACAGTTTAAATCTGTCAATAGAAAACAAATTTAGACCTAACTGACGTTGAACCCGACTTGAAACCCAATATTTTGTCAGACCCCATCGGGCTTGAGTCGGGGAGCAGACCTCTAGTGTCGAGCTGGGCATTCCTGAGCACATGCACAAACCGTCTGTCTTATGCGATTTCACTTGACCTTTGACCTGCACGTCTCATTGGCCTTGTTGGCTCTCTTGTGTCTGAATGCCTGGGCAAGTACACGAGCTTGGAATTCCTTTCAGGCGTTCCCTCTTTTGTCCATCCCTGCTTTCTCATACTCTCTCTCTCTCTCACGCGCGCGCTCTCTCTCTCGCTCTCTCTGGCCTGTTAACTGTATCAGTGTCTGCCCAGGTCATTAGCGGGCTGGTGGGTATTAGAGTGAGCAAGGTTAAATATAGCTGTTTTTCTTTCCCTAATAAGCCAAAAACAAAGGAAAAGAAGCACTGACACACACACACAGTAGGAAAGGCCTTGATATCGCTGCATGGCTGAAGCTGGTGTGGCCTTGATTAGCTCTTATTTTGCTGGTGAAATTATCTCCCGAGTCAAAACAACAGCAGCTCCACCACTGCCTGCTTCCAGCCGCTTACGCAGAGAGCGAATCAGAGGAGGCAGGATAAAGGCAGAGAGATAAACGGGAGAGATAAAAACTCCGGGAGTGGTTTACTGTAGCGCTGGGTGTGTGCTGTCATCCATGTCACTAAAACATGATGGGACATGTTGATAGGGTTTGTGCGTATGTGTGCTATGTATTCCAGCTTGATGGGGGTTCATTTCTGTGGACTTTTGAGTGTATAAAAGCACTAGCAGTAGTGCTTCTCACAGGGGAGAGCATGGGTAGTGTAGGTTCTGGTTCTGCTGCTGGTACCACTGCCCACATTTACTTCATGAGGGCACTCAGAGCTCGCCTCACGCTAATTAGCAGGATAAACCACATATAGGGGTTGTTACCCAACATATCAACAAAAACTTCTAGCAGTTGCAGAAGGGCTTTCACGATTACTTGATTACACTTGACTGTTTGACTAAACAAGCTCTAGATTAAAGTAAGACTTCTTCTGATAAATGAGCTCTTTCTTTGTGTCATTTCAGTATTTTCCTGTATGGTATTTTACTGTTAAGCTCGTTAAGAAATGTCTGATTACTCATCTGGACGTCAGAATCCCTCTCTTCCCTTCCTTGGAAATTTGGACAACCCAGATTTGCCCAATCCATTAAAGGAAACTGCACTGAATTTCTTATGTACTTAGCAAACTGCATGTCTGGAAGAGGAAATCTAATTCCACTACTTAACAAGGTTTTCTGTTTATTAGTAAACATGGCTGCTGTCGGAAAACACCCATATTTTTATTGTTGTAAGATTATAAAAAATTATTATTGTTGTAAGATTATTGAACTGATTTCTAGAGTTTTCTTTTACTTGTCTCCATTTTGTGTACAGTGAAAGAGTCTTGTTATGTAATTTAAGCAAAGGTTCAATTAATAAAGCCACACTCACAGTAACGGGCAGCTCTCCTGTCCTGGAACTCAGTGTTTGGTTGATGGTGCAGTAGATCATCTGTTCATTATTGAAGGTGATGTCACAGTGATCAGAGCCAATCTTGACAGAGTATTCCTCTTCCGTTAAATCCAGCTGGCTGGGCCCTTTCTGTAGTAAAAGAGAAGAAAAACATGAGTTACAGGGACATTTGAACTCATTTTAACTGTAAATGTGAAGTGGTAGACAACAAATTAAAAAACAGATAAATGCAAAGATTTGAACAACCCCGCTCAAATTACATTTTCTTTTTGCAGCTCTACAGAAAACGAGCCTAAATCTGAGCCTTTTCTGCTAATTTTAGTGGACAGTTTCCATGCTAAACGCAACATATTGGAAAAAGCATATAATATAATGGTTTGTTTTTACTTCCCCCATATGTTTTCCTCAATATTTAGCAAATATAAACATTAAATATGCTTTAAAATGTGCAGATTGTATCATTTCTGATGCTATACACAGTTTGCTTTCCTCGTTCATTGCTGGCCGGTTTCAGGGCTAGAAGATGACTAACTGTGTATATACACATAATAAAGCCAAAGGGATGAGAACATTCACAGAACATTTTTGTTTGTGTGTTTGTTTGTGTGTGTGTGTGTGTGTGTGGGTGGGTGGGTGTGTATGTAACAGATGTTCTGTCCGGTACCCTCAAGCGATGTGTGTGTGTGCGGGCCGGGAAAGGGCAGCATCTGAAAAGGAAGAGTTTTTCGGAAGCTCTGATTAAACTCTAGGGACGGTGTGCCTGTCCGTTCGCCAACCACCCAACAACAAACACTCCCTCACGCACACGCAAACACCTCCCTGTTCTCTCGACAAAATACTTCTGAATCTTGCTTTTGACTTCTTGCCCTAAAGACGTAACGTGCATGTATGAAAGCACATACGCACAAACACGCATTATTTACATCCAACTGAGTCATCACAAACACATATTTACATCCTCTTTCTCAAAACAGGAATGCTTTAAATGACATCCACATTCCAGCAAAATCAAAACTGGAACCAAGTAAACAATTCCTCTCTCTCCCACAAACAAACACTCAGCTTTTTACCACACACAGTTTGCTGGTTAAAAGGAATTCTGTATTGTCTGCCTGAGAGACATTCACTTTAATGCGCTGAAAAGTTTGTTGAGCTGACTAAAAAGACAAACTAGCAGGTGTTTTAATGGTGTTTTAAATCTGCTCTTTTTTATATTGTCTGTGGTGACTGACTGTATGGTACAGATGTGTCAGGTTAAGTTGAAAACACTGGAGAACCCCATAAAAGTCCTTTTATGTGCATACTTCATTGACATTCACTTGCATGTTCTACTGTAAACTTTTCTTTTTTTGTTCTACTTTTAAACACCTTTATCTGAGCAGTAAGCATTCATTTGCTCATAACAACACAAATACTGCAATGAATACAAATAATATTAATGCAAGAAGGAGTGATATTATATATCTCAATCTAGTCGTTTAACAGTTTCTAAAACTGGCTTTGCTAATCAATACTTCATTACATTCAATCAAGTAACCTTTTGATGGAATATAACACATGCAGTCTGGGAAATGGAGTCCGGGAGATCGGCGGTGTCAGGAAGACCCGAGGGCGTGACAGCAGCAAAGAAAACTGTAACTTTAAAGGTTTTTTTCTCTATTATATGGATTTGTTAAATTCCATCCGCAGTGCCCCTGAATTCACTTTAAAAACTGTAGTCAGTGGGACTAATGGGGGTTAGAATTTAGTTTGAGTTATAAGGTTTTCTCAGATACTGAAGACTTTTGCACATTACGGTACACATGCACCTATGAACACCTGTGATCAGAGGAGAACAGTTAAACAGCCCTTCTGTCTGGCTGAATGAATGCATCCTCTCTGGCTCACACCTCAGACGAACCTCCGCTGGAATCCACCCTCTACTTCATCCTTCCTCATCCCCCTATTCTTTCTGAAGGAAATAAACACCCCAACCCCTGTTAGAGACTTCCTCTCAGACCTCCTCAAGACACTTGATGCTTCCAACCACACGGATCCACACGTCTCTGCAGCTTCCTGACCAGCGTGTGTGCTTAGAGTGTGGCATGTGTGGGTACGTGTGTGTGTGTGCAGGGTAAGCAGTTTCTGGGGGATCCAGCGGTGCCATTTTTATGTTGTTATTTCAGACATGAGGAACATGTGTGTGTATTACACACACACACACACACACACAAAGCGTCTTATGTCAGCTGAACCGAGGTGGTCATACTGAGCTGGCTGGCACAGAACGTCTTTGATGTAAGTGTGCGTGCGGCAAAAAGCATACTGTTTATCACATGAACTCTTAAGTTTATCAAAATAATGATGAATTTTCCTCATATATGTGTTGGGCTCGGGTTAAAATTTTACGTTTGGCTTCTCACAACCCTGCTTCCATTTTTTAACAGATTTGACCCTGAATTCGGGATACTGTTCAAAAGCACCGCTAAATAAATTTGTTAAAGCGAAAATTACACCTAATTTTTCCAGCAGATTGTTTACTATAACATCATCAGATTGAATACTATATAGCACACAAGGTTTTATTCTGCACTTGAGGTGATGGTGAGCCAGTCTGGGGGGGACACTAGCACACACTAGTGCTGTGACGATTACCGCGTTATGCAATACCACGGATGGGTGATGTCCTTTTTTTGCTGGTGAAAGTTGCTTCATAATTATTAATCACACTTGGCATCTGTTTGCCAGTTTACTACTTACTGTAAGTGAGCTAAAGACTGGACTGTAATATTAGCTGAGATCCGTTTATCTAATAGACTTACTGTGATGGTATCTACTTCAGCTTTCGGTGGTCTCAGTGTTGATTAAAGTAATAATAAAAAAGCTATTGGAGCTCTGTTACGCGCATAGGAACTGAACAGTGCTCAGAGTCACTGAGCGCCGGTATCTTGCTACTTCAGACCTAGGAATTAAAGCTGTGTTTAAAGTGTCATTATACTGATCATTATGGGCTGAAAGGCATTCAGTCTGCTGAGTGCTGCTTCAACAAACAACGTCTTTAGTTCAGCACATTTAAACCCTGTGAGACTCTATGAGCTTTATGTCCTGTTGTACTGTTTGCTCTGAAGGAAAATTAAAGATAAACCATCATTTGCAAATTGACATGGCAGGTGGGGGAGTGTTGTAGTGGTGTTGGGGCATTGGCAGTAACCAAACCCAGTGGAAACGTTGCTTGGATATGTGGTTTGGGTCAAGTTTTGGGTCAAGTTTTTTGGGTCGAGTGTAAAGAATGTGGCATGTAGGTTCCACTCACATTAATGACAAGCAAGAGAGGCTCTCCAGGATGATGCTTGATTAGTTTCTCTTTGCTGGCGGTGTAAAACTGAGGATCCTCAACATACTCGAACAGGAAGAGACCCGCATGAGGTTCCTCTTCCTCCTCCTCCAAATCCAGCGCAGAGGAGGCGTGGCTTTCCCCTCTGTACAAAATCCCATTCAGGGAGAACTGAGCTGTGACTTGCTGTGATTGGCTGGCAGCAGGGGACTGGCACAGAAGGAGATTAGGTGACTGGATTCTGCAGTCCTGCCAATCAGAAGTCACATACAAGTCACATGATTGATTTTCTGTCCTGGTATATTGTGGTGTATTGTAATATTTTCAGTGTAGGTAGATCCAGTACAATATCCAATCATCATCCAGTTAATTGGAAACACCTATTATACATGTTCAATAATTAGACGTACCCCCTTCTGTTTCAGAACAATTTGTTGTTAACCTTTCATGAATCATTGGTCAGTTGCTGACCATGGGACTTCTGTTAGTTACATATAATTTGGGTAGAGAACCATTCTCAGCAAAATGTATTAGGCAATGTCCGGCCAGGAGTTGCTCTTGTTATCATAAATTAACCACGGATGCAGAACTAAACAGGTTTTCTGAACATTGGTGAACCAGTAGTGGGTCAATACTGAGGAGGAGCAAGCGATACGTATAGGCCCAGTGATGGCAGTCAAAAAAACCCACCTTGAACCCTGCAATTAAGCAATTAAGGGTATAACCATTAACTGGCTAAAAACTAATGTCTCAACATATGAATCTTGGATACAATCAAGTGTCAATCGGAGCTACATAATGTGGAAGAAATAACACAGAATTTGAGATTGCAGGCAAAAATTTAAAAGATGGAGACCAGCAATGCTAATAATGTACTAATAATAATGTACAATAGAATTAATTGTCTAATTGATACCACTCACCTGATTATTTTACATTCCCTCTTCCTTATCTAAGTTGTCTGGGTTTGTTATTTATTGACAAGTGTGTCTGAATGTGTATATAAATGTTTGTCTATCGGTATATAAGCAACTAATGTACTATCGCCTGACTGCAAAGTGGTGTATCTTGCTATGATCCTTAACATACAATCAGCTCCCAAAAAAAAGATGATCAATATTAATACAAGCCTTGCAACAACAGCATGCAAAGCACCTCCATCTATTTTTGCCCCTTGCCTCTGGAAACAAGTTAGACTGGCCCAAAGTTTCAATCATTCAGCCATGAGTAAAGCATTTCACTTGATCTGACACCATTTTGCCTGATATTTTATGTTTAACAAGACACATTGCATATAATAGAATGTAAGCATTGATGTGTTCAAAAAAATCCAAAAATTAATTAAAACAAATTTTAAGCAAAAAAAAAGTTGTTTTGTTTTCTCATGTACATTCATGCTTTCTAGTGGTCAACATGGGGACCTCAAGGGGGAAACGTTTGAAAACCCTGAACTAGAAGATGTCTAATACATATTGTTCATTTCAACAGATGGTCTATGCCAGCAAGGTGCAGCTACAAGGCTGATGTTTTCAAAAATGTGGCCAGTAAGTAAAGAGGTTAGATTGTAAACAAATTATCCATGTCTTGCTTCGAGGAACAAAAAAATTGGATTTGCCAAAGCACTTACCGTCTGACCAACACCCACCACCTCCATGGTGGCTGTCTGGACCAGATCAAAACTTTGTCCAGTCACAGTGATGATACGCCCACCACTGTAACAAACACACAGCCTTTTGGTCACTGATGGGGGCTTCACTCGCTTGTTTTTGGAGATTATATCAAAGTGGTATGTGTGTATCTCACCTCAGATAACTCTTTTTTGGTTTGATGTCGCTGATGGTGGGATTATTTTTATAAGAGAACCTACTACTGAGATTTTCCTCACATGGCTTCCCATCATACTCCACACACACCGTCACATTCTCTGCATGATCGGGCACAGCCGGGGGCATCAAACACTCGATGATGTCACCAGACAGCCTGTAAAACAAAGGAGGAAAGGTAGAGGCGATGATGTCATCGATATAGAACGGATACCGGTATTATGAGGGATAGCTGTAATTGGACTATAACACATCATACACGGGGGGCAGATTTAGTGATTATGGGTTTCTAGGCAAAAGACAGGAGTGGGGGCCCCCTGGGTGTATGTTTTTAAATTAGCGGAGGCTCTGGGCACCTGAATGGCAGCCTACAGTGCCAAAAATGATAACTTGGAAAATGAAATCACCTTAAATCAAGCCATTATATCTAATATTTCTCATTTTGAGATTGTTGTAGGAATATTATAAGATTATTTTTTTACTAGTCTTAAGAAATAAATATAAATAAATCTATATATTTTAGTATAGGATATTTAACATCAACACATACTGCATATCTATGTAATTTGCTTTTTTTATGTGGGCCTTGGTTCTTGGGGGCCCCACATAGCCCAGTGCAAAGACTGCCCTTAATCCTGCACTTCCAATACGTTTAAACACTTTTGCCGTGCATATAATCAACTCTTTTTCCTCACCATTCACCATTGAGGAACCTTAAGGGCCAGGATCATTAGATTTTACTACTGAAATCAGGATGTTACAATGGAATCAACCAAACATATTTTGCTTTTGTGTCCAATTTGAGGAAAATGTCAGGAAAGGTTGGCCTTCTGGAAGTCCTAGACAGGTTTTAGCTTCAGCTCTATGCAGGAAAATTCAATGAGAGTCACTAAAACTTGCTGTATGATACAATATATTGTAAAGTAATGTCTGTTCAAAGAAACTACATGGAATGTCTTTTACACAAGCTTCAAATGCACATGCCTACTAGAAATCCCATAAGGATGCTTCTGGGAAATCAGCATTATCATAAATGTATTTCTTTGGGTTTTGACATTTATGGGTTAAATTGAGGGGCTAGAACTAATAGTCACAGTTTACTACTACCATAAACAAATGGACTAGTATACTTACTTGTCAATTTCACAGTCCTGAGTGCCGTTAACCTTCACTTTAACAGCAGATCCAGCTTCCAGGGACATCCCGCGGATGGTAAGTCGTGTTCCCCCAGCGATGGGACCCTCTTTGGGCATCAGAGCAACCAACTTGGGGTCCTGCAGGTTGGGGAACAGAGCACACAGCTTTCAGCTTTAAAGCTGCAGTCACAAAACATCTTACCCTTTCCCTCTTTTAACTCTTTCATTTCACATCTATGTATTATTCAGTTACTCTTAAGACTTATCATTCAGTAGCTAATATAAATTATTCAGTAACTACCATGAAATTAATATCTAGTTAGTGTAGAGTGATGAACTGAGGCGTATGTACACATACTGTATTATAGTTGGAGGAATACTCTTGTGTTTTTTCACCTGCTGCATCTGTGGTTTAAGACCAGTTACCACAGACAATACTTTCTGAGGTACAACTGCTGAAGCATTGTCCCATTGTATTCTTTTCTAGACACGCTTCTATGAATGGCTCTCTTTGCAGGCAACTGCATCAAAATTATCCACAGTAGTCGAATAGATGTGAAGATGAGCAGACAGAAATTAGGTTAAGCAACAATGTGTTTATGGACACGGCAATATTACCGCTTGTCCAGTTTCTGCTGATAGACTTCCTACATGGGCATATCCGAGGGATATTGAAGGATATCTTTAAATCTCCCTACAGGCTACCTGAATCCTTCAACAGATTGATTTTTCTTACTCATTCCTTGCACGTTATCTACCCCTCTTTCACTCGCTTTCAGTTCTTTCTTTTCTCAACTCATATTACATGTGAATAACCTTATCCATCTATTGGAATCATCAACAGCTGCAAGTGTGAACATGCAGTTTATTTATAAATCGTCAGGAAGTGGAGGTAAAATATCAAACTACTCACATGACATTCATGACATTTCTGTGTTCTCTTAACTGTCATGTCTGTCTTCTTAACTGTACCTGCCTGTACTTATAATAATGAAATAATAATTTAGTAATAAAAACAAAACCAACTTTAACCTCAACCTCAACCCAAAACCTAATCCTATCCCTCACCCTAATTCTAACCTTAACTTCAACCTAAAACCTAATTCTAATCCTCACCTTAACCTCAACTCAAAATCTAATCCTAACCCTCATCCTGGTCCTAATTCTAATCTTAATCTCAACCCAGAACCTAATCCTAAACCTCACCTGGCCCTAATCCAACATTAACCTCAGCCCAAAACCTAATCCAGATAAACTCTAGTTACAGGATGGTGTCAGCAGCATCTACAACAGCTTGTTGAGCATGTTTAGATTCAGGTTAACATCTACAGATATGAACTTGAAGTCTCCAAATAAAGTGAAGAATTAGAATTCAAGTGATTATAAACAGAATTTATTCACGCAGGTAATTAAAAGTCTCTTGATCTACTGAAGGTATTTAGACGCTTTAGTGCAGCTAGACCGTCAACATGAGGGTCTAGCTGAGAGTCCAATGAGTGTTTATTACACCTCAAAGGGCCACTCAAAATAAAGTGCCACCATTTTTGGTTCCATTTTTTAAGGAGGATCCTGACATTTGCCCTCAATAGTAATGTACACAGTTTGAACACAGTAGACTTGAACAAGTAAATAAAAAGTGCAACTGAAAGGAGTGGAGTTGAAGAGGGTAATGAAAAGGGGAAATAAATCATGTAGAAAGATGGAAAAAAAATCTGTCATTTCTAATCAGATAGCACCGATAAGATGCCACATGGGAAATAAATGCTGTCTGTGTGTGAGGATGTGTGTGTGTGTGTGTGAGAAGGGGGCGTGTGTGTGAGACAGAGTGCGTGTGTGTGTCTGTGTTGGACAGTTTCACTCTGATCAAATAAAGAGAGAATATATCTCCATCAGTCTTCCAGGTCTGTACTGTTGCTCAAAATCAACGTACCGTGGAGGTCTAACACCAAGAGTGCAGATGTACAAACACAGAACACACACATATACACACAAACGCAAACTCAGCAACAGGCAGATTTTACAGCCCCAATTCAGACAAACGAACAAGACGGACACTTAAATAGCTGAATGACATCACTTCCTTTGTGCTTGTGTGTACTTAAGTGCTTAAGGGAGTTCATGTGGGGTCGAGAGTCGGGGGCTGAAGAGGGGGGCTCTGTGCTCTTTTGTTTCAGAGTTTTTGGGTGTGTGAATGTAGAAGCTTAGATTGAGTAGAGGATGTAAAATATGTGAAACAGCACCAGTTTATGTGTAAAGGCAGTCAGGCAGATGTTTCCTGAGCCTAGTGAGAGCATTAAGGATTTTGAGGAAGGACGTTTGGAGACTTACATCCTCTTCTCTTCTGGGTCTGATCCTTCCTTTCCCCTCTCTCTCCCTCAGACTCTCTCTCTCTCTCTATCTCTCTCTCTCTGTCTCTCTCTTTTCAGGATTTGGCTTTACTTGAGTATTTAGATTTGTCACAACTTTCGCTTACTTCATCATTTTTCTAAAGTACAAATATACTTTTGACTTTTTACCTTTTTTCCAGTGATCCCTCGTTACACATTTCATATGATATTATTCGCTGAAGAGAGTCACTTAGGAAAGAATGTACTTTCTTATTTTAAATGTTTGTACAGAAGTCAGAGACCATACTTCATGCAGAGTTTCCAGTCAGAAAGGTCATTAAGTACAGGTGTTTTATTTTTCAGCACTGAGGGAAAAGGCTGAATATTGCCCGGAAGCCTCAACAGCTACGCATAATTTCACCCCTTTCAGTGTCCACTCTTTATCTCTATTGCAGCCTCCATTCTTTTCAAAGCAATCTGCTGGCATATTTTATCACACAGCTGTGGATGTTTTCAGATCTGAAGAGTGGAGTTTGATTTTCTCCTCTTTCTCAAAGATGAAAGCTTTTAGTGCTGTTTATCTGATGGGGCAGTTTTGATGGTCTACTAGGTCTTGCACGGTTCTTTAAGAGTTTTCTCTATACTCTATTATTTTTTGAAATTCCAGTTCCAGAAATTCTTCATTGTTTCACTTGTTTTCCTTTGACTTCCCCCTTACTTGTGCAATTAAATCTCCTTAAAAAAAACTCTGAAAAATGAAAAGCCATTTTGACTGGACATTAAATGAAGAATGAAGAAAGTATCTCTGGCCTTTGCAGAGTGCTGTATGTCTAAAACTCAACTCAGCTGAAATAGTCATTTTTAACGCTCTTGGTAACAAAGGAGCTTATTTATATGGGTTAGACGCATTATACTCCCAGACACACATGCTATCTCTGCACACACAGCAGTCATGTTTAGCTGAGCACAAAATGACTCACTCCAACTGCTACCACACTTTTGAGACGTTCCAGTGGAACAATGGCAGAGAAATCCCCTTTCCTCTCCGTCCTCTCCACTACAGAGAAACAAAAGCTCTGATCTATGACCAGACTTCACTCTACCTACCCACAGCAAGCAAAACCTGTCTGAGGAGTCTTACTGATCTGAGATCAGTTTTCTTCATGCATCAGGGCAGTGAACCTCGAAAACATCGGACTTCTCTGGTGGGCACATTAGTTTTATCTAAAGCTGTATTTTTAGTACAGTTTGTGAATTTTGAGACAACTGTACTAATGTAGGCCTAAATTAAAGACTTATACCTGAAACTAAAGTTACAATAAAAAGTTACAGCGCAAAATGTACATCCACTATGGCCACTGCAGTTAACTGCTGTTTTTGAGCATCAAAACAATCATTTAGGGCAACTATAACTTATTAGGCTAGCTTAGCAAATGTTTTCACGCTGTTCTAGAGCTTCATCTTCAAGGTTCTCAAGGACACATGACATATAGAGGGGTGCGTGTTGCTCCATCACAGCAAACGCTGTCTAGTTTTCGGGTCCACGATTGTCCCATTCTCTGTCCCAGAAAGTATTTTTAGCAACGGTAGCTATGGAGAACTAAACAGCAATGACAAATTCACTTCCATGTTAATATTAGCTCACTGACACAACAAAAAACTACAGCCACACAGTTCAGTTTGACCCTTCAGACAATGCAAAATAAACCACATCTGAACCTAATAATACCCTTCTAATCTATACAAATATATTCATTGTGTACTGTGTTTGTTGTGACAAATTCTTATTTTGCTAACATTCTTAAGTTAGTCATATCTTAGGAACAAATTTGTGGCTGGATCATAGACAGAGTCAACTTGTATTAGTTAAAATTGCACGTGTAAGTAGATGAAGTAGAATTAAAAGCACACTAAACATGGTATCGTAAGCTGCTTCGAATCATCTTGTAAAGCCTAAAATATGTTCCTAAATGGAGGCTTTACAGACCACGTCATACATCTTTACAAACAGGCTCAAAAAGATGGTCTGGGTCATCGTTTGGTTCTCAAATGCAAAATCAACATAATGATGATGAATTAGTAGATCGTTCACTCACATTCCCGAAAGACATGATGCTAATTCACATTCTCTTTGATTTCCCTTTCAATGTGCTTTCAGTTCTTGGATTCAGCTGCTTGAGGTAGGCGTACGAAGCACAACCAACGTTACAAAATGTTCTTCCACATGTTGCATGCAATTACATATTTCCACCAGAGAGGCCCAGTTCCCCAAACCCTACATAGTATAGCAGACTTACATATAATTTGATATAAAAGGAGTCAGTTTTTTGACAAGCCTGCTCTGACAGCGTATTTGTGGACGCCAGGACGCACACATGAACGCACTCGCAGACAAAGGGAAACTCTAGGCTACTTAGGCACTTGTTCGTGGGGAGAGTAGAAGGTCGAGGTCAAGCAGCACAAAAGCTCCACTTCAGCTAATGGCCCTGCATTCGAGCAGCCCACTCGCTTGTTTTTGCTGGCACGAGCCAGAGGATGACAGAAATGCTTAGATGGAGTTCTGAGGAGCACTCTGTTTCAGTAACTCCATCACACACACACACACACACACGCAAACACACACAATGGCAAGTAACCTGCCCGCATGCCTGAATATCATCGGCATCTGTTAGCGTTCAACACAGACGCAGTATGCTAAACACACATGCAGACAGTCAGAGAGACTGAGGGAAGGAGGGAGAGAGAGGGAAAGAGATACTGCCAAGGTCTAAAACATGGAACATTAAAAAGAGCATAAGATTGACAGAGTGTGAGATGTTTGGTGATGACATGGAAGCCAGATGTGCTAAAACCTGAAAGAGAGAATGTGTGGAGAAACAAGAATGGCAGAGACAAAAGCAGAAAGAGAGGAACCGAGAGAGAGAGAGAGAGAGAGAAAGAATGAGAGCACTTACCACATAGGAGAAAGACTCCCTTGAAAGACCCATTCCATTTCCTTTCACTCTGACTTTTACCTCGCCTCTCAGTATTTTTGTAGACGCTCCAGTTTCACACACTAACCTACAGTATAAAAAAAGGTGTTTATTAAATACATATATACACATTAATGTCATAACATAGCAAGACTTTATATCTGTGACGTTGGGAACATTGTAGTATGAAAAAGGCTGAAACAGGAAGAAAAATGTTTACTTTACTTTTGGCCTAAATCTTTGGCCTAAGTTCAGTGTTTTGTGTAATGTAGTATTCTGTGTTGCAGCCTAGAATTCATGATTAGATTTTAACCTAATGTCTTTGGTGATCAGTGTTCTCTCACTACAATACACTACAATACGCATTACACAAACACATCATACAACCACTGGGAATACCTGTGACGCCACCCAAGTCAACCTGTCAGCCTAGCCACTGATCAAAACACCAATAAATTCAGCTATGCTAGCTTAGGGCGGCCACACATCCGGTTTTAGGCTGGTTTTTCAACTCCTAGTCCTCCGTCCAGCGCAGTACCTGGACGGACGTCTATTAGTCCTCTTTTCAGGATGAACTATTTAAAATGTTCACTCGCGAACAATATTATGTGTGCCATTGGCTCACGTCAGTGTCAAAAGAAATGCCTTGCATTTCATTGGTTTTACAAGCTCATGTGACATTTTGACTCGCCTACCGGTTAACCGCAGGTAAGCTCTCTAAATGTTAGTCAATTAGTAAACTCCTGTCTGACTCACGAATGTCACTCATTTCACACAATTAGGTGAGTAAAGCAATTATTTATGTATTATATAGGTTAGGTTATGATTTTAATTTTGTTCTTGTATCATGCCTGACCCCCCCTTTTTGATGTCCTCCTTTTGGGGGTGGGATGTCCTCCTTTTTATGGTTATGAAAGTGGCCACCCTAGCTAGCATTATTGTGGTTGTTAGCATTGTAACATTGATCATCATCCAAAATCAAACAACAACAACCAAAAACAGCGATTCTATCTTTCTAGCATGAAAAGAACACTAGAGACAAGCTTCTTCACTTTCGGCCACAAAAAGGAGCAAACTAAGAGGAGATCTTTAGATAGCCAGATAGGTATCATGCAGTCTTTACCCCTGAGAATCCACCCCAAAGCACTAGTAGATTTTCAAATGCTCCTCTCATCCTTTAAGATACATCATCAGGCAGGGATTTTCCAGTCTTTCAACCACAAAATCTCACTTTAGAGGTTTTAACGCAGCACTGTGTAATTAAGACATGTTTACTACAAATTTTGGCTGGAGTTATCGTTTAACACATGTAAGACCATTTTATCCCAAGTCATTTTAATCCATTCTACAAAAACTGTTTATACATTAACAATTAAAAGAAAAAAAAGTTTGGCACCACTGTTCAAAAGTTTCGAGTCAGCAATATTAAACAAATCTGGTTCAAATTCTAAGTAGGAATGAAGAGGCATTTGAAGTGCCTTCTCAACAATAATGATCAAAACTAGAGACTAGAGGTAGACGATGCTGCAGAACATTATATTGCAATACTTTACGCTATTTTAATTTATTATTTCAGGCCTGATCGGTTTGAACCAAGAAATAAGAACCAGTAATGCTACATTAACAACAAAAATAAGTATGATTTTTATTAAATATTTGTACATATACTAAACTTATGTTGCTCTCTTTATTGTGAAACATGCAGCTGGGCTCATGCAGCATACAGGTCATTTTTTAATGACAAAATACATGATGTGTTCCCAAAAGTATATTGCATTGCACGGTGACAAAATGTATGACAATAACAATATACATTGTCATATTGTCCCACCCTGGCAGCCTATTTCACATGCTGTGCAGTCAAACGTTATGCTATGACAATTAACAATGAATGGCAACATGACACTATTATATTACTAGACATGGCTGCATATGATATCTGCCATAACATGTTTATGTCAATGTTTGGTAGAAGGATTCAAAGTAAATTTTTGAATGATGGGTTCACACACACACACACACACACACACACACACACACTGGTTAACAGCCAAGGGAGTGGAATGCAAATATTTGTTTTAACACCCTGAAATTGAGACTAATTAAGATTTAATGACATCAGTCCCAACAGCACTGAGTGAGCGCTATGCTAGCCGTGTGTGCGCATGTGTGTGTGCACATTTACACAGCTGTAAGTTGGTGAATAACAGTGTATATTAGTAATACACTGGGGTATTCTGACCATTGGTATATGCAGTCACACATACACACACACACACAGGTGCACACTGCTGTTTTATTTGGTCAGGTGGCAACTATACCTTACTGATCGAAGATCCATTCCCGTAAAACAAGCGCACACACACACACACACACAGTCTAAGGCCTGCCTAATGTCGGGGCTGGAAAACATTAAATGCAGCCACAAGTCAGCTCTGCGAGGTGGTATGTGTGTGCTCATGTTTTGGTTTTCAGTGGTCAGTTTTTCTTTCCCAGGACCAACACTGATATATAAACTCTCTGTATCAGCCAATACCAATCCCCTATTTATGCTATAAAATAGTGATGTCAAGGTTATTGCTTTAACAATGTGATGAAATATCTGTGTTTATTTTTAGCTCCATTAACGTATTTTCCTAGTTTGACCATTCAAACCAGCTTTGCTGGTCGTATGCTTTTTCTATGAAGCCCTTTTATTCTAGTACAGCTTTTAAATGACAAGAAGTCCTACTGATAACTCTCTTGATATAACATGAGATAACATTTTCTGACACGCCCTGTTTTCATTTGTCATATGAAATGTCACAGCAATTTCAGTAATATCAGTAACTGGAGGGTGCCTTCAACAGACTACACTGAGCAGTGCTAGCAGGATAAATCAATGAGCACCAAACAAACAAAAGCAACAGCAAAGCTGAATGCTCGCATGATTTTCATGTCCTGTTCGTTCGTGAGAACCCCGTGCTCACATGATGGAAAATAATGTTACTGAAAATGTTAATAAAAGAAATAAATACATTCTTAAAATGTCTGGTACTCATTGAGCTAAAACAAAATGTGCTGCTTTTTAAATGTGAGTTTCTTTATGGTCAAATTTGAGTAAATTAAATTGTCATTTTGTGTGTTTGATTTGAGGCTTCTTTAAACCTACTTAGCTATTTTTAACTGAAGCATTTCACTTACAATTCATTCTAGTGACAAGAATGTTCAGGCAAACAGACAGGCGTACATCCAAATGTAGTTAAACCCGTGACCCTCACTTCAACTGACCTCAACTCGGCTGACCTCACCTCAACTGACATAGCCTCGATTTGCTGATTTTAACAGACTCATACAGTGATAGAGATTAGATGAAGTCGACTTCAATTCTTATTTCCCATTCTACCTTAAATGATGAGTTATATTCAGATGCCTGTTTTGGGGACTAGCATGTAACTGCTGCACTATTTAAGGTAGAATGTAATTAGAACAAGAGGCTTACATCAGCTTTGAGAGATTAGCGTTTCAAATTCAGTATGACTTCTGGTACTCGCTAACAAAACTCACAAAACTCTACAGAGTTCACCATGTTTTCTATTACCAATATAGACCTTTTCATGTGTGCATCATATGAAAATGGACAGCAGTGGCAACAACTGCAGTAACAACGTAGCACTGAGAAGACAACAACGAAACGCTATCTAAGGAGGACAAGGTCATTTCTGATCAGGAGGGCAGTGAGAAAACCTGACCATACTTACTTGCATACTTACTTACTTGACAGCATTAGTTTGTAGCATATAGTTTGTAGTCAAGGTAAAAGCTGTTTGGCCGATTTTCACTGATGTGATTTATCAGGGAACTAGCTAGCCCTGATATATCACATAAACCTTGATTTATGTCATTCTTATATGTACATAATTTCATGTGCACATGGCTGAAACATCTGTTTTTCAGTGTGGGAAGATCAGTGTAAGCTGAGCTGCTACATTCACACATGCATGTGTGAGTCACCACATGAGTGTTATGACTGTATCGTTTTGGGGACTTCCACTCTAAGGCCACTGCTCTACAGAAATCACCACATTAAGTCAGTCAGTCAATCAAAGGCCTGCTATTTTCAGTATGAGCGGAGTGAAATCTGAATCTCTGAATGGCCTTTCAGCACACAGTCTCACAGTAACAGGTCAACAGAGAGGTGAAAACTGCCATGTTTTACATTCTCCCAACAATAAGAGAAGTGCTTCCTTCCAGCAATTATCATGTTTGTGAAAGAATAATGTGAGTTTTCCAAGCTCGTAAATAAGTGGCGGAGTAAGTGGAAGTAAAAGTAAGTCTAAGGCTGTGTTCAAACTAGGTATTTTTCTCAACTGCCAGCACATATTTCATGGTTAAGACAATAGGAAGTGGTCAGAATGCAGATGTTTTTTTTAAAAGAGCAGGCGCTAGCAAATTTTTTATCAGAGGAGAATGTTTTTGGAAATTTCGAAAGAAGCTCAGAAAAGCACAAAATGTTTCCAAACGTTTGTTTTTGTCAGCTGATCAATCAGCAACCAAGATAAAAAAATAATATTGCCATCTGAACTACTCTCCTCCAGATTTTCTGCCTCCAAAACCAAAGACATGGAGAGTACCCACCTCCATGCAATAGTAAGGCTAAACGTTAAAATACATATTATCTTTATTATTGATAGTATTAAATCAGAATTGGCAATAGAAAGGCTGGATTTCCATAACTACTAGAACTACTAGAATGGACATAGAGGTCATTTTTGGCCTTTACAAACTTACATGCTTATTTACATGCTTATTTATAGCACAATTAACAATGATTTTAAAAAGAAAATCTTTTTGTGATGTTCAGATATGTCATAAGGAATGTTTGGTTCAGCTGCTTCTGAAGGCTCTGTGTATATAACCACAGTTCTAAGCCTGTTTCCTTTGTATTGATTTCCTGTTTGGATCCTGGCTTTGTCTCCTGGTTTGGTGAACATGGATCTGCCTCTGATGTTGCCCGCTTGTGTTTTGACCGCTTCATGTGTTGGACAGTTGGACTGCCACAAATAAATCTGCTTCACACTTGAAACTCATTCACATCCCTCCTACGTTATGGATATCTATCTGTAAAAGCAGCATGTCAGAAGAATAACTTTCACATACATAACAATAAAGTAATATTTCTGCTGCATTGTGGTTACTTTTTATCTTACTATGCAGTGTTTTCACTGCTAAATGTTAACTTCAATTAATTGAAGTGAACTGACCTACACTCATTTATATTCATGAAGCTAGCAAATACATATAATTAAAATCTTGCAGGATAGAGGAATAGTTTTATTAAGTATAATCAAAATAAGGTCATTCAAGAATGGTAAATCTATTGCAAACAGTGCATTGTGTGAGGCTTGGCTAAATAAAAATGCGAACGAAGGGTTTTCATTCAGTGCTGATGGCACTGCAGGAAAAAAGTGATGTTCCTCGCCTTCCTCAGACGGTTTTCAGTGTTTGCACAGCACTGTCCAGATTCAGCACCCTGCTGAGCATGTATTTACAGCCAGTCATAGCTTTATAATGAATTCAGTGAATTTGTATCCGGCCGCCTATTTTGACTAATCTGTTGTATTAATACTGGTTTTATTCTACTGTGGAACACACTTTGGAAACTATTATGTACTAGTTCTTTCCTAACTGCAGCTCAGACTTGCTAGTATAACAGGAAAAGCCCAACTAGAGACAAAACCAAGTTGCTTTAATATGTCTATAGTCAATATGACCACTAACACTGAAAACCTTTTTGTGCTTTGGAATACTGATTTCACAACAAGGTTAAAATATCTCAGACTAAAGAGTATGCATGAAGTTTGTAGCAGTCAGACGTGGTCTTCCTAGTGTTAAGGCCTGTTTACTGCAAGTATGTTTAGGTCAAATGAAAAATAAGCATGGTTTTTACCATAGTGAAATAGTTCACAGTTTTATTAGCGCTGCAACTATTAGTGCAGAACTATCATCACTGTCCAAAAAAAGGAGCATCTGCAAAATGGTAACTTTAATGTATAATAATGTAAAATGATTTTAATTGAAGGAATTTCTGACTATTTCTGTTGATCCAATGAAAATGGATTTTAATCACAATGTTAAGCAAAGCTGCTGAGCACAAACAATGCAGAAAAATTTAAATCGCAAAAAAAAAAAAAAAAGGATGGTGGCAACCTGCCAATGCCTCTGCTTATAGTTCTCCATATTACAATAAAACAAACTAACTAGAGGGATCTCAATGCAATGACCCGACTGAGACCATGACAATGGAGCTCTGATTGGCTGGTCTGATTTTAAATGTGTACATATATGATATATGATCCATGTGTAAAATGAAGAAAAGGCCGTATTAACATGTGGGTTTTGAATAGGCCTTTAGACTCTTCGCTAAGCCTAGTAGCTAACTCCCTCTGGGGGAACTCTGTGCTGGTATCGTTCCAGCATGCACTTCAAAGAGTGCACAAAAAGTGAAACAGGCAGCCAGTTTAAAAATATGACTAGCGAGGATGAAGCCTAAAATGCTTAAACCTACCGTCTATGTTTTTTTTTAGCATTTTCAGAAAAAAATTCAGTAAAGGTTGAGGTTAATGTAGCCCACTGAATGTAACCCGCATTACGTTTCGACATCCTACGCTTGAGACAGTATGTAATTTGCTGTACACACAGTATGCTGTAATTACCGTATCATTTACCATGATTATAATTCCCTTCAATACAATTCTGATGTGCTGTCAGATACCGCAGATAAACTACAAACTGTACAGTGTGCGGGTACACTCACTCCACTGAAACGGTGTAGCGTTCAGGCAGCAGGTTGCAGGGTATGTCCCCGATAGACACCTCCACGTCCTCAGCCTTGCGCCCCAGATTTCTTCCCTGAACTGTCAGAAGAGTTCCACCCCTGAGTGGACCGCTGAGTGGCCTGACCTGAAGGAGAGACATACAGAACGCTAGAACCAAATATATATCCTCAATCTCAATTCAGTGGTTTATTTCAATTAGACAGAAACAGTCAGAAGAGTTAGAATGGAACAGTGGTCAGTGTATTGTGCTGTTTTGTTTTCATATCCTGACCGCGGCATTGCAGGGTGATTTGTGTGTTTTACATGCATGAGTCAGAGCATGACCAAAGCCTTCGTGTTTGGGTTCAGGCTCACAGACATAGTCTACGAACTGTCTGCATTCTTGGCACAAACGCAAACACACACACAGAGACCGAAGCATTATTGTACTTATTTGCAGATTGCGAGAGAAAGGCTGAGAGACAGAGGAGAAGACAGAGAGACTTGCTCTTTCTTGCACTGTTATGACTTGTTATTTACATTCACAGCTCATTTGTGGCCTGCCCTTTCTTTTCTTCCATCCCTTCATCCTTTTCCTGGGTTTCTTCTTGTCTTTTTCACTCAAGCAAGGCCCGTTGCCCTCATATTGCTGCCGTAACCCCAGCCGCCCTCGCGCTGCCGTGGAAACGGCCGATAAGCATCGTTATGCGGTCGGCTCAGTCTAGCAACAGCTACCGTGAGAGCAAAGAAACCCATGACTCTATCAGTGTGTGTCTGTATTTGCTTTTGTATATTTTTAGGTCCTGACTTTGTACACACAATATCAACACCAAGATAATGCTCCTGACTTTGACAAAAGCTTCTTACTGGGTAAAAGTAGGTACTAAAACAGGGCTTATTCTACGGAACTGGTCCAAGATCAGATCTGAAAAAAGATCTGACCTATACTGTAGGTTTATTTTCGTAAAATAAATGACTGAACATTAAATTTTTTTCCACTACCAATACAACAATAACACTACCAAAAAAACTGATTTTCAGACTTTGGATATACATACTTCAAACTAACGAGAGTATCTACATACACTTCATAATCCAATCATAATCAGACTTCTGCAGTTATCTGATTATTCAAGTCGTCAACTGAACAGCATACTCTGATTTATTAAATTGAATTAAGGTATAAAAATCTGATTATTTAATCCAATAAAGAGCAAGCAGGATTGTAGGTTTTTGTGTGCATGTGTACTCTTAATCTGATATCTTTCACTTTTCTCGGTCTGTGCTTGTGCAAACACTTGGTAGAATACAATTTCCTCATGCAAGTATATACTATATATTCACTCAATGTCAAAAGAATAGTTGCACCCAGAAGAAAGCATCGAATTGCAAAGCTATTCAGAAACACACACAGAAGTAGTGCCTCTCAGTATGGCACTGGGCCACCATGTTTGCTAATGCAACATACAACATCCAGACATCTCGGCCTAGAGTTATAGAGGTTCCTAATGGTGTGAAGCTGAGGTGCAGCGGTGGAGGTCTAGTGATACCAGGCTTTCTGGATGTGTGAGGTGGGACAACAAACCATTCATCCTGGTGCTGACCATGGCGCCACCAGCTGAATCTTGGGTCAGCATGCACAGCCGAGTATCAAACTTGAATCATTCGTATGTCTCACAATGTCAAACCTACCCACCAAGTCTCATTCCTGTCAGTTGATTCCTTCTGGGTGTATGGATGTATGTATAAAGTCAGTGTATATTACATAATGTATACATATGGGATACATGTATGTATCTTCTAGGGCTGTACCCGACTCAAAATTTTGTCCGTCGAATCGGATTCGCCCGTCCTGGTCGACGATTCGACTATTCGTTCATGTTTTTTCTCCATATACATTATCTAGTAATCAGTAAATCAGTTTGCATACGTTTCTGATCTGATGTCCTCCTCATTTAGAAAGTCAGCAGAGTCACAGGAACATATTTTTGAACTAAAAG
>CM067484.1:25203228-25436707 GCA_034552555.1 Semaprochilodus insignis
TTTGAAGCAGTGTTCGATGTCTGACTAAATGACGAGCAGAATTAGGTTTGATTTGTTCTGATTCTCTTCTTCAAAAGATCGTTCCACTCGTGTTTCTCAGCTTCACAGCTTTAGCTCCCTTCAACGGTGAACCGCCAGCGCACATTGTCACGTGGATTAATTTTTTTAGCAAGCATGCGTCATAGCCCAGTTAGAACTTCAATATATATTTATTATTCCCCTTGTAATAATTATTAAAATGTCTTTTTACATTCTTAAAGTTCTTGTGCATTTTGTAAGCTTTTGTCTGTTTTACGAAAGAAAAAAAACTCGTCACTGTTCTCAGTCGACTTGAAGGTTCTCAGTCGACTTGAAGGGTCTCCGACTGACGATTCGACTCGTCGACTTCTAGATGCCAGGCCTAGTATTTTCCTTGTATAAAAACAAGTTGTGCCTGTGTGTGTGTCGCCGAGTGCTCAAGTGTCTATTTTTAAAGGCTTGAAGAGAGGGGAAAGGCTTTAATAGATGTGAGTGGTCTGCAACTGACAGATGAAGGAAAAGCGTGTTAAGCTCAGAGCGCGAGAAAAACTCCAGCCGGCGGAACGTCAAGAAAGTCCCAAAGTTTTTTTTTCAGCACAGTTCATATAAAAAACCACACAAGTTTTCATTTTTCCGAAAGTCCACGAATGACAAGGTGGAAAAACAACTGCTGCGTTTTCAACATGTGAAGAAAAACACCTCGACTACACACACACACACACACACACACACACACACACACACACAAACACACACACATACATAGAAGCCTGCTAACACTCCTAGGTTAGTAATTATCGCTGTGTGTCTAATGCATCCCCAGAGCACTTCTCTTCAACTGCTATTCTTTTCATTTACACCCCTTACTGATGTGAAAGTGAGCGAGAGACACAGGGAAAGAGACAGAGAGAGGGAGTTTCATGTAAGTCAATTTGTAAAGCTATTCCTTTCTCAATCAAGACAAGATTGATTTATTTAGCACTTCCACTTTTCTGCTTCAGTATTTCTCATCTCTTCCTCCATTTTTCCCTCACTATCCATCGATATTTGAAGCTGAGAGTGTGAAGCTTCTGCTATAAATGCTCAGACGGGGTTGTGCAATCTGTCTTTGAAAAAGGGCAGAAACGACTTAAACTGGAAACGAAAACAGGAAAGAGGCTTAGCCACCATTACCCAATCTCTCCCTCTTTCCCTCTCTTTCTGGCTCTCTCTCTTCTCTCTCTTTAAACCTCTCCACTTTATCACACTCTTCATGTACTGCACTCTTTCTTTCAATACTATCTCTCTCTAACTCTGTGCCCACTACCTCTAACACTCTCCACCTCTCGCTAACTCTCTCCCTCTCTCTTTCTATATGATTCTATCTTTCTTTAAACTCACTATCTGTTACTAAATCACCCCATCTCACTAACTCTCTTTCTTTCTCTCTCCTCTTTCTGTCTGTCTCCCTCTCTCTAACACTTTCGCTCTCCTTTCTTTCTGTCTCTCTCTTCTCTTTCTGTCTCTCTCCCTCTCTATTTTTAACACAGTCTCTCTGTCTCTCTCCTCTCTCTCTGTCCTGTCTCTCTCTTTCTTTCCTTTCCTCTCTCTCCCCACTCTCTCACTGTTCTCTTTCATTGTCTCTCTCCTTCTTTCCTTTTGTTTTGCACTCTCTCTATGTCTCTCTATATGCCTTTATTCTTTAGGTGATATATCAGGTGTGTGTGTGTTGTGAAAGTGTATGTCCCAACTGTCCAAAAAGTCTGCAGGCACACACACACACACACACACACACACACACACTTATATGCGCGTGCACACACACATACACACTCTGCTCTTTCCTGTCTCCGGGTGCTTTTAATGTCTGTTATTTTCGAGATGTCCAGGCAGGGGGGATTTTAAAAGAGCCAATTTCACTAATAAAGCACTCTGACCAGTCCACCCGCCCCATACACACAATCACACACACGCACACAATCACTGACACACATACACTCTGTCCAACACCTTTTCACTTACTGTTCTATGTCCAGGAAACATTTAGACCAATTGAGCTTTACATCAGCCATGTTTCCTCTTCCTTTCTCCTTCTATCACTCTCCCGCACTCTCTCTACCACCCACTCAGAACTCTTACACAGACATGCACGCAGACACACACACACACACTCACACCTTGAGAAGGCACTTCGCTTAAGCAAATCTTCAGAAAATAGAGTTTTAAACCTCTTGAGGCATTCCATTAAAAAGTGGTAATGTGTAGTTGTGGGGACCAAAACCTGTTTATATACTCATGCTGTGGGTATCTTTCATTCATAACTATTTTTTAAGGACAGGGTAAGGGTAAAGGTAAGTTTAGGGTTAGGGTAAGGGTAAGGGTAAGTTTAGGGTTAGGGTTAGGGTTAAGGTTAGGGTAAGGGGTAAGGGGTAAGGGTAAGGTTTGGGTTAGAGTAAGGCTAAGTTTAGGGTTGGGGTGAAGGTAGGGGTAACTAGGGTTAGGTTAAGGTTCAGGTTCAGTTAAGGTTAAAGTAAGAGTAAGGGTAAGGGTAAGGTTAGGGTTAAGGTAAGGGTCAATCCAGGGCTTGGGCTAGAGTTGGCCCCACAATTCACAGAAACTAGTGTGTGTGTTTGTGTGTGTGAAATAAAATAAATGAAGGGTGGTCTCTGACTTTTGAACATTAAGGGTACTATAGTAGATACCACAGAAAGCAGCAAGATTCTGTTTTGTGAGTTGACCACATTTGCATGCTTGTATCTCCCTAATCCAAAATAAACCACCCAGAACATGACTAAGCTAAGCTCCCACAGACCATGCGTTAGTCACATGAGGCTACTACTGCTTCCTGCTGTTTATTACTCCGACATGCCTCCCACTTCCCTATGTATGTGTTGTTTGTATAGTGTGCGTGCAGCCACAATTTCCACATATAATCAAATGTAATGCAGTGCCTTCACATTTTGTAGACTTTGAATGCCGGAAAATGTTTCTAATTATACATGTGTGAATACATCATATTAACATTCTGACACTGTGTGGAGATTTTAGCACGATTAGAGCTGGATTAGACTCTATAATGAAATTTGTAAGAGATCTGACTGGGCGATTCATACAGGATAATGAACCTGTGTCATTTCCTCAAATTAGCACACGTAGTCCAGACTGAAACGTCATAGCCTGGATGTACACCTCAGCATTACGCAACAATAACAACAGTGATACAGTGCATGACTGTGTCTGTTAGCAGGTTTTCCTTATTACATTAGCATGAGGTTGACTGGAACGGGCCTACTACTACTTCGGCCTTATAAAAGCTTGTTCTGTCTACAATTATCAGTGTCTGACTTGTAAAAGCTACAGACGTTGCAGGATCATAATGGATTTACATCACATGTAGGTTGTTGTCTGATTACTCAATACACAAAATTAATCTTTTATTTTTTGGGGGGAGGGATTGTGGGGTTAATGATTAGATAGTATTGAGTATTGAGCATCTCCAATGCTGTTTATATCTGTTTAAGTGTAAGTCTTTAAGAACTTCCATCATATTACCCCAAATAATGTATCTAGTACTTTGGAGGTTTGTACCTCACACTTACCTAACACAACTAACACAACTAAAACTTAAGGTACAAGCTTCACAAACAGAATATTACTGCACAAATCAGCTTTTGTCAAAATGCATGCACTATTAAGACCACTATGCTTGTCTAGACTCCTACACAGAGTTGGACTATGCTGTTAAAGCTAATCAATGCTTAGATGAACACTGACTTAAAAGCATGAAAAAAAGACTGCACCAGATTTCTCTTAATGCATACAAAATACATATCATCTGGAATCAATACCACACTCTAATAGGTATTTCCGCAAAGGCTGCGTTTAATACACTTCAATTTCTCGTTAGGCTGAATGTGCTGTAGAGCTTGTTCAACCTTGCATCAGATGTGCGACAACACATTTGTGGGTGGAGCATTGATAGATCAACTGAAGTGTGAGCTCACATATGGGCCATTAGAGTTTAATGTGGGAGTCCGTATGCATGTACGTGTGTGTGTGCATGCACTGGGACACTTAAGCCTACCTTGTGGACGGTGGGGTCAGGACACTGCATTCTGATTGGCTGGCACTGGTCTCGCGGACGACAGCTGTTCTCACACCAGGCACACAGGTGCCCCTGCTGTTCTCTACCCCAACACTGAGAACAGTCGCTATCGCCACCACTGCAGCTATACACCTCCACTACAGAGAGAGAGGGAGAGAGGGAGAGGGTACAGGGGGGTTCCAAATTTAGTCCATCTGTCCAGTCACCTTGTCAATCCATTCAGTCGCAAATCCTTTCCTTTTCCTTTTTATTTCTTTCTTCCCTTCTTGCTTGCTTTCTTTCCTATGTCTTTCATTTTATTCTTTCCTTCATTGTTTCATTCTCGTTGCTTTCATTCTCGATCTTTCTTCCTTCTTTCATGTCCTTCCTTCTTTAATGTCCTTCCTTCTTTATTTCTTTCTTGCTTGATTACTTTATTTCTTCCTTTTTTAAGTCTTCCCATCTGTCTTTCTTTCATCCCTCCTTTGTCTTTGCTTTCCTTTTTTGTTTTTTTTGATTTTTTGTTTTTTTTCCTTTCTGACAGATCAGAACTAGATTTATATTTGGGGCGAGCAAATATAACAGCCCACATTTGTCTATAAGGAGCGCGCTGAGTCTGCCGCTGGAGAGAAGAGAAAGAGGAAATAAAAGGGAAAAGGTTGAGGGCTGGAGGAGTGGACCAGGTCTCATATCCATGCCTTTGAATTCATTAGCATCCGAGACGCTAGAATTATAAGCATGGCTGCTCTTTTCCCGCCATACACAAACCTATTAGCATATTCACACAAAGTGCTGGAAAAAAGGGGGGAAAAATGACAAAAGCAATTTATGCTTTTCTTGGAGCAGACAAAGAGTGAAAGGTGGAGGAAAGGGTGATAAAGAGCATGATAGAGGGAGAGAAAGGGAGGGAGAAAGTGGAGTTGAGAAGCACAGTGAAAAGATATGGAGAAAAACCGAGATGCAGATGTGTCCCTCTGAGCCACCAGATGTGTGTGAGTGAGGGTGTGTGTGTGTGCGTGTGGATGACTCATGAGGGAGCAGACAGCCTCTGGGAGTGTTTGTGTGTGTGTGTGTGTGTGTGTGTGTGTGTGTGTGTGTTGTGTACAGCTCACACACAATGCTGTAATTATGTTGTGCTCTTTCCTGCTGACCGTGTTTGTGTTTAAATACCTGTAACTGGCTGCGGACTGTCTATGTACTTCTCTTGTCCTCTCCTCTGCAGTGAAAGGTGGAATATCTCACTCCTCTTTGTGGTGCTCAGCTACACGAAACAGAAAAGTAACAGTCACGTGTGACATAGTGACACTAAAATCAGATTTCTTCTCCTATTAGTCCTTTAAAGGCATCACAGGAAGGAAATTTGTATGTTGTGGTTAAAACTGACAGACCATGAGCCTCAAATGCTGTTGTCTCCCTCTTCAAATACAAATCCTGCATTTGCAAACAGATTCATTGTTTGTACACCCCCAAAATGGGCTTATACCAGCTCATGTTCCAGCCCAGCAGGGAACAATTTCAAGAGCAATCTTTAACAGGATCCTGGAGAGCTTCAATTCAGAGTTGTTGGTTTGGTCTGCACATTTCACTCCAGGCAGTTTCTCAAACCTTGGACAATATCGAGCAGACATTACTCAATGCTAGAAGCCCCAACACCAACCTGTAAGTAACAGCCATGCTGTGTGATTTTATCACTGATTGACGGTTGAGGCAGATCATCCTAAACAGATCGTTTTATAGTGAGCCAACAACTTTAATCTACTTTGTGTTGTTGTCTAGCTAATTTCCAGGCAGGTTCATTTTAATTTCCTATCTGTGTCTGTTTTGACATGTTGCTGCTGTGTGATCATCACAGTGTCTCTCTCTGTAAATCAGCAAATCAGAGTTCTTCATAAGCTCACCAAAACAGGGAAAACAGCTTGTTTCATGCCAAGGCCAAACCACAAGGCTGCAGTAAATGGGCATGTAAAACCGCATCTGGGCATTTTTCATCCCGACCAAAATCACATACCTTCTATGCAGACATCAGAGAACAATTTAAAATGCTAAATAAATTATTTCTATGGCACATTTAAGGTCTTGGCAAAATTGTAGCTATTTTGCAGCATAATCTCCTGTTCTTCAGTCTCAATGCAGCTTTTACGCTTATTACACTTTGTAAAGAGCAAGTAATAAGGCCAAGAATTTGGTCTCATAAGTACATTTATGAAAAAGAACATGCATAAATAGGATTATCGGTTTGTCTTTACTCAGTCTACACGAACCAAAAACAAGCTCTTATTAGGGAAGCATAGATATAGGACGTCTGGGCCAATATTCAGTTTTTTTCACATGTGTACCTGCCTATGCCGACACATGAACAATTCTATAAAATGTAGACATTGGGAACAACATCCTACTGGACTCAAATGGCAGAGCAATAGAAGAAGGCCAACATCAAATGCTGGTTTGAAATATTGCTCAAACCTCAACATGGGTCCTGATTTTTTTCCAGCAAATATCAGCTGATACCGATATGATTCCAAAACTATTATGAATTCCTAGTTCTTGCTGGTCCATTTTGCACTCTATGTGAATGCGAAGAAAACACACCCAATAATAATAACGGAAGCTTTGTGGATCTTTCATACAGTGATAGAAACACACTGCACACCAATAGGGCAGATGGACACATGGACATGGACAAATCTAATGGTAGATTCAAACGAGTCTACAACGACATCACCAAAATGTCAGAATATAGCGCCTGCAAGAAGCTCAGCTCCATAGGGTTAAATAAGCCACTTTCCATGAAAGTCATTTCCTATTTTCTATTACTATCTACCCCTTTCACTTATAGTTAATATGTCATAATTATGATTAAATGTCTCATATTAATGAGAAAGTGTCTCATAATAGTGGTCAATTATATCTTACAATCTCATCTTACAATATCATAATTCGTATCATTATGTGTAGTTGGGAGAGAGTATCTTGTTATTTAATTATGAATCATCTTTGAAAAAAACAAATTATGTGACATCTTGTTTCATGCAAACTCTCAATGAGTGCACTGAACGTGGAAGTGCTAAGAAAGTGGCTGTACTTACTGTAACTCCACTGCACGTCACGGCCGACTTTCCGCTCAGCCAGTGGGCCTCGAATGTCTGCCCATTCCCAAAGTCACAGTTCAGTTGTGTGTCCTACAAGCACATACACACACAGATTACTACAGCAAAACCACAGCTATGTCCATTCAAGTCCGAATTCCCAGAGGCAACAAATCCATTTCACAACATCACAAGACAGCAAACAGAACTGCACTGTTTCTGTTTCCAGTCTAGTCTTGCTTTCCCAGTGACATGCCCAATCTCATCAGCCCTTCTGACCAAAAACTTACAAACTTGTTCCTGTATCTTGCGTAAAACTGGGACTTCCAAGTTTCCTGAACTTATGATACACCTAATTTTGGATTTCTACCCCTACATCTGACCCCACCTCCCCCAACCCTTTCTCCCTACCTGCTATTATTCCACTTCACTCCACTCCATTAAATGCTACAGGTCTCCATCAACACTCACTTGCAGTTGACTTCAACATAGACACCAACTTTAAGTACAACAATTCTTTGCGAACAAGCTTTGCTCAAGCATTTCCATTTTGTCCTTTAAAACATGTGGAAAGTAATTCATCTCGCCACAGGAATCCATCTGGAAACCATAATCCTACTTATGGATTCAGCTCTGGCCAAGACCTCCACAGAGGGACATGGAAGGGATTATAGACACAGAAAGACATACTGATCACCATTTCGAAAAGGGAATAGTAAATGGGTGAAGTACAAAGGATAATTATGCAGTTTCAGATTGCCTCATTGAAATGACATTGTGCATTATTACTGTACTGGATAATATACTTTTATGAATGTGTTTGTATATCTATATCAATGCTTGCCTTGAATTAACAGTTAGGGAAGTGTCTGTGAATTGGTCTGCCTTTTAAAAGAATGGCCACCTACCTCCGCCTTGCTAGCAGTAATGGGCAGGATGGCCAAACATTTGTCCAAACATGGTATAATAAGATTACTGATGGTGTTGGTGTATATCACAGTGAAATCAAGAAATAAAGCCAGTCTGGGTCCTAAGGTAAAGTCTATTTTGTAGGTTAACAATGGTGCTGAAGGCAAAGCTAACCACAGGAGACTAACTTTTCTGTCTGCTCTCATTTCCTAGCCTAACTCATTAACTTACTACATTCTGAGGTCTGCTGAAATAACTTACCTCAGACTGAAACTCACAGCAGGTGAGGGAATAGGCATGTTTTTGATTATACTGTATGTATGTTGAATTATCAGCACCTATTTGTAAAATATTGACATAACCGTAATGACAAAACTAATGCTTTTAAGAAGAATTTCAGACAGTGTACCATATATTGCCCACTATTCCTGGGACAAATGCACATTTTGTGTTAGCCATCCTCTATTACTTAATTAAGGGGCAGTTTCTGACCACAGAATCACTTCTGAATGGTTTCAAAAAAGTTGTTGCAAAATAGTTACACCCAGAAGGAATCAACCAAAAGTAATGAAACATGATGGGTACGTTTGACATTGTGAGACACGTGAATGATTTAAGGTTCATGCTCGCCTACACATGTGACATAAGGAAGGATGGGCCTTATCACTGTACCTGACTGACCCAACAGCCACGATTGTGAGCATTCAACGTGTGCAGTGATGCCTCCATGAGTCATCCTGTTAGTGCCAGCACCATTGGCAAGACATCTGCACGACGCAGGGCTACATGCACGCAGACCGCTATGACGACTGGCCTTAACACCACGTCAATGTTGTCAAAGGCTGCAATGTTGTCATGCCAGACTGTCATGGAGTGACTCAAAATGGCAGCGGGTCATCTTCAGTGATGAAGCCTGCTTTTGTCTTGGTGGAGACGACCAAATAATCTGTGTGTGGAGGCACCGTGGTCAGCACCAAGATGAACGGTTTGTTGTCACATGTCACATGTCTAGAAGGTCTGGTGTCACTCCACCTCCACCCCTACCACACAATCTGCAGGAAGTGTGAGAAAATATTCAAGCTGTATGGGATGGATTATCGCAGGACACCATTAGGAACCTCTACAACTCCATGCTGAGACGTCTGGCATGTTGTGTTAGCAAATGTGGCAGCTCAACGCCATACTGAGAGACACTACTTCTGTATGTGTAGCTCAATAAATATTGCCCATATCAGTCTAAATTCTTCATCATTTATTGTTAATGGTAACCTTTATCTTCCTTCCCAATAGCATTGCAATCCAACACTTCCTTCTGGATGCAACTATTTTTTTGACGATGATTGTAATATCTGATTAACAGAGGTTCTTTAGTCAAAATCATGAATGGTGTAGAGGTCGATCTAAACATCTACAATATTTAGTGGACTCCAGACTGTTCCAGAAAAGTGTTGTGCATGATACTGTAAAGCAATTAACATCCTACCATGCTCTGTGGCCTGTACAAAAATCCTTAGTAGGCTCATTTCCAGATCAAGACAGCAAGAACAAAAGATCTAGGTGACACCTAAGGAGGGTTTGTCATTGGAGTGCAGATGGCAGGAGCTTTAGTCACATAGACTGCTCAATGGATAGTGTCAAGTCATGTCCGCATTTAAATAAGACATTAGCCAATAGGCCTAGAAACTGTTGGGAAACAGTGAATGAAAGTACAAGCTACGTAGCGCATGTAGGTGATGACCTCAGAAGAGTTTTCCTACTCAGAATACTCTAAAACACTGAAAGACATATGAGTGCCAACCTCAGATCTGCAGAAAGAGTCAGAGGCCGAAAGACATTGGAACCATATGTGTTTCAAACCACAAAGAATGATAATGAAGCAGCCAAATTGATGTCACCATTAAAGCCTTGGCATATTTGGTCAAGATGTCGAGTTTCCACATAAATATTGATTTAAAAGCAAATTCAGTTGGAATTATTTGTTTTACTTTTTAGATATTCTTTTCGGTCCAAATGCTAAGGCTGAGATTGGTAACAAATGAAACCACACTGTGGTTTCAGGTTGGGTTTCAATATGTGTGTGAATAAGTTCTTGGGGCTACATTTAAATCTAAGCAGTTGTGTCAGCAAAGCAAAAGTCTTCCTGACCTAACAACCATGTGTGGATGTTTGCAAGTGTGCAAAAGGCCACAAGACTACTTGTTTAAACAGGACATTTCAATTGTATGATGAAGTATGAAAGTATTCATGCAAACCCACACATGGTGTATTTACACACTTAATAATATTAGTATTAGTTATACAACTGAGTGGAAAGCAAAAGGCGTGAAAACCCAACAGCGGCAGAATGAATAATACATACTATGCTTTGGGATTTATCTTTTAGATTTGCATGCCAATTTGTCAAATATCAGAATTTTCATGGCTTAACATTGTTATCATTTCCTGGTATCTCTTACATCTACTGATTTGCTTCAGTTTATAAATGTAGATACAGTCTGATGCTGTATTACTCAATGTGAAAAAGTAGACGTTCTTGTAGTACTTACATATTCAAAGTTATATTAATAATTAATAGCATATGTGTAATGTTTACTCAAATTTATGCATTCATTTAGATAAGACATTCGATTAGTATTAGTCATTTGATTTCTGTCTAAATAAATGATGCTTTCAGTTTACCCAGACACACAATCTAAAAAAGAAGGTTTTTGACAGTGCATCTTCTAAACGATTTTGAAGATCTTTCCTTTGACTTGAAGTGAATAACCTTCACATGCTGAGATATTAGGACTGAATGGTGAGGCCCCTTACCTGCGACACATTGCTGAGTTGGAGGGTGACGTCTTGGGTAATTCCTGTGGGCCATGAGGGGAATTCCTTGGGCTCGACGCTAGGGCAGTCAGCTGCATTCTGGGTAACAGAAAAAGACAGGAATTCAGTGGGAGAGAACAATAGCCGCTGATATTTCCACTGCCATAAATACACCCTTCGTCCTGTTTGGCTGCATGTATGAATGAGGCTGTTGACCAAAGAGGAAAAGAGTATACCTGACTGCAAAAACATCCCTTACCGGAAGGCCAAACAAAGAGACAGGCAGAAACTGGCAAAAAAAAGTGAAAGACAGCAGACGTGCTGATTAGGTTCACTTTTGTATGTTGCCCGTATCTGATCTCTAGCCCACACTGTGCCAACATTTGTCCAACCCACCAAGAAACTGTGGAGTTTGCCCAACACTCTTTGACTGCAATCTAATGGCGGTTATAATAACAAAAGGTTGTAATCAGGGCATTCTAGGCCTTCAGAGAAGCCCTGCTGATATAGGAACCAAAAAATAGGTTAGTGATACTTTTTTTCTATTGTTAGGCTGTAGTTAGGGCTTTAGGAGCTGGACAGAAGGACTTACATGTTAGACTAACTACCAAGATAATTAGAAATGAACTATGACATTTTTGTGAGAAAGAACAATCTAGGCCCTCTGGACATCCTAGCTACATTAAAGGTGTTTGAGTCGTACTGTAACCAGGTTTCAGGCAGTTGTTAGAAATAGAAAACTCACCACCTTGGTAGTGAGTTTCAGTCTGAGGTAAGTTATTTCAACAGACCTCAGAATATAATGAGGAAATGAGTTAAAGAGGGAAAAGAAAGTGGACAGAAAAGTCGGTTTCCTGTGGTTAGCTCTGCCTTCAGCACCCTTCACTCAGCTTGGTTCTTATTAAAAATGAAGGGCCATCCTAAAATAAAGCACCATTGTTAACCTACAAAATTGATTTGCTTAAGCATCCAAAACGGTTGTACAAGCTTAACATAAAGGTGGTCTGCAAGCTTCCAACGTGGCTCTTTAATCTATAACAGCCAAGAAATATTCATGTGCACCAGCGTTAGCTTTAGCGCTAACATACTATTACAAATCCTAACAAGTATTTTTGTTGGCATTTTTTCTTATTTTCTGACATTTATGATTCAAACTGAAGGCCTAGCCCTAATAATCACAGTTGAGCAATTAGATTTATAAACATTAGATTATTTCATATTTTAGAGTATGCAGGAATACTGGGTACAGTTTGACCAGATATTAATTTAATTGTGGTGCTGCTTAGCAATAGTAATAGACTGTTAAGATATTCCAAAGTTTGAGGGTAGTAGTGTTTGATCTCTCTCCATTGCAGACAGTTAAGTGTGAGGAATGGAAAGTGATATAAGGGAATGGAATGGTGTGCAATAACGGTGTTCAGGGAGCTCAGTAGGAGAAAGATCATAAAGTCCCAGCACGAGAGAGCAGAGACAGGAAGATGCTAGTTTGTTTTTAACGTGAAGCCGTCGTTGCTGAAAACAGAAGCAGACGTGGGGCAATGGCTGATGTCGGTATGACTGTGGCTGGGATGAGGTCATAGCCTTTCAAGCTTTGAAATCACAGCAGTGGAAGAAGAAACCGCCGGGCCTTAGCATATCCGCCCCCCCCCCTTGTCTCATTCTCTCGCTCTGCTGTTTGAAACTGCTGACTGGTGCTTTGTATCTCTGGCAGACTCTGTTCCTTTGTTTCTTTGCCATTGCTTATTTCAGAATTTGGACTGGAGTGTATCATGGAGCTCATCTTTTCTCTACATTTATTTATACATGCTTCTAGCTTGAAGGCTTCATATCTCCCTCCTCCTTTCCATCCATCTGGACCACAGTACCAGAACCATCTTTGTCTGTATTTCCTGCAATCTTTTGTTTCTACCTACGCTGAATCTCTCTCTCTCTCTCCTTCTATTTCTCTCCCTCTCTCTCTCTCTCTCTCCGTCCCTCCTGGATCGAGGTCATACGTCATTAGAACTAGTTAAATGCTCGTACACTGTGTCCACTCTGTGTAGTACCAGCTCCTCTGGGCCCATCAAAACCAAACAGCATTTCGGAGACGGCCAAAGGCGAATCTTAATGTCATTTAAACAGTCACGTGGCTGTTAAATATGGCATATTATCGCATTAAGAGGGTTTGTTAGCCATGAGAGACATGAGCGTGTCTGTCTTTTATGAGCTCTGTTAAAATGGCTTGCCTTGTCCTTGACTGACTTTCTGCATGTGGATCTAGGCCTTAGTCACATCGTGTGATTGGTTGTGATTTACATTATGTGATTAGTGGGCTTTTCTTGCAACAGATGACTCAACAGCATGTGGTAGTGTTCTCGCACTCAAACCCTGGAATATGATGGACATCTCTTTAATGTTAATGTTGGTAAGGCTTTGCATCATTCAAATTTGCATTACTATTTGCACCATTTAAATTGATTTATTAATCTATATTACGTTTATATTCTAATGATTATATAGATATTGATTGGTTTGCATATTGAAAAAGAGTGTTGTATGAACATTTTCCAGCCTCTACTTATACCTTAAAATTAAATAGGCTGTTTTCGCCTCAGTGACTCCTTCACGATTAGCTCTTTTGCGTCAAGACACATTCAGAAAGCGGTCCAGGCTGAAACACTCCTTATGACTTTACTGTTAACGTGTGGAGTTAAATTGCTGTAGGCTGATTAGGTCTGAGTCTGAAACACTATAAATGTTCCCTACTTATACAGTATCCTGAGGCAGCAAGGTGCCCAGTCATGTCTGAATCTACTGTTTATATAAAAAGCTGCCTGCTGTGGCTCCTTCATTTGGCTGTTCTGTGAAAGCAGTGTAAATGTATCCTTTGCATTACATTACACATGTGGTGACACAGTAGATAACTGTCCTTCTAAGGCACTGACTTGTAAGAAAGACAGCGCAAGGCACTGAGACAGCTGCCTTTGATTTTGGACACAGTTAAGGTGTATATATGCAAATGCATTGGTTTTTGTGACATCACCAAGATAAATTCAAAACAGGCTTTTGGCCATGGATAGACCATGCGGCTTTGAGAGTGAATGTTTTGAAACTGTATGTTTATACACTGTGTCTAATTCTTAATTCAGAAAATCAAGGACATTACACAGACCTGCTGTATTACACTGCCTTCTGTTCTCATGTAAACCCTCCCGATAACGCTGCAAGCTAGTTTGGTGCCCTTTCAATGAGGTCTTCCAAACCATCATATCCCTTTCAGACACTGTGTAATCCAGCCTTGAACTGCACCGTATTTTTGGGGACTTAATTAAGTAAATCTATGATGATAAATCCAATGCTGAATGTCTTCTTTGATTAATTATCAATTTTTCTTTACTGAGTTACTGTTGTTGTTAGCATGGCTGTTAGCCATCCACTGACGCCTTGGGTTGAGTCTGTCGACCAATCAAGGCTGACCTGTTGATAAAACAAAGCTAACCTTCTGGGCAAAATAAAAGTACCTCTCTAGGATGCGGCATTCCTGAGATAAATACTTGTACATATATACATCCTTTGAAGTCGCATATGACATCGTCAATCTGAGAGGGTTAATAACCACTGAATTAAAACATAAACATGAATGTGTGAAAGAGGCGTAATTGGTTAGTGTTGTGATTGGCAGCACTCACCTCCAGCACCGTGCCTAGAGCTTTATCTTTATCAGAAACACATGAGTTCAGCTGCTGGTCCCAGTAACACCGCCACTTAGTGCTCAGACAGCTGGTACACCTGGAGAAAGTCAGAAATGTATAAAGACACACAGAGACACACAGACCCATACAGAAAGTTAGTACGGGGGTTATGATTTACCACTAGCAGATCACATACACATGCTACTCAACACCTCCCACATGCATCAAACACACACTTCAGGGGTCAAAGATCAAGAAAGGCTGAATCATTTCCTAAAGGGGGTCAAATGGAACCTGGGGAGACTGAAGAGATTCCTTTACACTGTCTTTCAGAATGAAAGAGAAGCCATAAACGCAGCATAGAACGGATTGTATGACGTCCATTAAGGCTGAGCATGTCTGGACAATCACACACGCGCACACACACACACACACACACACACACACACACAGTAAAGTCAAAGGAGCATTGCTCCAAACACGACTTACTTCAGCCCTCCATTCATTACTGAGACAGATAGAGATGTAGTGTATACTTACTCAAGATAAAGTCAAGACTCCAGCACCTCCAGTGAGTGTGTGAGAGACTCAGTGGGGCACGACAGATGTTACTGCTGGCAGAGATAACAGCCTTCATGATAAGGATGAGTGCTTTATGATGTTGGGGGGAGTGGGGGGTTGGGGGAGCAGACTATGTGCACTCTTCATGGGAGGCTGTGTGTGTGTGTGTGAGAAAGTTCCTAAGATGTCTCAATGTAACCACATTCAAGGAAATCTTATCTGAAGCAGAGTTATTCTTTTCACTGCTATCTCTTTCTCTTTTGTCCCATCCCCCCATCTCACTGTCTTACCACCACCCCATACCAAATCTCTGTCAATTTTGCTCTCTTTCTCCCTCTCTATAGTCATTCTCTTCTCTCTTTCTTTGCTTTCTTTCATTCTTTCTGATTCTCTCTCCCTCTCACACTCTCCCTCTCTCTCTCCCGCTTGCTCTCGTTCTCACACACAGCTGCTCCTTGAGAGCTTTGGTTAAACAAACACTCTCAATTATCTCTCTGTCAGCATGAGAAACAAGCCTTACGACCCAAAGTGAGAGAGAACGAGCGAGAGAGAGCAAAGAGAGAGAAAAAAGTAATAAATATAGAGAGTGATAGAGGAGAAAGAGATAGAGGGAGAGGAAGAAAGAAAATAGAGAGAGAAACACAGAAGAGGGGGAGAGAACTAGAAATCAGAGAAAAGAAACAGAAAGAAAGAGGGGAAAGGAAAGAAGGGAGGCAATGAGACTAAAACTGAGCGACTGATGCAGAAAAGAAGGTTAGAAGGGATTAGAAGAAGTGAAAAGAAACAAGTGAACTGCAATATGGAAATGGAGAGAGAGAGGAGCTGAAACATGCAGATAGATAAATAGATAGATAGATAGATAGATAGATAGATAGATAGATAGATAGATAGATAGATAGAGAGAGAAGAGAATGAAATATGGAGAAGTAGAAAGAGAAAGGAAAAGAAAGAGAGATTTGGTATGGGTGTTGTTGAGAGTGAGATGGGGAAAGCTGGGAGAAAAGAGAAAGGGACTGAGACATCGAGAGAGTGAAACAGAGAGAGAGAGAGAGAGAGAGTAATTCACTGTGAGTAATTGATTCAGGGTTGCCAGAGCTTGTGGTACGGAATGCATGTCACTGCTCATGTCTGGTTGTCATTAGCCATTCACCTAGAGACTGCCATGCTAAGACCGTGGGAGAACTTCTGACTGCACAAACATGCGGAACCCAGTTCACACTCTCACCCAAAACACACACGCTCTGCCCACTCTGACCAAAAACACACATTCCACTCAGTGACGCGGGATTACATTTCAGACTCAGCGAAGTATATGAGACCCCAGATAAACCCCTGCCTCCTTCCTCTACAAGTGCAAATTAGACTTGTACACATTCTGAGTCGGCTGGATTATAAATGGGGAACATAAACATTGTGGTAAGGGATTTTATGAGGTAAGGCTGCATGTAATCAAGAGGCCGTTTGTATTTCCCCAAACCCTGAACATATACAGGACACAACTACACAAACAAGACCCTGCAGATCTGAGAACAGCTCCACGTTTAGCTGACACCTTGATCTGAAATCTGATATGCATAGATCACAGATTCAAAATCACCATAAAGAACTAGAAGAGATGGGACTGATCTGATACCAGTGTCAGAAAAAAAGCGGTGGTAGAAATAAGAAGAGATTCAATCATGCAACAAATCTATCCTGAGATATATGTAACACGCACTCACTTTGTGTGATGTGCTGATGTTATGTGCTGATGTTATGTTTAGAGTAGGTTGATCACGATAGACTACTTTTAGATACTCATCTTGAAAGAAGTGAGTCAAATAAAGCCTAGTAGTTATTATAGCCTAACGCTATGCTTATTTTAAAGCCTAGTAGTTATCCAAGAAAAAACATTAAACAAAATGGTATTGCGCCATCCTTACAAACTATTCTGACTGACAATTTTCAGCAATAATGCCACATATCATGTTTGATTCAGAGCTGAAATGTGTTGAAAGTGACCTTTAAATCTATGAAACTCTACTTTTTTCCCCATTCAACCTCCATAAACACAAAACCTGCCAGCCATATCCCAATACAGCCATGGTTTAGAGTGAATCTCTACAGTCGAGGTTTAGCGGTACATGCAAAATAACACTAGCTTTGAAAAAGTGTAAAGTGTAAAGTGTAATAATGGTAATACCAAAACTAGATATTGTAAAGTAATGATAAACTGCTACTATGTGAGGAAATACAACGTCTTAAAAAAGTAAGAGTACAATCAGGAAGATTAACATATAGGCTGCCTAATGAAAACCAATGAAAGCCTTCATAACTGAGAAACACAATATAAGTCAACAATGCTGTTTAAGCTCCACCCCTTGTTTACACTTCACTCCTATGAGAACATAACTTACATAATAGTTACTGGAAGGCATATACTGAATAACAAGTCTTAAGATGAATACATGACCAGTGAACAATTACATGTAAATACGAATTGGTCATGAAAAAATGTATTATGATCGTTTCGGGCACATACTGTATAACCACACAAGGATATTGGCCGTTTCAGTGGTTACAAGAGTAGCCACTTTGCAGGGTGACGAGCGACTGGCCGAGAGAAACTGTCGCGTTTGTAACTGAAATGAAGCCACACGTCTGCACTGCTCTTCCTGTGGCTCTTAGCTTATTATCACCTTCATCAAGTGTGACATATTTCACATCTTTAGATGCCCGTTTACACACAGGCTCTCTCGCTTGCTCACTGTCTCTCCTACTCTTGCACACACACGCACACACACACACACACACACACACACACACACACACACACACAGACACAGATAAACGTCCAAGAGCCATGCTGTGTTTTATGTGCAACACTCACGCAGTCCTCGAGTGGATCTCTCCTGTTCTTTCACAGTCATAGATGACGAAGCTTCCTGAAACCACAGAGGTGCCGTTCACCTTGATGGCCACAGGAACCACAATGTGATCTGAGAAGAAGTGGTCAAAAATCAGTATTTACAAGACAAGCCGCTATCGTCAGAATTCAGTTCAGTTCGATGGGCCAGTTTCTATTCATCAATAGTATTTTACGCAAACAAATGTTATCAGGTGTCCTGTTTGTGTGTGAGCTATGTAGGCCTGGGTAACATTGGAATAAGTATGAATAAACATAAACACACAAACATGTAACAAGAACTTTTAATAAAAACAAGGTTATTAATATTTTGGTTAGAAGAATATAACATGCAGCAACAGCTCTATGAAAAATCTAATTCACATGACTTTTCACTTAACCCAAATGCAGCTGATCAACAAAGACATGCTGAATGCCAAACTGTTGTTTGTTTCATTTGGAACTGGAGCTAAGAGGCTAATGTTTCTAACAATCACTGGAAGTCAATAGTCTCCCAAATTGTTTCCACAGATTTGTGCAAACCTCTCTCACTGCACTGGATATAAAAACTGAAGCAATGTAGCTAAAAGCAGAGGCAGGCATTTGGGGGCAACCCAAACAACATCTAGATTTCTCTTTTCTGTTGTTGGAACAGCACAGTGTTTATGTTTTTTTTTATCTTTATTGGCAATTGGCAGCTTCTAACTCTCTTACAGTAAGCAAGCCTTAGACATCACTGTGCTGATGCTATATAACTATGTATTGATGTTTTACAACAAGCCCATGCTATCCAATCTACCAGAGTTTGAAAGCTTGATAGTTGTTCTGAAAAAACATAGCATGTTATGCTAATTTAACTTAAATGTGTGAATAAGTTCTGTTTAGGTCTTTTTACCGAACCATTTCTTTGAACTAGTTAATGTAGCTTACTGACGTGACTTGAAGCAAGCATGTTAAGATTTTGCCTTGTACTTTTATCAACGTTTTTGGTGACTATTTACTTCCAGTGTTTGTTAGCACAGATAGAGCGGCAGCTCCGGTTCTAAGCTAAAGAAGCAAAACTTGGACGCAAACATGTCTTCTGCAGAAAATCATGTAAATTAGATTTCCCAACCAAATATTTGTTCAATGAAAGACTGATTAGCTGCGGCAGGTACTGGAAGATACGTGCAAATACTGAAGGAGCTTAATGACGGTGAACTTAATTGGTTTTGAGTGTGTGGAAATGAGAACCTAAATAAAAATCGCTCACCCTTGCCCAAAGGAATCTTGGGAAATTTGTTGGCAGGGGGCAGAGGGCAGGTCTGGATTTTGGCAGTGCCTTTGTCCAGGTGCACCGTGGCGACTGTTGCCATGCCAACCCCATAATCACATTCAAGGCCGAGACCGTCCAAGTCAGGAACGCTTCCGTTAACCAAGATCCCCACGTCCTGAAAAAAGAGACGGAGAGAAAAAAAAAAGGCTAGGTCCTGTTAACATCTGGCATCTTTCATTACTCTGAATGCTTGGCGCATGCAGATTCATAAATATGGGCTTATTTCATTCTTATTATTTCATAATCTGTAATCAATGAGTCGTTGCAAAGGGCTGGGTGACAGTGAAGACTATGAATGCTAGCGCTACATGGCTGAGTAATCAGATTTCTTTAATAAATGCCCGACAATGCAGGAGCAACAGGCAGGAATGAGTTTCTACTGATTGATTTTCTCCTCAGCTTCAACGAAAGGTCAACCTCGGAGAACTGAAAGGTGAAGTCATGGAATAAACCTGCACCTCTCTGTCTTTCTTAACTCTCTTCCTCTCTCTCCACCCTGAGTTCTATTGTCATCGAGATGGAGCACTTCCTCACAGTGGCGCCCGCTTCCTGCTTCCTTTTTCCTGTTTGGGCTTAGGCCGGAGCGGAGCCATTTCCTGTAGCCTTGAATGATGGACAGCTGGAGGATCCAGAGTGAGGCTGACCCACTTACCCAAAATACATCAATAGGACCCTGGAGACAAGTGTGCCAAACACCTCTGCCTTTGAAGCCATTCAAAAGGCTGTTTGGCTATTGTCTGAAGTCAGTGATATGGATCTGAGGATATGGATCTAAAGATATAGATGAGAAAATATGGATTTGAGTTGGACCTGTTTACCCAATGATTGTGATTTATTGACATTTTCAGGCACTGAGAAGGTGACGTTCTCCGAGTTCAGATACTTTGGCTTTGTCACTTTTAACAGATTGATATCTGCCCTCTAGAATAGCTGAAACACACACATGTCCATATTGATCATTCTATAAGGGATCAGCATGTGCAACTGGAGCTTTCTGTGTGCTGCTGTGTTTCCTATCACTGTACTAAAGAAGCTTTATTGTTGGTTGCACTGCAGTACAAAATTAGAGGAACTCCACCAATTCCACATAATTAAATGGATAACATGTCAACATCATCATTCAAAGTGGTTTGTTGGGAAATGCTATGTTCTAGAGTCAGAACTGTTGGACTCCAAACATGTGGTTTGCAAGGGTGATATGAACCAGCCATCTGAGGAGTATAACGCCTCTAAAAGCTCCCACATAGAAAGTTATTACATGACATAGTTTATGAATGCACTGTGTGATGTCTGAGGTATTGTTTTGTGATAAAGGTATGGTCTAAAATGTATTTAATTCTGTTTATTTTAATATTTACACATTCATAGATGAGTGACACATGAAGGGTGTTTTAAGGCAAATTGCTCTCCAAAGAAAACTTTGGGCCTTTACTTACTCTATTGGTCTATCACTTTTGTTGTTACTATATAACATGATGTTACATGGTTTTGAATCTTTTGTCTTTGGTGGGTTGATACTGGCAGCTATAGCACTTTAGCTAGAGTCTACTTCACCTCCTCACTTAACAGGCAAGGTTTTTGACAGTTGATTTCAAAGTGTTAAAAGGGAGAAAATGCTAAATATCTCCAGAGATGTGACCCACAGGAATTGAGTTTGGCAGTTTCTCCTGTTCTAGTCTATAAGAATGTTTATTGAGCACCAAATCTCATGAGGTTGAATCAGGTGTAATCTGGAGGTATAGCTATAAAATGTAATGTTCATGTCAAACATAAGAAAATTATGTAAAAGCAATGAAGACTTGTATGGAAGTGTTAAAGTAAAGCCGAACTGTTAATCTTAATAATTATTATTTAATAATTACTAGGCATGTAACTATTTCAGTATTTATCAAAACATCAATTTTGAAAGTGTTTCCATAAAGCATGTCTTATGAGACGCCCTCACTTACCATATTTTTACAATTACTAACACACAAAATAACAAAAATTTCAATAAAAAATTCAAATTTCAAGATCATTTAAAGACTGGTATCCAATAAAAAGCACAGTAATGCAACAATGTCTGAAGCTCTTGGCAAGCGATCGGCACCACCGGCTCACATCAAGAAACCACATTCAGTAGAAAATCAAAATAGCGATAGAAATAGAAGCAAAACAAGAGTTAACAGTAGTGCTGCTTTCTACCGCTGGAGACGCCTTTGGTTAAGGGTGAAGGGATGAAGTTTGATATTGAACTCGCAACGTTTCTTCTCATACTGGTAAGAACTGGAGAGAGAGGAGGGACTGTACATTTTCAGGTGATATGTTCCCTCCATTGTTTAGAGTGTGAACTCAACAGGTTGCAACATCTGACGAATTGCTCCTTTGAGGGTTAAAAATTGTTAGTGTTATAGTTGGAGTATTCCTAAAGCAGTATGGATTTGAGGTGGTGTTTATCTGCCGTACCTTATTGTCCGCGGTGCTACTGAATTCTGCTGGCGTAAAGGTCATTGAGGGGCACTGTTGGGGTCCTTCCCTTATGCTGATCCAAGAGCGGGCCACACCACCACTGGAGCACTCGTCCTGAATGGAGCACCTGCAGGAGTCACACAGGATTACGGGGGTGTTATTCGTAGACAGAAAGCAAAGCACATGGATCGATGGCAGGAAAACATAACGCATCATCATAGAAATAACTATAAATTTTAATTGTCTTGTTAAAATGTGACACAGAGTTTGAGCAAACACACACACATACGCACAAACAGACACACAACAGGGGTATGTTTGATTCCTCTCACATACGTTCCCATGACGACAGCCCCCTCTGGCACTGAGATCAGAGTCCTGCTAATTCAATTAAAAAGGCTAACAAGACAAGTCTTTATCTATACACCAGCAAGAGAGAGAGCGTGCGCGTGTGTGTGTGCGTGTCTGAAGGAGACTGGGCCTATCAGACATGGAATTCCCTTCCAGACAGAGCCCTTTTATTATGACTTATGTTTCGCTTGTTAATCCAAATATTCCCCGTGCACAGCTCCACTTTACACTGCCCACACACATACCCCCACCACACACACATACAGAGGGGAGCGAGGACGCACTGCCCTCAAACCATAGACTCCAGACAGCCCTCTTTACAGGAAGTCAAAGCAGATCCCTGTGATTGCTCTTCATGATCACTTAACAACCACTAAGTAAATGCATAAAAGTGCTTTTTATAAAACCACACGGAAATGCTTTTATGACTCACATATACTGAGTAACATGTTTACACTGTTCTCTGTAACGTCTATAATCTGTGGCTATTGTTCACATAACATCTGACAAAACACTGAGATTACTGTTAGATCGGCAACAAAAGTGAATGAATTATTTGTGAATAATCCACAAATAACGAGAGACACAAGTCTCTCGCAACCAGATGTGATCGCATAACAAACATCTGGGGAAATAAATTTTGGGCTATATGAACTAAAACTGAGTATGAAATCATAAAAAATGTAGCCAACCGACAAGCCTGTCTTGAGCCAATAGAGGTATTTTAATGTAGCATAACAAAGCATGTCCCAAAAGTCCCCCCTAAAAATTCCTGTTATGCATGTAGTTGTACTGAGAACACACAATATGCAGTAATAATAAACATTATATCTTGTAAGACAATAGTTCTGTTAGCTGGAACTCTGTAAACAAAAAATCAGTGTTTTAGCTTAATGTCACTCTTGCCGGTTCTCCTTCCACCTCCGACGCTCCGAACTACACTTCTCACAATCCACCTCCAAATGACGTCATGACTACATTTCCAGAGCCTGCCAATCACAAACCACATTCCTGGTCTTCATCCCCTGAACACCAACTCATCTCACCTGTTTACTCTCAAATGTATATATACCTGTTTGTCTCTGTCTGTTCTTTGAGTGGTATTGCCCACCCTGTTGCCTTACTGAGCATTCATCTGTTGTTTTCTGTTTACTTTCTGGTTTTCGATATTCATTTGGATTTTCCCTAAACTGGGTTGACTGGTTTAGCTCTCTGTTTGGTTTTCGACCCTGTCTTGTTTCTTGGTTTTTGGCTCTGTCTTATCCCATTCTGGTATGTTCGTTCGGATTTTGCTCCTTAGCTTGCTAGCTTGTTCTCCTAATAAAACTGGCCTTTCTTTTATCCCTGTTAAACTTTACACTTAAAAAGGTTAGTGTTCAAATTTGGGATATTTGAATAATAAGTTGTCAGGGCTTAAAACACACATTCTTGTGTTTTAAAAGCTGCACAAGCAAAACTGCAAGTGTAATCTGAGGTGAATGGGAGTAGGAATTTGGCACAACAAAGACTTCAGACGAGAAAGAACTTTGTCAAAGGTAGAATGATTTTATTTCTATTACAGGAGGAGACAAACTTTCAAGGCTTATTTAGCATGAGGCTCAAAAAAAGGACTAAACTATTTGGCGTGAGATGAATTTATTTCCATGCCAGCCTGAAACAGGATTGAGGCTGGATGACTTTTGGCATCCGGAAGGACCACAAAACTCTGTGAGACACAGAGATGACACAGATAAGGTTACAGCCTACATCGGAATCTTTCATAAATAGCTCTGGCATTGTCTTGACTGACAATGACAGAGACGCCATTCTCCCTATTATAAGTCAGTGTACCATCAAAATGATTTTAAAGCTGATATTTTAACGTAAAATTGTTACACAATGTTGCTTTAACCTAAATATTTGAAATTCAGTTAACTCAAAACTGGCTGACGGAACCCGGACCAGTGAATTTCTTTAAAGTACTGTTTATATTTTGTACAGCGACCACTGAAAGTATTGTTTTAGTTTGAGAATTGTTGTAATATTACTTTGTCAGTCAGATATTCAACAGGACTGTGCAACAAATTCAGTAGCATAAAGTAAGCAGACAGATTAGCACATTTCTAAACATTGCTTTCTTTTTTGTTCAACAAACTGAACTTTTTTAGTCATTGTGGGTTAAACCAGTACATAAGCTAAAGCAACAGCTACCAGTTTAGATGGGAGGCAGCTGCTGTTTTCCACCCAGGGTAAATTATTTTCTGCTCAGTAGCTGATGTGGAAACATATTGGCTGGTCAAAATTACTTAAGACCTCTCAGTCATGACTGTGGCATGTTAAGGCGCACGTTTCGCAGCAGAGTTAGCAAAGTTAAATACACTCATCATGCACCCAGAAGGAATCAACTGACAGGAATGAAACTTGGCGGGTAGGTTTAACATCATGAGACATGTGAATGATTCGAGTTTCATGCTCGGCTGCGCATGTGACGTGAACAAGGATGGGCCTTATCACTGTACCTGACTGAGTATATAAGGTTGTGCATGCTTTCCATTCTGACTTGTGCTATTGTGTTGGTGGCATCCTTTGTAAGCAAAGTATGCTTTGGAGAAGGCCTGGTGTCACTGCACCTCCACCCTTACCACAAAATCTGCAGGAACTGTTTGAGAATATTCAAGTTGCAAGGGATGGATTATCGAAGGACACCATTAGGAACTTCTACAACTCCATACTGAGACGTCTGGCACGTTGTGTTAGCAAAAGTGGAGGCCCAGTGCCATACTGAGAGGCACGACTTCTGTATGTGTAGCTCAATAAATATTGCTCATATCAGTCTAAATTTATCATCATTTATTGTTCCTGGTAACCTTTATCTTCCTTCCCAATAGCATTACAACTTCCTTCTCGGTGCAACTATTCTTTTGACGATAGTGTGGTATAGCAAGACCCAATAATGAACAAGAAGAGCGTGAACTGACAGTTTATTAGGTATACCTGGTAGGCCAAACACAGAGATGTAACTAGTACCGTTAAATAAACATGTCAACTTTTTTCCATTAATCAAGCCTGGCGCCTCTTTAAAAGAGCATGTGCTACAGGAATTTGAGGGCAGGTTTTAGAGGGGTGTGTTATTGTTTGAAGCAAATTTCACCTCAAACTACTACCAAAAGCTTAACTAGTGGCACCGAGGATGTGTGATGTTGCCTGGCCCCATGAGACTTTACATAAATATTGTGTAGTTTTATGGCTAATGTGCTCCACAATACCCAGAAGCATGTTTAGTCTGTTCTACTGCCATTATTTAAACAACAAAACAACATTTCATTGGTTCTCATGAGAAACTCCTTTCTTCAAAATGCTGTTTTCACTTAGTCTTTCCATCTGAGTACTAAAGCTACGGTTAGTCTCCAACATAAATCAGTGAAAACCCTCCGCGAACATAGTAATACAAGATAGTGTGTGTACATGTGAACGAGTGTCTGAACTTTGAAAAGAGCACAGAGAACAGCCAGAGCCATGAGGTCAGGCCGGTCGCCAGAAATAGAAGAGAATGAGTCTACCATTGCTGAAAAATCCCCTACACACAAGCACTCTTACAAACACACACAGGCTCGCCAAAGCACTTCAGAGTTGAGTTTGAGAATTTTATAGCTGCAAATAAAAGAACTTCATGAAGCAAAGTGAATGTTCATGGAAGACATTTTGAAGCCAAACAAGAGAGGTTTAAGACTTCCTTTCCTGAAAACGAGTTTATGTTCACACCTAGTGAGGATATCAAAAGTCTACTTCTAGAAAATCTGCAGCTCCTCCTATATTAAAGCAATATATCTCCATGACAGACATACTTTCATCTAAAAGTTTGGAGCTCTAAAGTTTTCAGTTTTAAGCCCTTAGAGGTCACAGTTATCACTAGCAATAACAAAAGCATGCTGCAGAATATGCAAGCAAAACAAAAGTTATAACTCTCGACTTCTAAGACTTCACTCTTAAATGGCCCTTCAAGTGTTCTTTAGTAAAGGCTTTATATATATATATATATATCTATATATCTATAGATATATATAGAACTGGAAACCCTCAAAAACGTTCAGTACCATACTCTCTGCATGGCTAAATGTATGTATGTATGGACAAAAAATCTGTTGTAGGTATTTCTTTGAAGAACCTTTTAAAACCTGCTTTTACATAGCACCCAAATTGGTTCCACCATTTAATTATACAGAAGCTTTTTTTTTTTAAGCTAAGAGTCTGTGACTCCCTGTAACAGTCACACTCTCAAGCTCCACAGCTCACAGTGTAGACTATTAGTTGCAAACAGCTATATCTAATTACTCCTAATTTGATCACATACATTCACAGTACATTTTCTAACATTTGTTTGAATTGTTCCCAGTGCCTTTTCATAAACCTTTACAATGGACTTTAGCTATTAGTCAATCTAGAGAACATTATAGCTGAAGTGTACAGAGTAAAAAATACCCACCCATTACTATAATCTGAGGGGAAAGATTTTTTTCAATATTAAACGCACCGCATTTGCTTACCTCTATAGTATAATAACTGACACCACGGTGGGTAAAGGCCAATTACCACTACATGTAGATGTATCACATGAAGTAGGGATGTTCTGGTGGCTTGTTTGTTTGCAGTATGTTTTGCTAGCAAAGCAGCCTACAACAACTAGCACAGCTCAGCTAAGACCTCAGAAGAAACCCTGACGCAAACTAATCACGTTTGCTTTGAAAAAAGGTGAATTTCCAAGCATGCGCGTGCATGATGTGGTGATACGGTATGACGGACATTTGTGATGATCTAAGGAAAGCCTTATCACATGGAAAGAATGAATAAGGATACTCAGCTTCTTTGCCCATGACAACTTACAATTTGCTAAACTTTCATTTGCGTCAAAGAACTTTTTTCAATAGTTAGTAATCTCAAGTGGGGTGGCTTAAGCCCCAACAGCGCTACCACCCCCCACCCCCCACCCCGTAACTACAATCATAGTATCTACTGCTTTGAAGTCTCTCTATAATAAGTTGCAAGACAGTGAATAGGGTGCACTGAAAAGACTTGTGGAACTATTTACTGCATAATCAGATTAGAAGTGTCTCTGACACACACTGGGTCAATTGAGATGAAGCCGATACACGATGCCAAATACATTGACCTCGCACGACTCTAATGCACCCACCCACCCACACACATACATGTGCAAAAAGTGATCTCCATATTACATGATCTCACTTGGCATATCTCTGATATATTCAGCAACTTCAAAGCATACTGCACGCACACACATGCATGCATGCACACACACACTCACACACACGTCCATGTGTAAATCTTTCCATAGCAGCATTGTCCAAAGTGCCTTTCATAAACACCCTAGCAATTACATGCACACACACACACACACACACACACACACACACACACACACACACACACACACACACACACACACACATACAAGGTCATGGCACCAGCTAAAAAGATTCCCAGTGCTGTCTGACATTTCCCTCTGAAAGAGCCAGTGTGATGACAACATCAACAAGCCTTTGTGGACTGGTTGAGAAAGACAGATGAACAGGAATGGCGAAGACAAATAGAAGGAGGGAGCACTTTCGGGAAGCAGAGAGGACAACACAACATCAGCATTTCTTGAGCGTTTCAGACGTCGCCTTTTCCTCTGCATTCCATGCATTCACACTAGGCTTTAACAAAAGATTACAATACACAATCTGACTTAGAACAATCTCTGTATTTGTTTGCTTTCCTCATAACCAGAATCCTCCTAGATGCCCATGCTTCTGAATTGGCATTGTTCTTTTACTCTGTTCCTGATTCAGGTCCTAAGTTAGAAAAACAAATTGGATTTACATACTAAAAACACACACTATAAAAGTAATGCAGTGAATTCGTGCATCATTTCCACACAAATACACTGTATTATATCAGCACAGCTTTACAGATTACTCACTTGTGGCAATAACTGAGTTAATGTAATTTGCTTAATTCATAAGCACATGATGCACATATTTGACTCTACTTCAGACAAATTAAAAAAGCTAACTTCTGTCTTCATTACTGAATACAGCATGTGGAATGATTAGTGCCAGTAGCAGCAAAACTTTGCAGCCTAAAAATGGAAAAAGTAATTGGTCCAATCCAATGAAAGTTATTCAGGAAACCTGGCAGGAGTCGCAAAACAGGGCGCCAAAAAAGCCTACAAGTTTCACTTGCACAAACTTAAACCGCAATAACACCAGAAAAATATCTCAGAAACCGCTTTTGCTTATATAACTACATTTTTTGCCTATCTACACTAAAAGTCCTCCCACTGCTATTCAGTTACCCCCTCAGTTTACAAGAATAGCGCTGCAAGATAAGCAGGCATGGAGCTTAAAACCATACCGCACTGGTTAACTCACTGACGTGCCAGTTTACAAATACTGTCAGCTCTTACCTGCTTTCCAGGGTGCACCACCCACAGTAGGCATCGCTGGCACTGAGGCAGTCGCTGCATGATGTGTACTGATCACACACAGCCACCTGGACCCTGAACATCTGCAGAGAAATGCCAAAATGAAACAATGTCAATTAACTAGCGTTAGCAGTAGGCACTATCATAGACACAAACACACTGCTGCTGTCATATCAAAATATTCCCATCTTTTTTTACTATTCTAAAACCCCATTGAACCCTACAGTGTGTGAACACTTCTTGAAAAAGAGACAAACATTCCAAGATTACCTATAAAGTCTCTTGACATAAGCAGCTGCTGTAGCACTTTGTATCTATATTGTAATTGTTAGTGCACTTGTAGTAAGACTAGCACTGTACAGTGTAGCTGCTTGTTTCTCTGTGTATATGACAGTAAACTCTTGAATCTTGAATCTCAGAGCCTCGTGACTGCCAGGGGACTCCCGAACTACTTCTGGGTTATTACTCCACCACTATGTTTTCCAAGGTGCTGGAGTGAGGGGGAAAACCAGCAACTGGTCAATCATGCCGAATGAAAAAGAGAAGCGAAGTTGACTGTTGGACAACAGGAAGTGGTTAATATGGGGGCTTCCCAGCAAAGCAGGTTCCTATTGGGATGAGATTAATTTTACATGAGGAGGCGGGGTGAAGTCATTTTTACCTGTGTTTATTATTCATATTAGTCCCATCCCGTGCCATGTCATTTTCCTAGACTGTGTGCTCCTGTATTACTAATGACTCCAGCACGTTTTACCTTCCAAAAAACAAGCCTTAGAAATAACCTCAGAAAGAAAAGGAGTTTTTTTTTTTTCCCAAAAGTACTGAGATACTCAAAAGCAGTGTTTACTTGTCTTCTTTGTGGCTGAATCAAGCCAGTATGGTCTGTCCTATATCAATTATCAGCATGTAAAAATTAAATAAATAAGTTTGATTTTATGGAGTATTGTTGAGTGTTGGATGGGAATTCTAATGAATTCCATGAACTCTAAAAGCTAATAACAATACTGCTGACATTCACTTAAGTTAGATAGATGTTCGGGGTAAGTGGAATAATGGCTAATCTAAAAAGTTTTGATGTTTTCTACTCTTTCCTGGATTAAATGGAGTACATTTATTCAGTAGCCACTCCCATCGGAGTCATTTATACTAAGATTTCTTATTCCATGCTAATTGGTCATAAACATTACAGGTGTCCTGTGGTAAACTGGCATCACTCCACCGCCCCATGGTAAACTAAACCTGTGCTTTAGACAGGTTTTCTGAGTTCCAGCTTTTAAAAAAAAAAAAACAACAACAAATACAAGTTACTGATTTTACAACTTTCTTAGTTTAGATACTCGGGCTGTGATTAATCCTTCTGTATGTGTACATGAAAGTGTGAAAGTTATGATGAACTGCTAAACGTGCTAAATATGTGGAGGAGTCAAAAGAAGGTAAAAGCAATAATTCTACCTAAATTTGTAGAATGTAAAGATTTTATGAAAAGCAAAAAAGTAAAAAGCAACCCTGCTGCCACTGCCACCGGGGTTAGATCCAGCTAGAGCTTAATGGGTAACCAAATAATACTGCATCACTTGACAGAGCCCTGGATCAAGAATGCTGAGAAGGTTATCTGTACTTTAAACTGTAACTTATTATAACCCCAAACAAGCATCCAGTCTTCAGCAATACACAATTAGCCAGTTATATATTTAGATCACTGTTATTAATTAGCCTCTGGTTTCACAGTGCATGATGAGGGGACAACAAAAAAATCTTGCATAGGGTCCCCAAACCCTGCTTGCTGCACTAACATACACAAAGGTGTCATAGAATGGAAAACTGTATTTATATTGCCGTAGGTAAATAAGGAGAGCTCAGTACATAGGACTGACATACTGCGAACCTCAAACACTGTTGTCTCCTCCTTCAAATAGAAATCCTGCATTTGCAAAAGAGATCGGTGAAATGAGCCGATTCCAAAATTCTTATATTGTTACAGTACAGTCTTGACTCATTAATATTTATGCCCACCAAATGGGCTACATCGGTGGGCTATGTCAAGAAATGTACCTCTTCAGGCTGTGAAAAGGATTTCGCCACTACTCATGCCCTCAACGGCCATGGCTGATGTTCTGAAGCTAAAGTTGGCTTCTTAATCGAACATTACGTTCTGTGTAGTGCAGACACCTGAAAGTAACTACAGCACCACTTACGGTAGAACAGAATTCACAACACAAGCTGGCGAATAAGAAGCCTACTTTAGCACCCACGTATGTAACAAGATCACAGACAACTTCAGTTTCTCAAACCCTGGACAATATCGAAGCTTTGCTCAGCGTTTCACACTGAAGAGACTGAGGAGAGGAGCAGCTCCTCCTGTATTAGCATCACAACCTCAACAGCATCCTGTAATTAGCATCCATGCTGTGTGAGTTAATGCAGTGATTTAAGCAGATCAGCTTAAACTAAAAGTTTCAGTCTTTCATTTACTGTGTGTTGATGTCAAGATCAAAAGTAAGGAGCCAGTATATGTAACGTTAGCTACTCGTGAGCTCAAAGCAACTAGCATAGCTAACTATATAGTCTAATGAGCTCACCAAAAGAGAGAAAGCAGCTTGTTTCGTTCTAGGGCCAAATCATAGGGTTGTAAACAGGCGTGTAAAACCACATCTGGGCATTTTTCACCCCGACCAAAGTCACATTCTGTGTAGACATCAGAGAAATACTGACTAAGTGGATTCTATGGCACCTTTAACGTTAACAGTGTTTTTACCCTCCTAAAAAGCCACAACTTTAGAAATATGAGGTTTTGTACCAGCAATGATGACATTGTGAAAGATACTTGCACACACTAAATATAGACACTCACTGACACACACACATACAGCATATGTTTATACAGCTTGCCAGGTCAAGCGTTTTGTACGCTCACACGTTGGTCTTTCACAGGATTGCGCATTCACCTTCAATTTCACACCCCACAATAAACCCCTCGCTTCTCTCTCCTCAGATCTGACACGCCTAACAACCTCTTTTCACACTTTACACCCACCACAAAACCACTAAAAAAGGTGTGTATGTATGAGAGAGAGCAAACGAGAGAGACAGAGAGCAAGAGAGAGAGAGAGAGAGAGAGAGAGAGAGAAAATAAGCAGGCCCAATGAAATGCCGATCGAAACCATCCAGATCGATTCTGCAGTCTCTCTTAAATAATATCTCAGTATGAAAATAAGGTTAAACCACAATTTGATGTTTCAAAATCGAAGTAAGATTGGCTAATTGACAATGTAATCATGTTTTGGGTCATAATTGATCAAGATAATCTAATTAGATGAAGTTATTGATAAATATAATCTAATATTTTTGCTATGTAATGTTCTTTTTTGGATTCACAGGCAAATCTGCTGTGGACAGCTACATGCATGTGAATATGAATTACTGTCCTTCCTCTCTCTCTCGCTTCTGCACAGATTCTGATTTGACTTTATTGTACATGTTGACGATACCTAAAACATACAATTACAGCGCATAACAAGATCATAACCAGAGGCTATTTTCTAGTTATTACTGATCAGTTAAAGAGATTGATATGATGCTAAGTGTAATAATAGAAGGCCGTAATATAGTGATAAACATTGATGTATGAATTGGGAGGTACATGTACATACACCCAAAATATATTAATATTACATACATCACTGTCCTATCAGAACCTTTTAAAAAACATTAGCTGCTACTATACATTTCATGACAGGTATATATGGACAGTTGTTACTTTTTCATTCTACTCATATGTGTGTGTGTCATTATATTCACACTGTATTGCATATAATACGTATAATTTAAGTAGTACATACATACATACATACATACACATACTTACACCTATCTGCATTATTACCACCTCATTGTTTCTACACCCACTAACCATTTTATCAGCTCTACTTACCATATAGGAGTACTTTGTAGTTAGTTTTACATTAACAGATTGTAGTTAACATATATTAATATGTATAATATATTCATGTTAATGTTGTACTTACATGGTGGGTAGTCATGAGGTACAAGTAGTTTCTGTCATTGGGGTCAAAGGTCATGATGTGATGCACTGATTCACCAGCAGCAAGCCGCAGTGACCACTGATTGGCCACTGAGAAGTTCCCCAGTAGTGACAGCTAGAAGTGACATAAAAAAGAAAACACTGGTTATTGCAAACTCTCACACTATAAGTAACAGTACCACATTTAGAGCAGTTTATTCCAACCTATTTGAAATGCAACAGAATGGACAGTCAGAAAGGATGTGAGGACTGTGATAATACTAATTACATGTACTATGAATGGGTGATTAGGAAAATACTGTGACATTTAACACATTTACTAAGATGGCTGCTAAGATGTGACACTCTCAAACGGCATTAGTATGTAAAACAATCCAGAAGTGTAGAGGTGCTAATTGTCATCCTGGGACTGAAGTGAGGAGAACTGTTGATTATCTACTTAAATTCAACTTTTTGACAGGCAAAAGGAATCCAGGTTATGTGCAAACTACAGGAATAACAATGCAAAAATAGAAAATGACACTCTGCAATATAAATAAATTTCTGCTGTCAGAACAAAACCTTGAATCTCCATTGTTTTGGACAAAAATGTGTGTATATTTACAAAGAAATGGCCCAAAATACCTTGGGAAAGTCTGGTTATACTGACTTGCATTTACAGTAAATAATGTTTCACCTTCTCTTGTAAAGTTGTCATTTTGGAGATGCAAGGTTTTGTTCTCACAGCAGTGCTACATACAGTAGATACAGTCCATTGATCATGACATTTTGGCATGATGTAATATCAAATTATATTAAAGAATGCAAAACATTAAAAATGGTGACACAAGGTTTTGTCCAAGGTTTTTTTCCACCCATTACTAGCCCAAGGCGAACTGAACCTGTCATGTCATGACCAAGGTTATCTTTAGCTCTCAAAAGGTGTCACCATCCATCACTTTCGCTCAGAGAACATGGAACATATTTGCTTTCAATACAATACATTTAACCACAGACTAATTAAGTAACTTAGAAACAGTAATAACTCCTACCCCTACTCTCCAGGCCTAACCTAGAGCCATTCGCATAGCTAGTTCCCATAGTACACAGAAACAGTGGAACATGGTAATGCTGTATATTATCTTTACATGAAAGTAAGACCATTCCGTGTCTTACTTTCAGTGGCATTGGATGGCATCTTTCTCTTTTTTCAGAAATCTGTGTAGGGGCTAAGACCACCACAAGACGCTCAAAGCTACACTCCGGGTGTAAGGGTGTTCTGCTCCAGTTTCATGATGTACATGATGTAACTTCACTGGGGAGTAAAGGGAATAGGTCCTGATTACTTCTACGGACAAGAAATGGACAGACAGGGATATGCTCCAGATGGCCCAGGTAGCGCACTGAAGTAGTAGGAGTGGAGGAGCTGAAAGATCAGCAAAGTCACAGAACACACAAACACACGCGCACAAAACACACACACACTCCAACACCTGCTCGGCTATGGGGTCAGTGTGTCTCGCGACCAGCACATCAAAGAACTCCTTCTTTCAAAGTCACTCAGCTGCAACAGGCTGAGCGTGCATGTGTGCGAGAGAGAGGTTCTCTAATCAAAGGCCCTTTTTTGTTTAGAGAGTTTTTCAACAGGAGCGATAGAGGGACATGGAAGAAAGACAAACACAGAAAGGGTGAAGAGAGAGAGGGACACAGAGAGAGGTGAAAGGAGGAAAGCAGAAAAAAGAACAGTGCTGTGCATGAACAGCTCTGGTGAAGACTCAGCTTGTGCCCTGTTCCACACATCTGCTAACAAGTGCCATGTAAGACATGGATGGACGAATGAATGGATGGATTCATGGATGGAAGGATGAATGAATGGATGTATGGACTTGTGGAAAGACTTGTAGAGAGACAGACAGTGTTCATGGATAGAGATGGTTGAATAGATGGGAGGAAAGTCAGAGGTGAATGAGGAGAGAATGAGGAGGAAAGGGGCAGAAATGTGAGAAAGAAAGCAAGATAGACAGTGAGAGAGAATGGGATAGAGTGAGAGAGAGAGAGAGAGTGGGTGGGAGAGAGTGGAACGAGAACAAGAACGAGAAGGAAAGAGAAAGAAGGAAGAGAGACAGAGAAGGAGAGAGTGAGTGAGAAAGTGATACAGAGAGAGAAACTAAGACAGATTGGGAAGGGGAGACAGTAAAAGAGAGACAAACAGAGAAAGAGGGTGGTAGAAAGTGAGAGAAAGAGAATGAGTGAAGGAGTTTGACAAAAAGATGGGAGAGAGAGCTGGACAGTGTGGGTGAGAGAACGAGAGGGAGAAAGAGAAAAGAGAGAGGGTGAGCGGGAGAAAGGAGAGTGTGAAACAAACAGTAATAGAGAGAAATAAATAGTGAGTGAGAGTAAGAAAGAGAGAGAGAGTGGGCAACAGACAGTAAGAGAGAATGGGAGAGAGTGTGTGAAAGAGAGAGAGAGAGTAGGACAGAATGAGTGGAAGAGATGGATGAATGAATGAGTACGTGAGTGAGTGAGTGAGTGAGTGAGTGAGTGAGTGAGTTAGACAAAAAGATGGGAGAGACAGTCAGACAGTGTGGGTGAGAGAACGAGAGACAGAGAGAGAGAAAGAGAGAGGGTGAGTGGAAGTAAGCGTGACAGTAGGATAAAGAGTGAGTGAGAGAGAAAAGGGAGAGAAAGTGGGCGACAGACAGTAAGACAGAATGGGAGAGAGTGTGTGAGAGAGAGCGAAAGAGAGAAAGGGGGAGAGAGTGAATGTATTGTATGATCAGTTGTATGATCAGTTTTGGAGAGGTTGAGCAGTAACTCAATCTGACTGCACTAACAACACAATCCCAACTCACCATCCATAATTACATTACATACACCACCACAACCATTAGAGCAGCCACACAACCCTCTGCAGGCCACATACACACCACATGCACACACACGGGTCTGACTTCATGTCAGCATGTTGGGCCACGCACATGTTGCATATGCATTAAGTAGATGTGAGTAAATGTATGTAGTAACAATATGCCTAATTCGTATGTCCCTTTATATAATACACACACACATATATATATATATGAACATACGTACAGGTAATATGAAATTCAATTTTAACATAAGCCTAGACTTAATGGCAGCAACCAAACAGAACAAATAAAACAAGAAAAAGATGATTTAAAATGTTAGGGTATTCTGTCTGCCCTGATACCGTACACAGGACCGCATATAAGCACATAAGCAAACTGGTTGACACCATTTATCCCAGTAATAAGTGTGCTGTTGCCTGTGAAAACACCAAACAATGCTACAATAAATACAACTAAAGATTAAAAGCTGATATCTATTTAGAAGTACTCGGGTTTGTTTACAGACGTCTCCTCAAATCAGCACTGTAAGGATTAGTTACATTCCATCAGCAGCAGCTCTCCTCATTTAACCTAATGGGATAGTGATTGCCAAAGCAGGTACTGGATGATGACTCCAGATAAAACTGGGCTGCTCTGGGAAGAGGTTTGGAAATACTGAACCCTGTAAAATGCATTTGCCTTCTATTTTATAGGTCCTTTACTTGAACTGTGCGTTTCTTCAGTTACGGCGATTAAATTCATTTGGATGGCAACACAAAACTAGAAGTGAACTTCTTTGAAAGTGAGTAAGATTTTAGTGCTGTCAAGACAAGAGAGCTGCAGTTCTGTATCTCAGCATTACTTTCATGGAGAGGTGTGTAGTGTTTTTTTTCCCAGCAGAGGGTTCTCATTTCTCTAACCCTCCCCTAATTGCAGCCCAACACACAGCACTTTACACACAGAAAGCTGACAGTGTTTTGATTAATACTGATAATAGAGTTTCAGGGATTTTTTTTATGACATTAATCAAAAATATTCAAGTGAAATTCCATTCTGTCGCATAACTGTAGTGTTCCCTCCACTACAGTTAGGTGAAGAAACTTTTGTAGGCTACCGTGATTGGGGGCTGCATTAAAGCAGGGAATATGGAAAGATTTAGCTCGGTTCTTGCTTTAAGTAGAATTATCATTACAGCCATTTGCCATCTTTTTATGGCTGTTTTTTTGCCCACACAATGGAGGGCTAGAATATCTGTGCTGCCACAGAGATGTGCACCTTGCATCTAGGAACGCAAGCCTGGAAGCCAATAAGGGGAGCACCTTGTGCAGAGCCATTTTTCAAACTAACTTTGGATTAGGCATGTTAGAATGTTGAAAGCAACCTTTGAAAAAGCTCTGCGCACGGATCGGACCATCTGTAGGGCCAATCGTTTCTCATCACTCGACACCTGTTCCAACTGAAGAGAGAACTGTCATTGCATTATACAAGCTGGCCATGTGTGCGGACAGTAGGGTAGTGGGTGAAACGTTTGGCATAAATGTAACAACAGTATACTGTTGTCTACACGCTATATACCAAGCAATAAGATCAGGTGAAACGGAATCATGTGATTTGAGGCTTATTTTTGGCATTAGTGATACTCTCTTTAGCTTCTCCACCTCGTTCTACCCTTGTTGTGATATTTGTGTGTTTTAAATTTCAGTCATTTTCATTCCAGTTTGTTTTTGTGCATTTTCGAAATTCATAAACAACCTAATGACATACTATAAATTCGTTATTGCATTAATGTTAATTGTAATTACGTCAAGCTTTTTTTCTGGGTAATATATTTCTTATTGCCCTATTAAATATAATTTTCTCAGGCGACTTAGACAAAGTACTGTCTACCCACATTGACACACACTCACATAAAGGCACACCTAAACTCCAGGCTCTGCACAGCACATGCAATTGAAGCAAGCAATTACTCCACCAGCACACATCTTCACATCCTGGCATGGAAACAAAAAGGCTTTTTTTGGACTAAAACACGACACCCTGCAGCCAAACAGGTCTCGTCTCCCTCTCTCTGTCTCTCACGAGACAGATGAGCCTCTTGCAAACAATAGCATAACACAATAACCTCGCTCGCACAGGCCTCTCCCACTTTTAATAGAATTTTTCCGATGCCGCTGAGCGACCCTCCGTGGCTTTTTCCGACTTTGAAGCTCCCACTAAGAGGTGATTCCATACGGGAATGAGACACAGCGCTGGAATTTCGCCTAATTAAGGAATATTTTTTTTTCCTCTCTGAAGGCAGGGCGCCTGCAGATGGCTTCAAGACTGGAGTTCTGCTGAGCGTTCTTTTGGCAGGAATGTAAAGGTAACTGTGTGTGTGTGAACGAGAGAGAGACAGTCTGTCAGACACAGAAAGAGAAAGAGGGAGAGAGAGAGAGAGAGAGAGAGAGAGAGGGAGAGAGAACCCTCAAAGAACCAAAAGGTCAAAAAGTCATTAAATAAGGTTTGCACAAATTCTTTGCACTAATGTACTCTAAAGAAGCATTATGTTCCCCAACTGCAGCCCACCTGGCCCGTTCTTTGTCTTGTTTTAAGCCTGAACTGAGCATGGCACACAGGGATTCGGTTAAAGTGCCCCCCTATGAGAAAACCCTAGACACAACAAAAAACTCTCACAGACAAGAAAGAAGAAAACCAGACCAACAAAACTTTTGTTTCGTAGACCTCAAAAAATGCTTAAGGCCCTTAATGCACACACGATCTCTCTAACACACTCACAGACCAAGTTTGCAAGGGGCTCTTAAAGACACACACACACAGTGACTAATGCAAAGCAGGCTTACATCAGCTGCACCGTTACATGTGTTCTAAACCAGAGTTTGTCAGATTTCTCTGCAATGTACAGTATCACACCACTGATTTAATTCACCAGCAATTACCAAACACTTTAATCTTATTGGGACATAAAGAAAGAAAAACAGGGCTCATGGGTCCCCAAGACCAGATTAGGAAAGCCCTGCTCTAAACCTCACCCTGTATGAAGCGTCAAGGCTGAAATAGGCCAGAGGTTTTCAGTCTAGGACTTGGGAACCCCCAGCCTGTGCATGATTTTTGCTCTTAGATTCTCAGTTGATGCAGGGAGAACTATTTTTTTTAGATCTTTGTATGTGTATAAGTTGAATAAAAACAAGATCAATTAACTTTCAGCCAAGCCTGTCTGAAAGAACTGTCTGCACATGATCCTAAAATACTACTGAACATCCTTGTCCAGCACTCTCCGTGTGGAGAACAAACTAGTAAGTGAAGTAGTGAAAAAGATAGATGAGTGAAATAGATATGCAGGTATTCTTGTGTCCATGGCTCACTAAAACCATTATCCAGACTGGTGAAGTCTTAAAGAATGTAAGGTTCTTATTTTTAACTGCAAGATTTGCATTCAAACAAACAGACATTAGACCAAAAGACAGATGTGCTAGTTTAATCACTGAGTCATGTGTGCTCAGGTTAGGTTTCGCTGAGTGGTTAGCTTTTGCTCACTAGGTTTCTCTACCTCCAACAAATAGAGGCCATTGAGGAATATATTTATGTTAAAGCTGTGTGGGCAGGACAAGCCAGAACAACTTTGTGGTTAGTAAGGGTACAGCTTACGCAAGCTTTATTCACTTCCCAGTTTACATCAACAGAGGACAATTTGGCAATATAAGCTCACCAGACAAAAAATGAGTCACCTTGTGTGTTTAAGGTGGTAGTAACTTTAGGCTCCTGAAGATGGCGCTGCAAGGGGATGATGGGGCTATAAATACATGCAGGGTGCGCGACGTTATTCATAGATTGGAAAGATGGAAAATGGGTGTCAAAGCAGATATCAATAACTGGCTAAAAGGGGTGATTGCATTTGGGTAAGCCAAAAGCCATAGTGTGAAGGAAGTAGCTCAGTTTGCAGGTGTATAGAAGCGTACAGTCATATGGGTCTACCAGTAGTGGCAAAAATCCCAGTCTACAGGAAATTCTCCTCAGAATTGTGCAGGGAAGGCATCCACCAAATCTGGCCCAAATGCGCAATGCTTTGATGCAAGAGTGGCTGAACATTGATGTCGCCTACATCCAGGAACTTGTCCAGTCCATGCTAAATCCAATTACAGCTGGTATTCATGCTCGTGGAGGTATTACGCGCTATTAAGTATGTTTCAGTCACAGGTGACATTTTTTTTGTCTAATGAGCTTACATTGCGTGTTTAGTGGACATTTAAAAAGGTATTGGTCAGGAATACTATGTACATGTATGGTGTGTGTATAATATATTTATATTATATAAGTTTATTTATATTATAAAGAAAACATGGATTTAGGCTCTCTGAGGCTTTAAAGGGTACAGGGTACATGGACAGGAATTAACGCAATAAATGCAATAAATCTAATTAATCCAGTTATTTAAGCCTTAAAAGAAATGGAAGGAAAAACAGTCAAAAAAGTCAAATTGAAGCATCAAACTGAACACTTCCTCAAGTTTGCGAGGGAGGTGACTATTGAAGTCACCACATACAGACCCAAACAAAACAAGGGGAAGTTGTACTGAGAGGCAAAAATGACAGTAAATGGTTCTAGCAATGGCTGATTCACAATAACTTGAGCAAAGAACTAGAGAGGAACAGGATTTCAGTGGAACTGTCTCAAGTCACAGTTACTATGTTAAGTTTATGTCTATTTCCATAGGTGTGATGATTTACATATAATGTTCTTACAATGCTAATTGGCTATTTGATGCTTTTATTACTTCAGCTACATTTTCCTTGACATTCCATTGCAAAACTTAAGGAGGACACCTTCGGGCACCAAGTATATCTTGGCTGATTAACTACTTTTGAAGTGAGCAAATTAGATTTTTGGCTGAACAATCACGTTCTATGGCCTTTTATTATCTGTCTGACGTGTCTACAGGTGGAACAGAAGAAAGTGCTTTGCGTGTGGAACTGACTGAAAATCAATTACATGCTTACCTCCTTAAACTGCAGGCTTATTATTCAGGTCTTAATCTTATGGCTTATTACCCAGTAAAGCTTTGCTAAGAATAATTCAGTGGATCTGCCAGCAGGTCTATACTGTTAACGGTATGTCTCTCTTACCTTGCGCAGCCACCCCTTGCTGGTACCCAGGAACACTACTGTATGGTTATGGACGTCATCCACGGCAACAGAGCTGAGGCCGGTTGCCTCGTACAGCGGAGCAGCTCGGAGAGGCTTCTGGAGGGCGAGTGGGTGCTGTATGTGGGCCGCTCCACAGTTCAGCTGCTCGGGCTGAAACTGAGAGAGTAAACAAACTCTTGTCAGCAGGGGTGTAAATTCTCTCACCTCATGACAATTCAGTTTAAATGTATTTTGCAGGGAGATGATTCATGAAGTTTCTCTATTTGATTTGCCTTGATCATTAACACTGAATACACAGATGTGACTAAACAAACTATTTACAGCAGTGAAACAGAGACAATAAACACATTACACCATGCTTCACATTCACAGCCGACTTCACTGACACCCATATATGTCCAATATGTGAATATATTGTTATGATTAATTAATATATAATTCAGCATTTCAAAACTAATATAGTCAAATCGCCTTCATCAGATCGATGCATCATGCTGCACTGACGCATTTATACATCCCTACTTGTTTTGCATGAGAGAGTCCCAGGTTCTATCATTTACGCTAGGCTGATTACGCTATTGTTTTAATCAGTTGGACCGTAAGGTAGAGCCGACCTTTCTGCTCATTTCTCCAGATAGCCGTGCCTGTTCGACGTGCAGCATATAATTTAGGATCACGAATAAAACGATCCATTACAAGTAGTCTGCTAAAAGAAGGAATATTTATTCCATCTCGCATGAGTGGAGTGCTTAGTGGGGGAACTTCATGGCTGGTTGGAAAAAGAAAGAGAAAGAGAAGAGGGAGGGAGAGAGAGAGAGAGAGAGAGAGAGAGAGAGAGAGAGAGAGAAAGAGGGACTCAGCGGGTGAGACTTTCCCACGAGTGTGTTAGAGCACTTATCAAAAGCCTGAAGGACTCTCAGATACGCTACATGCACAAAAAAGTCAAATGAAAATTCATCTGGTCACACTTCACTCAGAGTTTAAAAACCTGCAGTCTGAGTCACAACCAGTGACTGTTCACATGCTAGCTGAGGGAGGACACGGGAGTGTGTCCATGTATGGGGAAATAGCATATGATGAAATTCCTGTAACCACAGAAATGTTTAAAAATGGTGGTTGAAGGAGCCCATGACATACGGGTACTCTTTTGGTGTGTGTGTTGTGTGTGTGTGTATGTATGTGCATGTGGACTGCCCTGACTCCAGTCAGTACAGATTAACAGAAGGTTTATCTTTCCACACCTCTAAAGTTCAGTCTTAGAAGTTGGTATAGATACACTCAGTGAAGTTTGGGCTGTGAGGAGGCCAGTCCATTGTACTGAGAACACCAGCTGCTACAAGGAGTGAATATCTAACTGCAGTTTTTCTGAACAATATTGCTTTTGCCATTTAAATTGTGTTCGTTTTCTATAATTTCAGGTCCATTTTTAGGCTTGAGGCTCGAATGTATGTCCAGTTAACAAGCAAGGCTGCCATTTGAGTTGCTTTGCAGTTGTCTCTGATTGGTTGAACTCATCTACACATGCTTCACAAGCTCTGTGTTATTATTTCCCATTTAAAGTGTGTTAAAGCAACATTGTTGCTACTGTAGGATATTTCAGTATAAGAACAATGAATCTATCAGTCCTAGCCGCTCCCTCTTTATGGCCTGCTTCTTTATCTCCTTTTCTCAGTAACGGCTTCTTGACAGCTACACATCTTTTCAGACTCATAGTGTTGACTCATAGTTGTCTTCTCGCAATAGAAGGATGGACAGAAACAGCTGTGGCTTTTTTCAGATCTGAAGCAGGAGTAGAGCTTAATGTTCTCTTATCTTTCAAAGATGAAAGCTGTAAGTTCTGTTTATCTGATGATGACAGTTTTAGTGGTCTACCAGGTCCTGTACATCTGTTAGGAGTAATGAAGGTGGGCTCTAGCTTTTGCACAGTAACGTACATATTTTCATTATCATATCAAAATCTCATGAAATTCTTTTTTTTTCTCTTTTTTAAATTTTTCTATTTTTTAATGTTTTAACAATAACTGAGCTTTACATTGTGTGAACATTTAATAATAAGTGGCCAATGATCCAAAACTACTCGGAATAAAAATGCTTTATAGAGGTGGTCAATATAGCAAAAATCTTATCACAATAAGAAGTTTTCACAATACACAATATGTCAGAGATGCCATGTTTAAAAATACTACCAAAAACTATCAATACAATTATTTATATTTATATTTTTATTTCACTTCCTCTGATGCACTAAACCCTATTACAGGACGAATAATGCTCTCTTCATACACAAACAGGATGTTGGGAAGTGTTTTGTGGTGCTGACAAAATCCATGATATGCGCAGAATAGCATATTGTGACATATTGTGACTTTATTTATCATGATAACAATAAATGCTGTCATATTGCCCAGCCCTAAAAAGTATATAAAAGTTGACAAAGTTTTCCCTCTCCTGGTAAATATTTCAGAGATGCATATTAAACATATATGGGTAACACGTTACATTAGGTATTGGCTAACTTACATGAAGTAATACATTAGGTAACATGAAGTAATACATTATACATTATACATTATATTAGTAATACAATGCTAAATAACTAATGTTAAGTAAACATGTAACAGCTACATGTTTACATGTTAAGTAAACATATAACAGTTCCCAGTAATAATTGTTAATTGTTAATGTAGTACTTCATGTTAGCGAAAGTAAAGTGTTAGCCATATATAAGATATACAATAGCATGTAAAAATATGGATCTTCCTAGCAAGTGTGTTTGGCAGTAGAAAACCATGTAAGGTCAGAATACAAATAAACAAATTTAGTTCATTTTTATTATCATTTAAAAATCTTATTAATATCTTGCTTAGAAGAACTCAGGTTTGGTTACTGACCTATTGGCTCATGCCAGTCATCACATATATTCGCAGCACACCTTATTTAATGAAGAACTGATGAGCTGAATCAGGTACTGGATGGTAATCTGTAAATGCTGGGTTTCCTTGAAAAGAGCTTTTTGAAATGGTGTGCAAACCAGCACACTTCCATGCATAAAATCACAGTGTGTTGTTTATTTGTGTACATGTATTCATTCACATGTTTGTGTAATTTGAACTAATATAACCGTTAAGTTAAACAGCTTTGCATATCATTTCTTTTGAACAGTACTGAATGTATGACCCTGTTTCCTGGCAAAGGTATACAAGCAAACATAAACGTGTGTGTGTGTGTGTGTGTGTGTGTGTGTGTGTGTGTGTGTAATGAAAGTCCACCCCCTCACAAACTGGTCACTGTGCTACAGAGAATCTTGCAATATGAAATTGTGAGCTTCTCGAGGGAAGAGCTTCTGGAGAACGTGAAGCAACACTTTAAGAATTAAGCGTGAATAAAAAAAAGACCCTCGCCAAACACACGCTAGGCCACCATGTGTTTCAGATAATAGCATTTCAGCGTCATACTGTAAGGACATATGGCATCATTTGGAGACCATCTGTTCATCGAAGATTGTAAAATCGTCATGAAGTTTGAATTTAGTGCATTTTTTACTAGTTTATTTGAACCCTGCTCTGATTGATGACACGCTCTTGCATAGCAAATAGCTAAGTGAAAGAAAACGATGCATTAAACGTACTTAACTTAAACGTCACCAACTTAAATACACCATTTCCGCATGAATAAATCATATTACATCAACACATGTTTTCCCTTTCAGTTTATTTACTGTTGCCTATAACTCTGTTGATGTAAAATATTGTATTCATGCTGTGCGCATTTAAATCAAGGAAATTCAGTGCATCTCTTCGTGCAGTGTATACTATATGCAGTCCCTGAAAAGGATCTGGTGAAAGCTTACACTGGGACAAACAGAGGTGATTCGTTAAGAGAAAATCATATGTATTCTTAATGAAAACCACCACAACATCTTTCAAACAGGCTCAGCAGATGATGAACCTGAGTCCGTCTTCACTACAACCCAAAATCATTGCGCCACTGTTTTCATTACAACCGAGCTTACTCACTGTGCCATGCGTCCTTGATTCTGAATACACACTTGATTACATTATCTACAGTCTCCCATGTGGGCTTTTTGGAACATGATAACACAGCACAGGTTCTCAATGTTGGAATGACCACCAAATTCCTAACTACTAGTCCTAACTACCTTCTGACTGGGTTAACTGGACAATTACCATCATTTAATAATAAAGAGCGTTCTATTTTCATGTCTAAACAGATAATGACTGCAGAGTACTGAAATTAATAAAGCTAGGAAGCCCAGTTAGGCTCGTTGTGCTAATCACTTATACTATTATGTCATTTCCAACTGACTTTAGATGACTGCCACTCATATATTTACAGGTACATTTTACTCAGTTCCATTTTGGTCCTTCACATTAGTTCCTCATTTCTGTCCTTGGCTATATTTTCTGTTTCTGTTGCTCCTGGACTGCTTTCCTGTTGCTCACACCTCTCGGGTTTGAGCTTCAGCGTTTTATTTTAGACCACACTGAGAGGAATAGCACCTACAGACTTTGGTTTCTAAGCTGAAAGACGGAGAAAGCACTAAAATGTTACACTGCAGTTCCAAAGGAAACTCGGGTGGTTTTTGACCCACTACCTTTCCTAACTCCTACGCGTGTGGTTTTCTGGTACTTTCAGGGACTATTCCATTGAAGTATTGGTTTCAGGCTACTCTGCCCACCTTGCAGACCTTATATAACCTGCAATCCAACAAGTAGAGGATTCTTGTCTTTTCATTGAAGCGGACCTTTAGAAGAAGACTGCAGAGCTTTTAGTTTGTGAGTGCCGTGTAGTTCAGGGTCATGTATGAGGATGCAACATCAGCCTCCTCGCGCTCTTCCCATAACCTTTCCTCGCTTTGGCAGACCCCTCGCGCAGGGCGCGTCTCAAACAGCCAGCCTCACTCGGCTGCTTTACTTAACCAGTCATTGCCAAGAGCAACATGTTTTAGGGGATTCAATTTTAAGTGAGTCTGAAAACAAACACCGTGCTATGAATGCGAACAATCTGCTGGAACGTTTATGCAATTATTAAGAGGCGAAGGTGCTTTCACTTTGCTGCCGAGAAGCCACAAGCCGTGAGAATATAAACTACTGCTCTGTGATAATTACAGTTTGCACCTAGGGTGGATAAAAAGGTATTATAGGCCGTCTTGTAATAGAGGAAGCTTGTAGAAACTCTTGTCTAGTCCTGTTTCAGATGATACTTAGTAGTGGAGTCTCTTTAAAACCTATGTGCTCTAAACAGACATTCACATTTAGGGGCAAATTGTAGAAAATAAGGGATTTGTTACTTCCGAAACTTACAATAGTAAATACCAAACACAGTGTTAATAAAAGCTTAGCAGTTAGTTCATTAAAACATATGTGCCATTTTACTTAACACAGTGTTCCACAATACCAAACACAATGTCCATTAAAAGCTTTACACATTCATTCATTCATTCATTCATTCATTCATTCATTCATCTTCTATGGCCTTTTCCAGTGCTAATTGGGCAGAAGGCAGGAAACACCCTGGCCAGCCGCTAGTCCATCACAGGGCAGGCACACAGACAAACACTTTCACTCACACACTTACACTTAGGGGGACAATTTAGCATCTCCACTTCACCTGATGTAGGAGGAAACCAGAGCACCCGAAGGAAACCCACATAGACATGGAAAAGACATGCAAACTCCACACAGAAAGGACACCGGACACCGGTCAGGAATCAAACTCGGGCACCTTCTTTCTGTGAGGTGCCAATATGCTGCCCATACCTAACACAGTGACCATTAAAACCTACTATGCTGCAATGGCCCAGAATACCTAACACACTGTCTACTAAAACCTACTGCACTACCCCAGAATACCAGACACATTGTCCATTAAAACCTACTGCACTATCCCAGAACACCTAACACACTGTCCATGAAAACCTACGGCACTACACCAGAATACCAAACACACTGTCCATTGAAACCTACTGCACTGTCCCAAAACACCTAACACTGTCCATTAAAACCTACTGCACTATCCCAGAACACCTAACACACTGTCCATGAAAACCTATGGCACTACACCAGAATACCAAACACACTGTCCATTGAAACCTACTGCACTGTCCCAAAACACCTAACACTGTCCATTAAAACCTACTGTACTATCCCAGAACACCTAACACTGTCCATTAAAACCTACTGTGCTACACTGGCCCATAATACCTAGCACACTGTCCATTATAACCTACTGTGCTGCACTGGCCTATAACACCTAACACACTATCCATTAAAACCTACTGCACTACCCACGAACACCTAACACACTGTCCATAGAAATCTACTGCACTACACTGGCCCAGAATGCCTAACACTGTGCATTAAAACCTACTGCGCTACCTCAGGACACAGAACACTGTCCACTAAAACGTTCTGTACTGTCCCAGAAAACCGAACACTGTCCATTAAAACCTACTGAACTGCCCCAGAACACCTACCACACTGTCCATTAAAACGTACTGTACTGCCCAAGAATACCTAACACTCTATCCAATAAAACCTACTGCACTGCCACAGAATACCTAACACTGTCCATTAAAACCTAATCCACTGTCCCTAACACCTAACATACTGTCCATTAAAACCTACTGAACTGCCCCAGAACACTGTCCATTAAAATGTACTGTACTGTCCCAGAACACCTACCACACTGTCCATTAAAACCTACTGAATTGCCCCAGAACACCAAACACTGTCCATCAAAACGTAGTGCACTGTCCCAGAATACCTAACACACCATCCTTTAAAACCCACTGCACTGCCCCAGAATACCTAACACACTGTCCATTAAAACCTACTGCACTGTCCCAAAACACCTAACAAAATGCCCATTAAAACCTACTGCACTGCCCAAGACTACCTAACACACTGTCCTTTTAACCTTACTGCCCTACACTGCCCCCAGAATACCTAATAAAGTGCCCATTAAAACAAACTGGACTGCCCCAGAACACCTAACACATTGTCCATCAAAACCTGCTGCCCTACACTGGCCCAGAACACCTAACACTCCGTTCTTTAAAACTTTCTGCCATACGTTGCCCCAGAATACACACTGTCCTGTCCCCTAACATCAACACTCTGTTCCATACTACCCTAAACAGTCTCCACTCACCGTGAGCGGCTTCGCCTCGCACTCTGCCCCGGAACCCTGGATGACGCTGTCCAGCACGCGCACGTCTCTGTTTGGTCCGCTCGAGCAGTTGCGGCGTGCATCGTGTATCCTATGCTCCACATCGGCAAAGCGAAAAGCGCAAAGCGCCGTCCTCCTGCTGCCCGCCTTGGAGAACACTCCGAACAGGTAGGGCTCGGAGTGCGCGCGGCCCTCCGCCCGCACCTCTTCAGCGGCAAACACGGACACGAGGCGGCCGTAAACGTTCCCACCGGAGCCGCACTGCAGCCCCATCTGCACGTACGACTCGGTAAGCTTGCGCGGCTCTGCGGCGGGGCGTCCCGTGTCCAGGCAAATGCGCGCCAGCACGCTGTTGGGCTCGCTCTCCTTCGCGCCTCCGCTGCCCCCTCCTCCGCTGCCACCAGCACCACCGCCAGCGCTACCTCCTCCGCCTCCTCCACCTGTCCCGTCCCGGTTCATGGCCACGTACGCGTAAGTGTTCTGCGCGAATGTGCGCACGAACGAGAGCTTGTTGCGCGCTTTGGCCTCCTGCTTGATCTTGAGCACGTTGTCCTCGGAAGGGCTGATGTCGTAGGTGAAGAGGCGCGTGGGTTCGGAGGCGTCGAGCGCACGTATGGCAATCTCAGGCGTGTTCTCGAAACGCAGGTCCTCACGGCTGCGGTTGCGCGGGAAGAAGTCGCTGCCTGCGCCCGTGTACGTGGCGGCGACCAGGAGGCGCGCGCTCTCTCGTTGATTTCTACCATAACCGCCGCGCACGCGGAACACGAGGCCGGCCGTGCTTGCGTTGGCGTGGTTCGCCGCCACGTTCAGCATGCTCGGGAACACGGCAGCGCCAGACGGCGGAAAGCTTACAGCCACGCGCGTCACGTTCTCCAGACTGCGCAGCTCGCAGAAGCCTTGGTGCACAGAGCCGCACGCGACCAGCACACCCTGAGCATCGTCCAGTGCCAGCAGCTTGTTGTGGTTGTCGGCGAGCGCTCGCGCGTGCTCGCAAGGCGCCTGCGGTAGCTGCGGCGCGTGGCACAACGCGCTGTCTGGCACCGGACCCGTGCGCTCCTCGGCCTCGGACTCGAGCGCGCCGCTCAGCTGGTACAACGCGTTTACTGCGCCCACGTAGACGCGGTGCGACTTGGCGTCCACCGCGAAGTTGTTGGTCTCGCTCGGCGACGAGAACGCCTGGCGCACGCGCAGCGCTTCGACCGCGCGCGTCAGGGTGGCGGAGATCAGCAGCATCAGCAGCAGGAGCAGCAGCGCCGCGGGGAAAGAGGGGGCGGCGGCTGCGCGCGGGACTCTCGCCGCGGTCCTGGACATAATAATTCCGTCTGAATTGGCTTGTGCCGCGCGCTCCTCCGCACGCGCACGAGCATCGAGAGAAGTGAACTCGCGCCGCGACCGCGCCGGCGGAGAGGAAAAAGAGGCGGTTTCCTGTCGGACAGCTCAGAGCAGAGTGACGGGAGGAGGAGCCGCGCGCTTCCTTTACACAGCAGCAGCGCGAGACAGAGCAGGAGAGAACGGCACGAGAACCCCCCCACCCCCACCCCCGCGCTCACGCGCGCACACACACACATACAATGTTGCACTAACTTTACATTCATCCGCGCGCTCACTCTACCAACACGCTATAATCACACTGTGACTGCAAACGCAGATCAGGACAACCGTTAAACTTAAATCCACCGCAGATCAAAGAGCAGAGCTAAGAGCGGCGCAAACACCATACCCCAGCCCAGTAAGCCCCCCCGCTCCTTTTCCACCGACCGCTCCATTATCTCCTATACTTGCACCACAGATATACCATCATCATACACCTGGGACAAAACATCTCGGACCTGCTTACTTTAGAGTTAAGAAGTAAAAAGCTGTAAACAAAGTAAACCATGTTGTACACAGCGGCTCAGCCACCTAGACCAGTTAATCCCACATCAGTTTATGATCCAGCTCGCAGCTGAAGTCTCCAGGATCTCAGCCATTCTGCTTATCCCCGTTAAAACAGTAATTTCCTGTTTCCGAAGAAACTTAATCTCCAAATTACGAATCAAATGTAAATAAACGAGACAGCGTGTGAAAGAGCACGAAGGTTTGTTGTTTGGGCACTGGCGCTGCTCTGAGTTGGTCGTTTCTGTTCACACACGTACTAAAAAGTGCTTTATAAATGATGAACAGCAGGTAGCATGCCGGTGCCGAAGTCCCAGCAAGTACCATGAAACCACTGCCAGCTGTTAGACGCAGAAAACAGGACTCCTCTCCGGCACTGCTTCATGTGTGCTGAGTGTAATGAGCTTTTAGAAAGATTTGAAAGTGTTCTCGAGGCTCATACATATTTAAACACGACATATGTGATTCAAAAGAGGAGAGAGCTCAAAACGCACTTACAGTCCTGTGTGGCATAATTGAGTACGACATGCGATATCCATAACATTTCACATACACACGCGCGCGCACACACACACACACACACACAGGGGGCGCGCACGAACTAACAGAAAAATATAACCTAAACCCTAAACCTAAACATTTACCTCAAGAACTAACAGAACATCTTAAACGTAAACCTTAAACCTAAACATTTACCTCAGGAACTAAAATGAAAATTTTAAATCTAAATCTTAAACCTAAACATTTACCTCAGGAACTAGCAGAAAATCTTAAACCTAAACCTTAAAACCTAAACATTTACCTCAGTAACTAACAGCAAATCTTAAACCTAAACCTTAAACCTAAACATGTACTTCAGTAACTAACAGAAAACCTTAAACCTAAACCTTAAACCTAAACATTTACTTCAGTAACTAACAGAAAACCTTAAACCTAAACCTTAAACCTAAACATTTACCTCAGGAACTAACAAATAATCTCAAAAGTACCCCTTAAACCTACACATTTACCTCAGGAACTAACAAATAATCTTAAACCTAAACCTTAAATCTAATCATTTACCTCAGCAACTAACAGATAATCTTAAACCTAAACATTTCCCTCAGGAACTAAAATGAAATCTTAAACCTAAACGTGCACCTTTTGCCTGTTTGTTTAGGTATAAGGTATAAGACTAGGATTTCCACTAGGGTTTCTGAGGTAACTGGTTAAGGTCTAGGTTTGGCTATTTAGCTACAGGGGCAAATACACTATTTAGATCATATCAAATTTATCAGTGAAGAGATGCGCCCCCTAAACCGCCGTATCTCTCTCGTCACGTCTCGGCATGAATTTATAACCCAGTCATTCATATTCACACCTGTACAATCGCCTGTGGCCGCGGTGTGAAACCCGACCGAGGCACAGAGTGTGTGTTTTCATACTGAGGGAGAGACTCTGACTCCCTGTAACCGTTTAACGGCCGCGGCGGTGATAAAGCACAGTTTGAGGAGCAGATGCAGTTACTTTGCTACTTCCCTCACCATTCGTATGAAGTCTATAAGGCTCACTGGCCGCTATTTGAAGTGTCTGATGTCTGAAGGAACTGTTGTAGGAAGCCGCCAGTCCTTCAGGAAACTGCGCCGCCTCGCGCTCCACAGGAGCTGATAAACACGCGAGCCGTTGGCTTTGGCTTCTCACGCGCCTCAAGGCGGGAAAAAGCGCGTCGTGACAAGCTATCCTAACACCTAACACACACACACACACACACACACACACACACACACACACCCTGTAGCTCCATTTATCTTTCTTAGCTTAAAAAGTATCAATCCTCGAAGACTTTAAAGGGCCCATATGGAAAAAAACAGATATGAAGTTAAAGCGTTAACGGGCCAATATAATGGAGTTAAAGGGTCTATATCATGGAAAACTTTTCTGAAATAAAAGGTGCTAATAGCACCGTGTACACAATTTTAAACCATACCCTGAAATCCCCATGTGTACTGTATGTATATGGAAACAGAGCTGCAAAAGCAGTCTGATTTTAATTCCTTGTTTCTGTGATGTCACAAAACATGTTCAGCAGTTTAGGCCCGTTCAGGTTTAAGGCCTGTTTTGCACAGACTGCTTTTTCATGACACATTACAGGACAGCCATTCAGGACAGAAATCATTTACATAGTCTGTCTTAAAGGAGCATCATGTAAGATGAGGTAATCAATATCTAAGATTGCAGTATTCAAAAATTAAAAATTATCAACATGATGTGAAGAAATAACAGTTCTGGCGGTACGTCAAAGACATCTATGTAATCTAGTTATCTACTGAAGTTAAAGAAAACATGTTTGAGAATAAAATTTTCTTAGCAGCAAAACAAGAGTTATTTACGCCACTGAAGACACTCTGAAGTTTGATGTCGAACTTATAACTGTAAACACTGTATTTACATATATTTGACTATCCCAACCATGTCCATTCAGTTAAAATGATGCTTTCAGATGATAAGCTGGGAACATTGCTGCTATGTGAGCAAAAGAAAATGGTCATGTTACATGCAACAATTTAATAGTTTTGGAATGTAGGACAATGAAGAGCCAATTAGAGCAAAGCTAATTTACATAGAACCTAACAGTTTTAATAAACAAGTAGCTAAAAACAAATCACTTCTAAGGGAAGAGGAGTGTTGGGAAATGGTGATGTAACAATGAGATACTGCTGTTAAAAATGTAGTAAATTGTAGTATATGGGCCCTTTAAAGGAAATACTTTTTTTGTTTATATTTTTCAAAAAAGGAGTTTAAAGTAATATGTAAAACTTATAAAAGTTTAAGAACATACCATTCAATATACTACACAGGTGAAACAGCCTGTTTTGTACTTCTCGTTTCTGTGATGTCACAAGAACCGACACACTTGCATATATCCACCTATATATTCAACCTACAGCCCCGCCCACTTACACTAAATGTTTCTGCCTGGACTTGTTTTTTGTAATGAGACACAATACGGGAGAGCCAATCAGAGCAGAGATCATTTACATAAATCAGTTTTAAAGGCACAGTAACAAAAAAAAAAAAAAAACAGTCTGTTTCATCGTAAAAGAAGGATAAAGAGAGGTCAGAAAAAGGTCATGTACAAATTCATGTTGGGTCACACAAATGTTGTAAGTGGACCAAGAAAGATGTAGGATATGGGCCCTTTAATACATGGCCACCCACACATAACCCAGGTGCCAGGTGTTCCTGTGTGTTTCTCCCTGTGAATGTGTGCATGTGTGTGTGTGTGTGTTTATCAGATACACCCGTTACGCTTCATCATTAACAACACTAACGGAAGCAGGTTAATCTGGAGGAGTTCCACTCACTGCGTCTGTCATGGAAGCTCCTCTCAGGAAAATCAGCATTTGGTTTATTTGTGTTCTTTCTGCAGAAACTCTTTCTCTGTGAAGAGTTCCAGACCATTTCTCAATGAAAAACGAAACAAGAGGCAGCAGCTGTGGGAAAAGAGAGCAGTAACTAGACCAGTTTTGCACAAGAATTAGCCTGCAAGTGAGGGGGAAGAGCTCTTTCACCTCCAATTTGCTTTCAACACTGTATCTGTGAAAACAGGCTTAAAATATATGTTAGCTGAAAGTGTTCTGAAATCCCTCGTGTCACAAGGGCTTGGCTTTGAAAAACCCTTAAAGGGGCCATAACACTGAAAACCGCTTTACTTGGTTACATGGGTTCGATGTGATACGTAAGAATTGTTTCAAAATGCACTATTCAGTGCCCCGTCCATACTGTCCATATATGGCTCCTGAGAAGCCCATTTTGAATACATTGCTTTTGTGATGTCACAAAACCCAACACATTTACATATTGTCGCTGTCCAATGAAAAACAAGTATCTCCAAAATGGTAACTTTACAGGAGAACCAAAAACCTAGTTTAATTATAATGTAAGTCAATGGAACCAGACTTTTTTCCAAGCAGTTTTGGGCCATATCTGTTGGTCCAGTCATCATGGAATTTTCACACAATGTAAACAGCAGATCATGTGATGAAATGATGCATAAAAGTAAAAATCAACAAAAATGGAGCTACATGTTTTTCATTGGACAGTGACAATATATTTGTCTATTTATAATGCAGTTATAAGGAATGTTTAAGGAAGGAGGACTTTATTAATGAAGCACAATTGAGGAGACATACAGTCATTTCCTTTAAATCAACCTGTTTTATACTGAAAGGTTAATGAGAGGTTGGAATATAAAAACAAATTATGGCTATTTTTGGTGCCTAAATTCACACAGAGATCATAAGTGGACTACAAGGGGCAATTTGTAAGGCGAGGTTATCTGTCAAATTCACACTCCAAACAAATAGTGGGTAGCAAATCACCAGGAAGTTGTGGTGTCCACCCCAATCATAAGAAACAAGGAAAAGCACAGTCCCTCCTCCCCCCTCTTCACTCTTTACCAGTCTAGAAGAAACATGTGTTTAGTATCAAACTGTCTCCAGTGGTGGAAAGCAGAGCCCTAGTTAACTCTTGTTTGGCTTCTATTTATATCACTTCTTTTGTTGCTGCTGAACATGGATTCTTGACGTGAGTGGGCAGCCGCAGTCAAAATAGTCGCTTGCTTCAGCCATTGAGTTTACTCCTGCTTTCATTGGGTAAGTGTCGTTAGTTGGTCTAAAGGGTAGCAGGACCTTCAACACTGATGGACAAGAGGTTAGAACAGTCAGGGCAGTTCTGCTTCTTTATCCTCTTATGTTGGACTGATTGGATTCCACGCTACAGTGACTCATTATCACCTCTTGAGGTACAAAGTGGTATTACAAGACAGGAAAGGCTGGCGCTAACTGATAAGCATGCTAACTTCAGCAGATATCTATGCAATACATAGACGTCTATGACTCACAAATATGTAGTTATAGATAAGGAAATGCTGTATAGTTATAGATAAAGGAATGCTGTATAGTTATAGATAAGGAAATGATGTATATTTATAGATAAGGAAATGCTGTATAGTTATAGATAAGGAAATGCTGTATAGTTATAGATAAAGGAATGCTGTATAGTTATAGATAAGGAAATGATGTATAGTTATAGATAAGGGAATGCTGTATAGTTATAGATAAGGAAATGCTGTATAGTTATAGATAAGGAAATGATGTATAGTTATAGATAAGGAAATGATGTATAGTTATAGATAAGGAAATGGTGTATAGTTATAGATAAGGAAATGGTGTATAGTTATAGATAAGGGAATGATGTATAATTATAGATAAGGGAATGCTGTATAGTTATAGATAAGGAAATGATGTATAGTTATAGATAAGGGAATGATGTATAGTTATAGATAGGGGAATGCTGTATAGTTATAGATAAGCGAATGGTGTATAGTTATAGATAAGGAAATGCTGTATAGTTATAGATAAGGGAATGCTGTATAGTTATAGATAAGGAAATGGTGTATAGTTATAGATAAGGGAATGGTGTATAGTTATAGATAAGGGAATGCTGTATAGTTATAGATAAGGAAATGGTGTACAGTTATAGGTAAGGAAATGATGTATAATTATAGATAAGGGAATGATGTATAATAATAGATAAGGGAATGCTGTATACTTAAAGATAAGGAAATTATGTATAGTTATAGATAAGGGAATGCTGTATATTTATAGATAAGGAAATGGTGTATAGTTATAGATAAGGGAATGATGTATAATTATAGATAAGGGAATGCTGTATAGTTATAGATAAGGGAATGCTGTATAGTTATACATAAGGAAATGGTGTACAGTTATAGATAAGGAAATGATGTATAGTTATAGATAAGGAAACAGTGTATAGTTATAGATAAGGAAATGTTGTATAATTATAGATAAGGGAATGATCTATATTTATAGATAAGGAAATGATGTATAATTATAGATAAGGGAATGCTGTATAGTTATACATAAGGAAATGTGGTATAGTAATAGATAAGGAAATGCTCTGAAGTTATAGATAAGGAAATGCGGTATAGTTATAGATAATGAAATGCTGAATAGTTGTAGATACTGAAATGCTGTATAGATATAGATACTGAAGTGCTGTATGGTTAGAATTATGATGACCACGTAACAGTGCTGATTTTTTCATGATTTTATTTTATTATGCCATTTTTGTACATTTACTGACAGCCAGTATTTATTTATTTATTTATTTATTTATAATTATTCTCTTTTTCTCAATATCAGGATCCCTGGCTGAAAAAGCCCTGAACTGAATAAGCTAAGTGACAATGGGCTAAAAGTTCAGATGAGGACGTTAGTGGGCTAACAGGGCACCGTTAAACACGTTGAGAAACACGTGGGCACGAATTTCTTGTTATTGCCTTTACAAACAAAAGGTCAGTGGCTGTTTCCGTCCAGATAAGAGTTCTGACACTCACTGACCTGACGGAGGTCATTAAGAAGCGAGTTGTGTGGACAGAGTAACGGCAGCTGAGGATGGTAGTCGTGAGTCGTGACAGGGCAGCTGACTACAGGACTCCCAGTTCTAATGAACGAGTGTAGAGGATTTCAGGATTCTCCAGTAGTGGTCAGGAATGTGTTTCTCCACTGTTATTTACATTGTATAGTCTAATAATGTGAAGGGGTTCAACTTTAGTATCGTCTGTTTACATCGCAACGAAACCGACAAACTCACTGGACAGGCTTCACCTCAGTTCAGGAGAACAGCTAAACACCGCCATCTGCTGGAGAGAGCACGCCAAGAACACCACATCTAGAAAATGCTTTCGCTGTTTCACTACAATATGCAAATATGCCCGCTGACCAGTCACAGTGCTCTATTTTACTGCGTCCTGTGAGCATCTCAACCAATCACAGATCCAGTGTTTCTGATGGTGTTTTTATGAATCAAGGTATTAATATAATCCAGTAGAAGTGCATTCGATAAAAAAGGCCAATCTTTAAACCTGTCACGTTACTGGTACTAATACACTGATGTACTGCATAATCAAAATACTCTCAGATAGACTTGTATCTCAGACACTGTACACTGGTATATAAAGAGATGGACTTATATTAACTGAAGGTGTTTACAGAGTTATAATTACATGTGCTGACTCTTACTGTGTTCCGAAAGCCAGACTGCAGCTGAGAAATGGGAAACTAATAGAGTAGACAGTGAGTGGACACAGTGTTCATAAACTCCAGCAGCACTGCTCTGTCTGATGTACTTGTGCCAGTGCAACACCTACTAACGCACCACCGCCAGATCAGTGTCACTGCAGTGCTGAGAATGATCCACCTCCTAAATAACCCCTGCACTGTGGTGGTCTTTTGGAGGGTCCTGAGCATCAAAGAACAGGGTGAAAGGGGGAACAAACCTAAGATGAGAAACAGAAGATATACGGTTGTCTGTAAAGATGTACTTAGATTAGCCTCAGGTTATACCAGAGTTTAATAACCTCAGCAGCACTGTCCTATGAAGGCTCCTCACTGTCAGTTGATTTCCTCAGTTTCATTTTACTCAGCACAATGCACGTTTTATATATGCCAATGAGTCTTGAATCTTGAATCTGAATCTTGAGTCATTTGTATTACGTATTGCAAAATGGAAAAGTACACCAATTTTTGTCACTGCATTGGTCTGGTAATCTGAAGTATTGTAATGGTGTTTATTACTTTATATCATTATTATATCACTATTTTCTTTATTATTACTTGGTAATTCATACTATCATTAGAACCTTTATATACATCCCTCCATTATTTTTCTTCACTTCCAATTCATTTGTACGTCTAGAGCTTTCTTACTCTTAAAAATATGGTTCTTTGAGGGTTCTTTAAAAAAGACAATGGTTCTGTATAGAACCATGAATACTCAAAGAACACTTTGCATGATAAAATAGTTCCTTTTTTGTTTAGTTAGTGGCACATAAAAGTTGGATAATGAAAGGAGTTCTTCACATTGATGGAAAATGTACAGCAGTGGGTTCTATATAGAACCTTTTCGGGTGCTACATAGCACTAAAAAGGGTTCCTCTGTTTTTAAAAGCAGACATTGTATATATTGCATTAATCATGCGAAAGGTTCTGAGTGTTCATGGTTCTATATAGAACTATTTTCTTTTTTTCTTTTCTTTTGTTAGGTGTATCTTTATTAAGTAGCTCAGTTAAAAGCATAGCATTTGCCCAGAAGTAGCTTAAATACCCAATGACCAATAAATTACCAATATACTTCATCACATGTCTCTCCTCTCCATGTAAACTGGGTGGTCTTAATCCTGGGTAAAACTTCTGCAAGCATTTTCTAACCAATCACAAGACTGACTTCTCTTGCCCCGCCCACACAGAGTCAAGCTAAAGCTAACCCAGCATAATCAAAAAGCTAGCAAGCTAGACCACCTGTGTGTGGCTGCCCGGTCTCCCATTCATTCATTTAACCATACACCAACACTGTTAGTTCCCCTGTTCCATCATTCACGCATTGCCTTGTCCATCCATTGGTTTGCCTGTCCATCTCCATATCTGTTCCCCTTTTTGTTGTTCCACCACTCCTGTGTTGCTTTGGCCTTATGCTTGGGATCATTGTCTTGTTTCTCCCAAGCTTTAGAGAGCAGACTGAGGCAGGTTGTCTTGCAATCCATCCCTCTGTTCTTTGATTTTAACAAGATGCCCAGTCCATGCATGATGCTGCCACCACTATACTTCACTGTTGGGGTGGTGTTGGTTGGGAATGGAGAATGTGAGGTTTGTGCCATTTCAACACAACATTTCTTCCCACGAAATTCACAGTTTACCACTTTTCAAAATCCTTCCAGGTTTTAATAATGCACTGGACAGTTCGTAACCCAATTCCAGTCATTTCAGTTTGGGTAAAAAGAACTGTTGTTGCCAAATGAGGCATATTCACTGCAGTTATTATCTAAACAAAGCCTCCTAAATTTTTACTCATTTAAATCCAAACAGCAACTTTTTTGGTCAGGTTGGTTATTTGAACACTTAATAAGTGAAATCAGTGAAAAAGCTGGCATGTTAAATTATATTCATTGCTAAAGAATAAAAATGGTTCCCTATAAAACTGGTGTTGAGCAGTTCAGCTGAAACTACAGTAGCTTTAGTACTGTTTCAACTGTGTTATCTATGCAGAACCTTATTAAGCAACCCCCCCCCCACCACCCAACCCACCCACCACACCCAACACCACCCAAACCTAATGATTCATGGAATTTAAAATATTGCACGTCTGGAATTTCTAGTCCGTAGAACAATGCTAATATTTTAACTCTGCCAGCGGAAAACTGGCCAATCAGGAATTTTTGTTCACCACAGTATTCAGGCAGATACTGCATAGCAAATCAAGCACTCCTAATGTCACTTCACACTTCAAGCCCGAATGCATTAGATTCACCATCAGCAAAAGAAGACGCTAATATGTTTCCCGCACGCTGTCTGTCACAGGTGAATGCCTGTGTTTTATCAAGAATGAACCAGAATCCTGGGACACTGTCAGGAGTTATCAGAGTTACAGCATTATCGGTGATGTGGGTTTTACCCCCATGTGTTGACCAGGTTTTGACCATATTTATGGCCCAAATTGACGGCCTCGCTATAGTAATCATTGTACACCACTGAGTTTAGTAACTGTTATCTTCATTTCAAAGAATGGATCCAGATGGTTAACTGCTAGCGTTGCTATCCCATGGATTGATTCTCAGAGGTCATGATCTTCCACTCTTAGGGTGCTGGAAAAACTCGAGTAATGCTGCTTACTTTGCGGTCTACTACTTTAGTTTCATCACTTTGTCTTTACACCGATCAGCCATAACATTAAAACCACCTTCTCATATCTACATAGCAACACTACAGCTGAAACTCCACTTACCACATAGGTGCACTTTGGAGTTCTACAATTACAGACTGGAGTCCATCTGATTCTCTGTGTACTCTCATTTACTGTGTTCTTCAAAGGTCAGGCACAGAGTAGGTATTATTTGGGTGGTGGATCATTCTTAGCACTGCAGTGACACTGACGTGCTGGTGATGTGTTAGTGTGTGTTGCACTAGTGCAATTGGATCAGACACAGCAGTGCTGCTGGAGTGTTTAAACACTGTGTCCACTCACTGTCCACTCTATTAGACACTCCTACCTTGCTTTTTCCACCTCGTAGATGTACAGTCAGAGATAGTAGCTCATCTGTTGCTGCACAGTTTGTGTTGGTCATCTTCAAATTCTTCATCAGTGGTCAAAGGATGCTGCACACAGGACAGTGGTAGTTGTGTGTTACGTGTGTGTTGTGCTTGTGTAAGTAGATCAGACTCTGCAGTGCTGCTGGAGTGTTTAAACACTGTGTCCACTCACTGTCCACTCTATTAAACACTCTTACCTTGCTGGTCCACCTTGTAGATGTACAGAGTCGATAGCTCATCTGCTGCTCCATAGTTTGTGTCCTTCATCAGTGGCCACAGGATGCTGCACACAGGACAGTGGTGGCTAAATAGTTTTGGTTGGTGGACTATACTGCTGTGACTGATCCACTCACACTAGGACAACATACACCAACACACCACCACCAAGTCAGTGTCACTGCAGTGTTGAGAATGATTCACCACCCACATAATACCTGCTCTATGGTGGTCCTGTGGGGGTCCAGACCATTAAAAAAACAAGGTGTAAGGAGGCAAAAATCTATGCACAGAGTCACATGCACTACAGTCTGTAATTATAGAACTACAAAGTGCACCTATATGGTAAGTGTAGTTTCAGCTGTAGTGTTGGTATGTAGATATAAGGAGGTGGTTTTAATGTTTTTGCTGATCAGTGTTTGTTTCCTTCTTTTCACTTCTATTTCTGTAAAGCACCTGAACTGCCTTGGTGTATGAAATGTGGTTATCTACACAAACCTGCCTCGCTTCCTACAAGGTGTTAAGTTACGCTTAGAGTCATAAACACGGAGCTGTTCTTTGTCTAGGCAGGAATGCTCTTTATTACACAAGTCTCAAACACACAAAGAGACACTGGAAGGCACTGGAGTTGTTTAGCATGCATGCCCATCCACACATATGTCCACACACACAAACACATATGCACACCTCTTCTCTTTCACACACCCAGGGGTCAAGTTAAGGTCAAACTGTTCTTGCAGTGGGCCTGGAGCCTGTCCACCTGGACTATCAGAGAGAGATCCAGAGGGCTGCTACTTTAAATGACTAGATTTGTGAGATTAATGATACACAATCAAATCAATGCTTTGTCTAGACATCTTATCTAGACGCCTCAGGAGCCTGATTACTACTAAGACAGGCCTGTGCATGAATGTTAATGGCTACCCAATTATGTCTGTTTCAAATCAATAATATCCTGTCCACTGGCCACCAATGCAGCCATTTAAACTGTTGGTACCCATGAAATAGTCCAGTTACTGTAATCTGTTTCATATTGTTGCTGTTGTAACAAAACCTCGAATCTCCTAAAAGATCATTTTACAGGGCAAAGAAACATTTGTACGTATATTAATGCGACAATATTTTATTCCAAGTAATTTTGGACCATTTCTGTTGGTCCGTTCTTCATGAAATGTGAGGTGAAGGGTAGCTGGTTTCATATTGTTCAAAATACTAAGGAAAAAATAGTTAAAAAAGGGGTTGCAAGATTTTGACCTGTCAGCGACGATTAATACATTGTTACTGTTGATACCAATTCTGAGTTATAGCTGTCCAAGATGTGCAGACTCTTCATGGGCATTGTCTTTCTCTGATATCACATGGCGAACATGCTCTGGTCACTAAAGTGGTCGTGCCTCATTCGACAGTGTAATCATTCGTTTAACAGCTTCAGCATTTCACCTCACTTTAAAAAGTTCCTGAAAGTTGTAATACATTGCTAATAGAAACAATACGGAAGCACAGGAGGTCCCCGAAGCACCACTCTCTTCAAGTATGTCCGTCAGTCCATTCTGCCAAAAAAGTCCTCCAACACGAGGTTTCTCCTTCCTTCTTCAAATCCAGTGCAGTGAACGAGGTGAGGGCAGAGTAGGCTAACACTGCTGTACATCACAGCTAAAAGTGCATACACCTCCCCTTTAAAGGCAGCCATTAAGATTCACTACAAATCTATTAAAGGCAGTGTCAGGGGAGGCAACTCTTTTGAGTTCCAACATCCAATGAGACAAATGGATTCCCGCTACCGGTTTCAGAGAGTAACGGGAGCTTAATGCTACATCAGACTGATTAAAATTATGAGGAAAACAAAGTAATTATTAGAAATTGGAATAATATCAATATAATTAATTAACGTCATAATAAAAGCAGTGTGCCAAAGGCGCTCTACAAGAAAAAGCGGACTATTCTCCAAAAATGTAAACGTGTACACCTGTTTCTTAAAAAAGTTCACAGTTCTTTTTTAGCCCTGCCCCCCCCTCTCAACCTCCCAGCCCATTCAACGAGGAGTGCCTTCCTGCACTGCCACTGGCTGGTGAGACGTGAGGAGGTCATCTGGGCGTGTGCAGGATGCGATGGGTGTGTCCTGAGAGGGCATCCCAGTTCCTCCAGAGGAAGGCCAAGAGGAGGAGGAGGAAGAGGGTGGAGAAGGAACGGCTGCGTGTCTTCATCAGGGGGACCACGCAGTTAGCCACAGTGGAGACGAACACCAGCAGGACGGCCATCAGTGTGAGCAGCACGTTGATGAGCTTGCCTAGCAGAGTGCGCGCCGTGGCGTTTTCTAAGCCCTCCAGCTGAACCACCTGTTGCTGCTGCTGCTGCAGCTCCATCTTAGATATCCGCGTCTGACATGCCTCCAGCGCCTCCTGCAGGAAGGGACGGATAAACACACGAAGAATCAAACTTACTGGCCATATATAACAGGACAAACGCTGTCATGTAAAGCCAAAGATGAAATTTGACCAGATGTAAAAAATTCCCACTTGTAATTCCCACATCAGTTTGTATATATGGTCTGTTTAAACTAGACGTGTACTACGAATATCTTTGTGTGATTTCTGATTCAATTCTGTTTTCAATTTCAATATTGAAAAAAAAAAAGGGATGAATCAAAATTGTGATTGTGAAGTTATGTGAAACTAGTTCATGGTTTCTACAAATGACATTATAAAAGTGATTTTTTAATTTCTGTTCATCCTGTATGACCAAAGAACCTACCCACTACAAGTTTGGTACCACTAGAAAACACAAGAAGCGCACAAATTCTACACTCCCCAGTCTCAAAGTCATTTTAGCCCATAAAGATTACAAAAAAAGATAACAGTAGTCTTCAATATGTGCTTGGCACTTGCTACATATAGCCACTAGAGGTCACAGTCTAGTTTGATGCTAACTGCTGGAGACAAAGTGGTGCTGTACAGGAATTAATGTTGGTCGCACACACATATGCACGGAAACACACACACACATTTACACACAGTAAGTACCTGTATGTCTCGAGCCCTCTCGTACGACTGGTAAGCGATCTTCTCCTCCATGCTGGCCAGCTCCTGTTTCAGGTTCAGAATCTCATTCTGATGGAGCTCTGTCAGGTCATTCAGCTGTTCCTCCAATCGCTCACACCTACAGATACACACAAACAAGTTAGTGTCACATACACAGAAACCTGAGCCAGTAAGTGCACTGTTAATTTCAAGTGTTTCCTGGAAAGACAGCAAGGACACACAATTACACGGCAGTTAAAAATCTGTGCCTGTATGTGTATGTGTTTCAGGTGTGAAAGCTGATCTCATGTTTGGTCATCAAGCCTACTCACGAGTGAAGTGAGACAGACTGGGAAGTAAGAGAGAGGAAGGTCTTACACAATAACTTAATCCTATTTATCACTCAGAAAAGCAGCCACACCTTAAAATAACAAATATGAGGCTGCAGGCTTAATTCTGTAGGTGATGTGTAAACTAGGACCAGACAAGCTAGATAAGTATATATACATATCCAAATATTTAGTGTGGCTATTATTATATTACAGCCATGATTCTGCAATATGTTTCCACAGTGAAATGTTGTATTCATCATTCTACTGGGAAATCAAAATCTTAAACATTTTCTGTATTAACACATCAAATTACTGAGGCTCACAAAGCAATGTGGGATAGGACAGATAAAGGGTGTAAACAGTTAAAAAGGTGTAAACATTCAAATAAAATATTACATTATATTTTATATATTATATATGATGAAACACTGATGTGTGGACAATAAACAGTGTTTATTAGCATTTCGTCATGACTATGCAGATTAAAATCATTCAAAATATTTCCATTCAAAATGCACCCTTGAGATATTCTATACACATGCAGTGTAAAATTCATACTGAACTAATAATAATAAACATGTACAGGTATAGGAGTCTTTTTTCATGTGTAAATATACAGTAATTATTTCATTTAATATTGAGTTACATTACTTTTATGATACGTATCAGTGTAAAAGTGCAGCAGAATGCAGCTGCATTACAGTAACCTTGTGCTCCAGGTGACTCTGAAGTCACAGCATTACGTTACTGTTATTTATGATTAATATTGCAGCAATAATTTTGCAGTGTTTTTTTGCAATGTGGTTTACATTCTTTTAACCAAGACTATTTACATTTGAGGATCACACGAATCCCTTGGTTCATCCAAACACCCAGCTGGAACATCTGGTCACAATGCTCACCATAAAACAGTTTCTGATTGGTTGAGGGTTCATTTGCATATTGAGACCTTCTGCAATATTAGTACTGAAAAGGCCAGTCACAATATCACAACAGTAATTAATAAGCATTATATCTTGAAGTCCATCAGCACATAATCTACACTAGAAGGGTCGATTAGGGACAACTGCTGTTAAGAACAAGCCATCCGCCTCCGCACCCAATATGTGCTTGGTACACTCTGTGCCAGCTACTATCATTAAACGGCTGTTTTTCTGTTCTTTCTATTTTTAGTGAAAAGAAAAACAGAGTGCTGGACCACTGATGGACATTTTAGGCAGAAAAATTCACCCGTCCACTCATCACCCTTTTCCCTGTTCCCTTCTCCTCCCTCCCTCTCTCTCTCTCTCTGTTTGTTTCCCTCCTTCCATTTATCCGTCCACTTAGCTAACCCTCCCCTCCCTCAGTATTTTTGTTCAGGAGAAATTTAGAACATGTATTTTTTGTCTAAAGATAAACAAACACAAATAAATGGCAGACGGGCTTTCTGGCATCTGTAGCACTGCACCAGTTTGCTGATAAAATTAATCAGAAAAGTCTATTAATTTATTAATCTTAAATTAATTAGAAAAATCTATAATCACCGAACCACTCTGACAGACTGCAGTTCACTACAGGAAGTGTAGGGGGCAGTATAGCTTCTATTGTACTCCTGGCACCATGAAAAAAGAAATCGGTTGCCCGGGATGGAACTAATGATGTATCATGCCACTGTGATGTGGAAAATCTGTTGTTTGTATAAAATAGACAGGTGCAGCTGTAGTTTGTGTACCTGAAGCGCTCTTCCTGCAGGGCCTGCATCACCAGTGTATAGTCTCTCTGGTAGTGACTCTTCAGCCCTTCCAACGTCTCCTCCAGCCGTGCCTGAGCTTCCCTCAGTTCCTGCACCTCCTGCAGCAGCATCTCCAAGCTCCCGCTACGTCCCCTCTCCATCGTGTTCCCCTTAGAGCTGGGTGGGCCCCCGGGGGCCCCTGTGACACTGTTGGCTCCAGCTGAGCCTGACGTGGCGCTTGAGCAGTCTTCTTCACTGCCGAACTTGGGGCTGGACTGCAGATGCGCTGCAATGTAAAAAAAAAAAAAAAAGGGTGTTTTTATGGGTTATCTGTTTCAGCATTCCAAGGAAATTTTCCCAGTGCCGACAGTATCCAAACTATATTACGAGAGAAAGCTGCATTCTCCTCGTGAGATAACCTATTCTGTGAACTCAAATTGATTGTAACAACCATGTAATAATATCAGTTTAGCTAATTTTATTTAGCCACTTAACGTGAATGGGATTTCAGGAGTACAAAAGCCAACTAGCTATCTAACATTAGCCATCAGCGGATAGACTTTTTACAACTAACAAAAAATCATGGGAACTTGTTCTATAGAGATGTAACAATACATTGAGATTCAATTCAGTTTAACACATTATACTGACTTCATGACTTGCTTACTAACAACACCTCAGCTGAACTGCACGTGGAGTCCTGGTGTGCTAAAATATGTTCAATATTTTCAGCATTTTGTAAAACATTTTCTTACAGGTTGGGCTGCAGGCGTCGTCAGCACCATCCTTCAGAGCGCTGATGTTGTCGGCGCTGCCAAAACGGTTGCGCAAGAGCGAGGCAATCTCACGTGGCTTGGAGGCCACTGCACCGGCTGCAGAGTGCGTGGCATGAGAGAAACTGGACAGGCCACCCCGGACGCTGTCCACCACACCCTCACTGAGACCTGTGATGACACGGGCGCCCACACCCCGCAGGCCCTGCTGCACATCCCGCAGCACGTCCTTGGGCTGACGTGGTGCTCCGCCGTGCTCAGCCTCGCGCAGCCTCCTGTGGTAGTGCTCAAGCTTGCGCTGCAGCTGCGCGATGCTCGCTGCCGACTTCTGGTTCTTCTTCTCGAAAACCTGAGGAGGTGACAGTGAGCTGGTTAGGGGATGCGTCACCAAGGAACTAGTATAGAAATACTGCACACAGGATGTGTGTTATTTGGTTTAGAGGCTCATGGGGGTAACAACGAAGTTAGGCCATGTCCAAGACTGTCATTCACTGTCATATTCACTATGTGTTCACTATGGAACCTGTCGATTTGTAGTGGTGTATGAAAACGCTATGGAGAATATTCAGTGACATAAGGCATCAGGCATACCATACAGACATACCAGCCCTTACATGTAAGAATACTCAATGTACAGTGTGATACATGCTGAAAGACTGATTAGCAAATCCATGTATTGGTCTTTTTGCTTGGGCAAGTATTAGGCATTTACTTAAAGTGCCCATATCCCATTTCTTCCCTGTATTTTTTCCATAAGATACTCCTATGACATTTATATGGGTTTATGCACCAAACGGTGGTTTGCAATCCTGGTTTTGGAGTAACCCTGCCCGGCACACCTGAGTTTTTCTTGCTCCCTTTATACCTGGTCCAAACAATGTTTTGAAGTGAGTGTGCTTAGCAAGGAAATTTTCAGGACCAAAGGTGGAATCCTGGCCCTTTAAACAGGTTATTTTTGTTACTGTCTATTATATGTGAATATGTGTAAATGAAGTTCTGCTCTGGTTGACTGCCTTGTAATATACCTCATTTAAAAAGCAGACTGGGTTAAATTCTATATATATTCTATATACTGTACATTCTATATAACTTCAGTGTAAATGGGTGGGCTAAACTGCTGTGGGGCTAATATACTGGATATATGGATATGTGCTGGTTTTAGTATGCAAACATTGAATTCAAAACAACCTGCATGGTACACTTTAAATGCTATCAGTGTTTACATGCTACTTCATCTCACATATCTGTAGGAAGTTGACAAAGGTTAAAGATAAAGCAATTACACAGTTGAGCGCAAAGAAAAAGGAACATAAAAGGATCACAAAGTAATGAGGAAATTGCAGACAAAAGAACAAAGGCACTGACATACATACAGGCAGAGAGGATCAGGTCAGGTGGACAACAAAATATCACTGTTCTTCTGAAATACATAGCAGACAGAAACAGACAGAGAGACATACAGATGCAGTTGCCAGGCCTGCCAGTACCTGTTTGATGCGGCAGCTTTGCTGCTTGTCATTGGTGTTGTTGGCGAGCTTCAGGTACTCGGCCACATTCTCGTCACGCACTGTCTGCTCGATGCGCAACTGCTCTGTCAGCTTCAGGATCTTCTGCTGCAGCTGCGCGATGGCCTGCCGTGTACGCTGGGGGTCAAGGCTTCCATCCTCCGACCCCACCAGCGAGCCGTCCGTGCCGCATGAGGCAGCCAACGCGGCCTGAGCGAGACTGCCCTCCAACCTCTCAATCTGTAAGACAGAGAGAGGGAACAAGAGGTTAGTGAAATGTAGGGCAAAATGGAAAATGCACAAGCGGAAAGCCAAAAAGGAAGAAAACGAAACCCTGAGTGATGACCTCAGCTCCGAAAAAGAAGCTTGTTTCTTGCTTTCTGCTGACACGATGAAGCAATCAACCAGGCATTAGGTCAGAGCCTCTCTAGGGTGTCTAAGTTATAAACACACTCTCTTTAACCCAAAATAACCCCAACCCTTAAGACAGAAACACTGTTAACATTCCCTTTAACTGAATAAAGCCAAACTCAGACATCTATGGTTGCCAATCACCCAGCACAATAGAGTTCAGTGGTGAGTGAACAACATACAAAAGCCACTCTCATGATTGTGGGATTACAGTGTTTCGTCTCCGAACATTGGAGCTGGCGTGCCAAAAATCACCCCAGGCAGTCACCCTTTTGCCTGGGGGGAGAGATTAACCTGGATTGTCTCGTCGACCTAAGCTCACGTTTATGAGAAACTGCTCGCCTATCTGCAGGTCAGGTGCCTGTCCGTCTGTCTGGAATAGCTGAGTTCTTTAGAAAAGGCGTGCTGTGAAAGAGGAACAAACATTCTTGAGACTCCCTTTTTAAAGGAACAGTCGTTCCCAATTCCACTAATTCTAGAGGATCAGTGAAGATATGTTCGGCGTCCACAAGAACTCAGTAGTCACCCAAAAATTCAAGCCATAATACAATCATGCCACAATACATACTTCTCACAAACACAGCTGAAACCACATCCAGGGTCCGGGCAGGCATGAAAGTGAACAACTAAAAAAGCAGGACTGGTCAGGGATCGGTTTTCTCTGTACTTATGGTGGTCAGTGTCACAATTACTGATTACTAAGATCATGTTATCTACCATGGCTGTCCACAATTCGGATTGTTTTTGTAGGTAACAGTAGGAGTGGCTCAAAACCACTTGTTTATGCCCAATACCGATACTGATACCGCAACCTTGAGTATATGCTGATACTGATACCAATCTGTCTTTTTATAACATCATGCTCAGACTGTGAAACAAGTATTCTACCATCCTACAGAAATACATAGAACACAACAAGACTCAATTACACAATAGTGCTGTTTCTTTTTATGTAAATGCAAAGCGCAACTTCGGGTAAAACTTTGGTCAAGCATTTATGTTATGGTTTAGACTAATGGTGAGTATGACATCGAGTATCACATCGATACTGAGTTTAATATCGAGTATTATACCAACACTGAGTATAACATTGAGTATCATACAATACTGAGTATAATATCAAGTATCACACTGATAGAGTATAATATCAAATATCATACCAATACTCAGTGTAATATCAAGTATCACACTGATACCAGGTTTAATATCGAGTATCATACCAATACTAAGTGTAATATCAAGTATCACACTGATACTGAGTATAATATAGAGTATTGTATCGGTGCATAACAGAGTATGCTTATAATAAATAACAAAGGATAGAGTTGATGATAACATAACACAGTATGCTTTCCTAACCCCATCACCCCACCTTAATGAAGACATGGATGTAATTTAAATGGGTTGAACAATTTGACGGATTTGGGTGACTATTGAGTTCTACTGTTTGTTAGCAAAGTCAGCCTCACCACTCCAGTTCTAAACTAAAATAGCACATTTTGGACTCCAAATCTCACCTGATCGACAACATTGGGGGTAGGTTGGAAATTCTGTACATTTCTTTTTTTTTTTTTTTTATCAACCGTTGCTTTAAAGCCTCCTGTGTGGAGTCCAGATGTGTGCCAACAATCTTATATACCCCCTACAGTGTTCAGCTGTAGCACCAATGTGGGGCACATTCGCCCTTAACTGTGCTCCACACTTTTACAGGTTCCTTTCCAGGCTTGGCAGAGATAGCATGAGTCAGACACGCGCGTAATAAACATTAGGTAGTATTAACAGTCTCGCGAGGTCACGTGACTAATACGCGACGGTAAACACTCACCACCGCATCATCACCGGAACATCCTGAGGGATGTTTCAGACGTTAACCAGATAACCCGAAACCAGTACGAGCAGAGCTAAGGAGCATTAAAACTGGACACCTTCCACTGTCTTGGGCTGAATCTATTCAGCTGAGAAATCCTGCTGTTTGAACCAAACAGCTCCTGAAAAACCCCGCTGAGCTCGTTTCACTGTTGAGGCAACTTTAGTCCGACACTTAAGAACGAGGGTGAAGTCATGACTGCAGCTTACTACTCTCCAGCGTCATGTCCGAATGTTCCTGTTCCACCTTAAATAGTGCAGGAGCTTCATTCCCCGAGCCTCGGGCTTTTTAATCCCCGCAGTGACTGTTCGGTATCAGCCCGTATAGACCTGCTAATAAACAAGTGTCCGTCTCTCACCTTTCCATTCTTTAAGCGGAGAACCTGTTCCCAGTGCATTCTCCTGTCCGCGCCTTCACCGCTGGCCTCGGCTCAAGTGGACACTTCATTTATAATCCACTCTCGGCTCTTTCAGCCCGGACCCACAAGCCGCCCGTCTCCTCGACTCGCAAAACTTGTTTTGAAACTTGTCAAGCTGCACCTGAAACTAGATTTCGCTCCGCGCGCGCTCGCCCCGCCTCCCGCACAGCCGGCGAGAATGATGTCACCCTTCAGCTCGTGCAACCCCTCCCGGCCCGCGCGCGTGTCATTCATTCGCTGCTGGAAGTGGCGTAACCTATTAGACCGAGTTCACTTTTACTTACGGGGGAAAAAAACTACAGTCCGAGGACTTAACGGAGAGAGATCCACAGACTACACACACGACAGACAAATGAACGTGCCTGTCAGAGTCTAATGAACACATACACAGACTGGCTATACTGGCTCAGCAGTGCTGTGTTTCCTCAGTGGTGGTTTCATTAAAGCTTCCTTACAAAATGTTTGCTCAGGACAAAAAGCACACCGAGAGTTCAATTCCCGTGTATGTGTATACAGAGAGATAAATCCCGTATTTGCTGTAAAGGAAATCTGATTGTCATCTGTCTTGGAGATTTAGAACAGCAACAGAAACCAGACGTGGGAGTCGTGAGGGGAGCTGGACAAAAGCGAGCGGTTTCACACAACCCACCATCATTCAAGCCTCATTCAGAGCGAGGGTCCTGTCAGGACAAGCAGGTTTCGCCTGTGTTGGCTAGTGTTGGAATATGGCCATCATTACTCTTATTAACCGCGCTGTTCACTTACCACGTAATTACTGAATTTAGTTTAGCCAATTTAAAGTGGAATTCCACAGGTTTTTCAAGATGCCTGAATAATTTAGTCCGTCGGATGTAAACAGATTATTTCAGAATGGTTTGTTATGAAATAGAAACACTTACAGGCTCTGACTTCTTTACAGTGGCGGCCTGTAAAGAAGCCTGCTTCAGCCAAAGAAAATGGCGGCGGGTAACAAGGTGCGGCAAAACGCAGTTATACTATTATAAAAGCGTGTATAATGATTGTAGTGGGGTATGTCTTCCTCAGAATGAGCCTCAGAAAGTTAAAATATACAGGTCTGAAGATTAATAAAAGAGGAACTCACTTTAGAGATTTGGTTTTAGAGTGAATTAGCTGAGGGTAGCTAACAACTAAGCTAAACGTATTTCAGCTGAACTGAGCAGCGTTAGCAGCGGCTAGTTCTAAACAGTGGATACAGCAATAACAGCTCTGAGGTAAATGTGAGGTAACTGGTCATGTGACTGTATTAGTACGCTACACTGTATACTACTGTAGTATGCAGTATGGCAGTGTGCCATTTTGAATACACCCCATGCCTACAACACAAATATAGTCATGTTGGTTACTATCTAAAACTGCCAGTAAACCTTCTGAGTCTTTATATGTAAAGGTGAGGATGGTAAAATAGTCATGAATCTGAAAATACACCTTTACTGGAGGCTATTTTACCTCACAACACCCTGTATGTACCCCTGAGCAAGCTTTTAGCGGCAAACTCTTCAGACATCTGGTTCCCAACACCACCACTGTGAAGCCTCACTTCTGTGGAATAGAGTATTTCACACCAAACCACTCTGAATGGCTTTGTTCAAATCTCAACCCTTTATCTGTGTAGAATTTATGTAGAAGAATCTGTGGACTTCCCCATAACCAGCAGGAGATGCAGTGTAAACAACGTCATACACAACGTGGCCCGAGGACATACTGTCACAGCTAATCTGAAGTGCTAACTAGATGGCATTTCTGGATAAGTGTTTTACTCCTGACACCAGGGCCTATTCTAAATGATCAGCATACCTGCTGAGTTATTCACCCTCCACCTGTGCTTTGAATCACACCTGACATCCGGGTGACTAAGTGGCCACAAATACAGCCCACAGAAATGTTTGGACAGCTAAAGGATCTTGCCTCATGCGGCCACACCAGCTAGGAATAAAGCAGCTGTGTAGAAACCAGTTATTAAGCACATATAGTAATGCAGCCTATTTCATCTGAAGGAGGTATTTGACCAGGGAGGGTCTAAATCAAGAGCTAATATAGAACAGAAAAGATAACATAAAACAGATATACAAGGTTTTGTTTCAGCAGCGACGATAGTCTTTAGATTTTTTTTGTTACATGGAACCCTTTTCAAAAGGGCACTCTATGGAACCATCTAAACCATCTTAACATTTTCTGTCAACCAATCAATTAATGCAAAGGGTTCTTTAATTGTTAGCATTCTATATAACATTTTCTTTATTAAGGAACCTTTGAAGAACCATCTTTTTTTTTTAATTGTACAGGCAAAAACAATGTTTCAGGCCATGTATTCATAACCATTTTGTGTCATAACTAAGTGAAGGAGTGATTCAGACGTCTGATTCCTATCTCTGCTGTTGTGAACGATGCTGTTTCATTGGAACCAAGCACTTCCCAGCAGACCGCTCTGAATGACTAAATGTATTACATGTATTACAGTGCCTTAGAATGTATATGAAGATATGATACATCGACAAAAAATTCTACAAAAGTTCATAAATTGCAGGAACAACTAGCTGTAGCTTTTCTATGAATGCCATACGTAGCGAGAGAAACGTACTGCTCTGGTGGTAAAGTTATATCTAGCAAGCCCAGTTTCAAAACAGCCACCTGAGCAAAATGGCTTGGGTTGTCAACCTGACCTCAGTGTCTAAATGAGAGCAGACAGAAAGAGAGGGGAGTTTGGATGAGCAGCTGACACCTTTGAACTAAAGCGTCAAAAGCCTGATAAGGACGCTGGCGCTGCCCCCTTGGTGAATGGTACCAAGCAGTTAAACGGCAATAAAGCAGTGTGGTACTTTCCTTAGCAAGCAAAGAGAGCGGGCAGGTACAGACACTGAGAGATAGCAGGTACAGACACTGTCTGCCGTAACACATTCTGTCTGAACGTGTAAGGAAGTTTGAAGTGAAACATTTGTTGAAGTGGTGTCATCATTTCTTTTTCTTACAAAGGGTGGTGAATGTGCAGTACACACACTAACCACAGCCCTCACACACACACACACATAAGAAGAAGGGAGTGAGGGTGAAGAGAGTTGCAGTTCTCTGACTGTGTGATAAGAGTTGAAAACAGACTGATAGACTGTAACAGAGTCAGGATTAATAAACAGAGACAGAGTGTACAGAAAGCATTCTGGAGTTCCAGGCAGTACTATCCTTACTAGTTCTGTGTGTCATATAAACAGTTTTGTCTGGTCTCCTGGTGTAGCTTTCACTGCAGTTTCCTGGAAGAATCCACCTTTTCAGAACAGTAGCATGAATGCAGCATGGCAGTATTAAAAGGGGGATTTTCATCATTAACACGTGTACAGTCATTCAGTGTGCTCTGATGTGAAACGTGCTGTTCTGAAGAAAATACAGTCAGAGCTGTTCAAAGTAGTGGTGACAGGAACCGGACATCTGAAAGACTCCAGAAGTTACAAATGGAACAATTACCCATGTGTTGTTTTACAGTGATTTTCAGTTAAGGTTTTGAGCCTAAAACTATTTTTCCAAATCCATTCATGGTGGAGAAATACATGTAAGGAGTTATAAGAGTTATTAAACAGTGGCCATTGTTAAAACTATATTACTGTGATGAACATTTTTCTATAATGACCCTTTTCACATCACACCACTCTGAATGACTTTGTTTACATCTCAGCAACTGAGTTATGCACAAATTATGGAATTGTATCATTTAATAAAGGAGTCAAATAAAAAGAGTCAAATACACCCATATAAATGGAGCCTGTTACCACTCTAGCAATTGAAAGAATGAATTTAGCAATGGGATTTAGGCAGGGGTTCAATGTTTGCAACATATGAACTAAATTCCATATCGTTATTACAGTTGTATGCAAAAGTTTGGGCAGTCTTGGTCAAGTGAATATAAGCTAGCACAACTCACAACATTTAAATGCACTGTATATATTATTTAATACTATCTTATATTATAATATTTTTTAATAAATATATATATATATATATATGACCTTTAAGATGCATACGTGTATTATTTACTACACAGCCAAAGTGTAAAATACCTCTGTGAACTGAAAAAAAGATACCCTGTCTAGCAGCTTAACTGGATGTCTACAGACATACATGTTTCATCCACCAGAGCCAGAGCATACAAGTGTATGATAACATAACTTAAGAGAAAAATAGTAGCTTGTAGCCTGTTAGCCCCATTCCATAAGTAGCCATTCTGGCTAACATATCGGCTGGAGTCACAATGCACTAACACCAAAAAATCCTGAACACGAAAATGTCTCCATAATTCAGTTTGGCACAGTCCAGTCTTTGTGTAAAGGAAAAAATCTCCGAATTTCCTCAACACTAACACTAACGGGACCCGGGTTCAAACGTTTGCATACGACATGCACAGCATTGCATGTATACTGGTCCATATTGCAACTGTGATGGGTCTTCCAGTGTAGTGAAAATGTGAATCACTTGAACACTCAAAAACATCTATGATAAGTTAGATGATCATATTGCATACTTCTGCAATATCAGTACTGCAAAGCCAGATGAATTATACTACATATGTAGCTCTACCAAGCACGGAAATGAACTTTTCATCTACTGGTCTATTTATAAAGCCTAGATGAGTTACAGGAACTGGAACAGCTTATATACAAGCTAAACTCTTTGTGTCCTGTGTAGAAAACTAGGCCATAGTAAATACTATTAATTTACCGCACACTAACAAGAACTGGCCTATTTGGAAGTGCCAGAGAGGTGCAAAAAATCCCAAGTAAAGCCTGCCAAACTTCTGCAGCACCCTCAGGTTAGTGCAGGCCGGCTAGGCGAGTTTTGTTTTCAGCCTATAGGCACTTCTGTGAAGAGCAACACAATACAAGAACGGCAACCCTATACACGCAGTGCTGGGGTGAAATTCAACACCAGGAAATCAATGTTTTTGAAACTGATCTGTGGATTACTCAACACAAGCAAGGGACATCATGTCAACCACACGACAGGAACAAAAGTAAATTACATCCGACACAGCCACATGGAAAGCGCATGTATACATACGCATTTACCCCCACGTTCGTGCACACCCGACCTTGGCCAAGAACGCAACAAACACACTAACAGATGTACAAACATAGCTTCCACTGCAGGTCTAACCATGTTTACATCCCAAACAGTAAGTTAAACAGCTTAGTTCACGCGCAAGCTTCAATACAGCTGTTGACTGACAACATACATATTGAAATGTCGAAAGGGTCAAGGCCAGAAAAACTCGGCAGTCAAAAACATCTTAAAGTATAGAACATATCACGTCTTTAAAGGTTTAACCTGCTATACACGTAGCCCGAGACACAAGCTAAGAATAGCCAAATGACACACATGCTGCAAATGCATGCAAGACAACAGAGCGTGCTATGAAAAGACAGATGAGAGGGACCATTCTTCAGTCTTTGAAGCCCTGAAAAGGAGCTCAAAATAAGACCACAGATTATGTCTGGGTATTCTTTGAGCTGAAGTATTATTTTTATATGAAATATAATCATTTCATGCATGTTTTCCAGTTTCAGTTGTTAAAATGCATTCAAATTACAGCCTATCCTATGTTCAAATAATATATTAAACGTAAAAATAAAACGTTATTTTGATCAGAAAGTTTGTCCCAAGAATTTTTTGTCCCATCCCTAGAGCACGAAAGAAATGACCTGAACTGAATCCATGTAAGGAAACAGGAATAGGGCCCCATACAAAAGCAACCACATAAACAGACACTTTATTACTCATCACAGGTCTTTGACTTTGCCTCAACCTCAAAATCTCTAAATTCAGTCAGCGTTCATGTTTGAAGGATGTCTTTCTAGTCATGCATGAGTCAGATCATAAACAAGTGATTATTATCTAGTTACTCATTCTGAGTGAAGTCGGGCAGCCACATTGGGTCATGTTTTCATGTATGAACTATGTCGGTCAACAAAGCTACTCCCACCTGGGATCCATCCTGAATCATCCTCTCAGAAGACCTCTCAGAAGTTTTTTTCTGCTACCATGTAGCAACTCTGCTAGAAAAACCACCAAAGACCAGCATATGTTGTGTTTTGGATGCTGGTATGCTGGTAAGATGGTCTGTGTAAACATGTGGGGTGACAGCTAAACCAGCACCAGATCAGCACTATATCAGCAGAGCAGCCAAATCAGCAGAGACCAGCTTAAAGCACCATAGAATGCATGCTGGTCTGGGCTTTTCAACAAGGACACAAACACCTCTGAATGCTTCCTGTCACTAATGGAAGACTTATACACAAATACTAATGTGGCCAACAATGAAAGAAGGCTGGGCACTGGTTAGCACAGCCTCATTTTAACCTGGCACAGTTTTCATTCATAACTAGCGTAATTTCCTTAATGAATATGAGAAATGTTTGTGTATGAAAAGAAAAGTTCAAAAAAAGATCAGTAATTATCTTTTTAGCACTAAACAAACATGACTGTACTAAAATCTGACTGGTTCAATTATTCACTGTAATTTTGATTAAATATATAGTCAAAAATGACTGATTGTTGAGGATAATCAATTTTTGGTAAACTTGTACTATAACATATATAATTCAACTGCCAAACAAGAGCTTGCAAATTTGACTTTAAAGTGGACAGCTAACTAATTTTCAGTTTAAAACATGAGTCCAGTACAGCTCTTAGGCTAAGCTTAGCACTTAGAACAAGTCTACTACTGGGGAGACAGTTTGGTTCAATCACCCCTTAAAAGAGCTAAGGATGAGTTTCTCTAATGAGTGTGATTTTTAAAAAATGCTTAATAATATTTCAATAATATTTTCGAAATATATATTCTCCTTAATTGTTAAAGGAGTTGTCGTCTTTTCAAAATGTACTGCGTACAAATACAGATGACCCTGCTGTCAGTACATCATAAGCTTATTATCTGGTCCAAATCACCAAAATAGAATAGAGCAGCACCTAATCCCACTGTAAAGCAATAAAAGTAATTCAATCTGCTAAACCTGGGACATTTTGTTTTGGCCCAATGACTATTACACAGATATTTAGCTTCACTCAATGCTAGCATGCTGTTATGTGAGAATGAAATGTCCTAAGAGCTCAAAATATATTGGGTTTGCCAAGGTTGAGCTGAAAATACCTTACTAATTATGGTTATGCGATCTTGTATAGAGATTAGCCCACATTAGAGAAATTTCTCAAATCTCTTGCCGACTAGAACTGAAGTCCAGGGTCAGTCACATGTCTCATTATCCATACATGCCCATACAGCTGACAGCCCACTTGCATGAAAAGAACAATAAACGCAACTTCAGCTTTAATGAAAGCTGATTAGCATTTTGAACAAGAAAGGGTAGATACAAGGTTTGTAGACGTCTGTGTTTGTCAGCTCTCTTCTTTTCTCAGTTTATAACAATTGTTGAACATACACTGGAACATGTTTCTTTTTTCCACTTGTTTTCATTTTGTCATGGAACAAAGATCCCATTTTTGGTTGTTTTTGAATGTTTATGGCTACTTGAATATCTTTATGAGGCTTTGAGCTGTTTTGTATCAGCAATTAGAAAACACAAAAAAATATTTTACTGTTGTTGAAAGTTTCACTGTAAATCAGGTTGACGTACAGTCAGTGTCCAAAGAAAAACTTTACATGGAAACTTTACAGGAGAGGGCAAACTTGTTCTTTCCTTTTAATTAATGTTAAAGTAAAGAGACTTCGTTGAAAGCAATGTTGTAGCATTTCTATTAATCCTTACTGCCTTATTGTTGTACCTAACTGACTACATAAGGTTGTCCTTTTGTGCCTGCTTTCCATTCTGACTTCTGCTGTTGTGTTGGTAGCATCCTTTGCCTCAGAGAAGCGTTTGAAAGCAGTTCAAGCAGTGGGAAGAGTTTGAGAGGGGTCGCATCGTAGGGCAACGGGAAGTGGGATGGTCTTATTGGCGTATTGCACACCATACTGGTCGTGCGGATATTACCATAGCATACCGTTAGCAACATGAAGGATCTGGGAGACCTACACGAACCAAGGAAAGGGAGAACCGATTAATTGTCTGACATGCACAGAGTCACCCAACAGCTATGATTGCGGACGTTCAGTGAGCAGTGATGCCCTCCATGAACCATCCTGTTAGTGCCAACACCATTGGCAGACAGCTGCATGACGCAGGACTACATGCATGAAGACCGTTATGATGACTGCCCCTAACACCACGTCAACCTAGCTAAAGACTGCAATGGTTTTGGGCCAGACTGTCAAGAGGTGACTCAGAACAGCAGCGGGTCATCTTCAGTGAGAAGTCCTGCTCTTGTTTTGGTGGAGACGACTAAGGGTATCCGTGTGTGGAGGCACCGTTGTCAGTGCCAGTTTGTTGTTACATGTTACACATCCAGGCCTGGTGTCAGTCCACCTCCACCCCTACCACGAAATCTGTAGGTACTGTGTGAGAACATTCAAGCTGCATGGGATGGATTATCACAAAGACGTCTGGCATGATTTGTTAGTAAACATGGTGACCCCATGCCATACTGAGAGACACTTCTTCTGTATGGGTAGCTCAATAAATATTACCCATATCAGTCCAAATCTCATCTTATCATTTATTGTTCCTGGTAACCTTTATCTTCCTTCCCAAAAGCACCGCAGTCCGACACTTCCTTCTGGGTGCAACTGCTCTTTTTTTGACTATTTTTTTGAGTGTGAATGGTAGCTGCTGAAATTATGCAGAAAACTACAACTATTTTTGGTACAGGAACAGTACTAAAAAAACAGAGAGATTACTTTTAAAACACTGTGCAACTCATGTCACATCATCACACATGAAACCTAGCTTTAGCATGCAGATAATGTGGAAACAGATAAACATGAACAATTGCATGACCCTGTCAACACACCACGCAATTGTTCAACTTTATCTATTTATTATTGACTGGATTTGATGTTGTAAAGTCATTTGCTTTGGAGGAAGTATTACCACTAAACATTGTTATCTCTTCTGAGGACGCCTGTGATAAAAGAAAGTTAGAAGGTTCACATAGCATGAGGAATTTCCTTGTGTCATCTTAAAATAAACCTCCTACAAGCTCTGCACATATCTACTCTCTTTGTCAACTATTTTCTTCATTTTAGAATAATGACACATCAAAATCAAAATGACACCGTTTGATTTACGGAGACCAAAATCAAAATGACACTGTTTTTGTTACGGAGACCAAAATCAAAATGACACCGTTTGATTTACAGAGAATCATAAATAAGTAATCTTCTATTTTAGGTTCTTCAAAGCAGCCCACTCGTACCTTGGCATTAAACACTTGGCATTCACTCGAGCAGCTCCATGTGGAGCCACCTGAGAAGGTTTTCCAACAAGAGTGAAGAAGATACACATTTGAAGAACACTACTGTTTGTTGTGGCATCTAAAAAATGTCAGCTAAGCACTGAGCCTTTGAGTCTGTAAATCAGTAAGGTCCCAACCGTGGTCCTGGAGGACCACCTGCCCTGGACAATTTAGTGTTTGCCCTGCTCCCAGCACACCTAATACAACTAAGCTGTTAATTAAACCCACCTAAGTTCCTAAAGTGGGTGTGTTAGGGCAGGGAAACACAGAATGTCCAGGGTAGGGGGTCCTCCAGGACCAGGTTTGAGAACCACTGTCCTAAACCAACTCTGTGTAACCTCAGTGAAGACATGGATGTGGTTTGAACAGGTTAAGATGAGTCTGAGGGATAAAATCTGGTGTTTGATAGGAAGGGTAGCCTCAGCGCTAAACTGAAAAAGCAAAACATAAACACCAAACATGTCTTGACTGATTGACTACATCTGATGTAAGTGGAGTTTTCACCAACCCACCATTCCTTTAAGCATGTCCTAAATGTCTAAATCAAAATGTCATTAAGATTACAAACACATTTAACCAGGTATGTCCAAACTGTAAGTGTACATACAGTTGCAAAAAGTCTGTTTCCTCTGAGATCATTTATTTTGCATGAGCGTCTGTGATTTGTGATTCCAGGATCTCCAGAAGCAAGTCTAAAGCCTATTAAATACAGAACTATGCACATACTGAATGGGTTTTCTTGAAAGCCAACAGACCTCTGACTGTGTCAATATTAATTCGCTACTAGTCTAGACAAAAAAGAGGAAACAGTTGAGCCAAAGTGCTGGCGCCAAGCTCTCTTTCTCTCTCTCCCCCTCTGCCCACCAGATAGAGAACCTCATATTCAGACAAAGTCCTGTTCAGAATTTCATGGAAATCCGCTTTCTAGTTTCTTTAAAGGGGACAGATGTCACCAACAATGGCCCTATTCTCCATCAATGGGCAATTACATAACCAAGTGTGTTTCTCCTGAACAAGGCCATGAATGTGACACACACACACACACACACACACACACACACAGATGCATACACACACTCCTTGCCAGCAGAGCTTTCCATTCTAAGGGGGAATTTGACGGCTCTTTAAGTAATGACTGCACTGTGCAATGTGGAACAAAAAAGACTCTAACGTTGGCCTAACATTGTAGAAACGTTAAGAAAACACTGCAGTTGTGCTGTGCCAGTCAGTACAACAGAGCCTTTCATGAACGATTACGTCAAAACAAAGTCTGTGCAAGTCTCTTAAAGGCTTGGATAAATTCGACATCACATTCACGCATGCAGAACACCAAAGTGGGGCACTTTGGACACTGTGAACAAACAAAAGTTTGATCTTTGTGAAATTTGAACTACCATTCTATTACTTTTCAATGAAGTAAGAAATTGGCATAAAACAGATATTTCCCAATACATCATGCTTTAAAAGTGTCTTCGTTGATGTGAAGAGCAAATTTGGCTCAAATAATGATCTCACAGTTTTATTTTTTAAACTACATCCTTTAAAATGTGGTTCCTCAAGGATTGTTGAGTAAATACAATGGTTATATAAAGAACCTTGAAACATTGGAAAGCATAGTTTAAGGTTCTGCTCTGTAATTGAAAAAGGTGTTATAAGTAATACACTTTAATATTTCTTTGCATGCTGAAATGGTTCTTATAGAGCAGAACCTTTTTGGTGCTATTTACAATTTTGTATATACCTGATCTATAAATAATATATACTATGGTATACGCTATATACCATTTACTATAGAACATAGACACTCTCAACACACTCTCCATCAATTTGAAAAAACAGTTTTTAAGCATGCAAAAGGACCTTTGAGTGTTCATGGTTCCATACAGAACTACTGTCTTTAATTAAAAAAAAAAAACTTAAAGAACTATCTTTTTCAACAGCGTAGAAGCTATTTTTGATACTACAGACACACAATAAGAGTTTATTGTTTTCCTCAAAACTGTGTGTGAAGTTATTGCAAGCCAACAAAGAGACATGCTCATTTGTGTTTTTAGCATAAGTATTTTGTAATGTCCCCAAAGTTTTTATAGGTACATACTGATATATATACACATGTCACTGCTGCTGTAACAAAACCTCATATCTCAATTTTTGTTGTTTTTCAATTTCTAACATAATTTGAAAGTGAGAATTGCAGTTCTTCACATTGTTGTTCTTTACATTGTGAATTAATTTCATGATTAATTGAACAAAAGAAATGGCCCCAAATTACTTGTAGAGTTAACCTGTAGAATTATGGTTTTGGCGATACAAGGTTTTGTTATGACATACAAGTGATACAATGATATAAAAAGCAGATATTTTACAGTCAAATGGATAAAAATGATTAAAAATTATATTGACTTGTTCACTTGTAAGCATACTAACAAACTCAAAGAGAACTCACTGTATTGGTCGGAGAGGTGGATGGAGAGGAGTCTGGTGTTACCAGGTTGAGGATAACTTCCATTGGAGAAATCATTGAGACAGCAATCACTAGGACTCCCAGAGACAATTACTCACAATTCTCTCACTACAGAAATGGCTAACACTAGAAGTTTGTGTGTCTTCAAGAGCCCCTACTCAATTTATTTGACTGATTTTATTACTTTCAACCAAAACTAATATATGAAAAAATTGCCAGGAAACTGTTGTTATAAAAACGGGTCGTTCTAAAAGACAGAATCTTTAAAAAGTCAAAGCTGAAAGTTTGTTCTTTCAAGAAAGCAGAAACTCAAAGCTTGGTCACTCCAGAAGGTATTAGTTCAAATTTTGGCCACTCAAGAAGGCAGAAGCTCAAAGCTTGGTCATTCAAGAAGGCAGAAGCTCAAAACGTGGTCACTCTAGAAGCCAGAAGCTCAAAGCTTGGTCACTCAAGAAGGCAGAAGCTCAAAACTGGGTCAGTCTGGAAGGCAGAAACTCAAAACTCTGTGAGACGTCCATGGAACTTGGATAGTGCTCCGAAGTTCAAAACACAGTCCACTGGGTTCTTATGTCCTTAGAACCACAGAAACATTTAGATCCGCTTAGGAAAGTCCTATGGCAAGCTGAGAAGACGTGACAGACTTGTCCCATTTGACTGCACAAAGCGGTCCAACCTCAAGGCATGAGGCATAAAAGGATGAAGAAGCTCCGCAGCTTTCCTGGCATCCGTGTCAGTCGGACGGAAGAGAAAGTGGCGACCCGAGAGTGAGCACAACAACTTTTTTTCTATTTGCCAGCAAGCCCATGGTTTTGGACAGTTGACGCGGTATCCATTCGTCTTGCAGAGCTTAGGAAGAGCAGCCAATGAGCGTGTGACCTGCAAGCCAAAACCAATCAACGCACACATTGAGCTCTCTAAACCAATCAGCGCTCAAAGTCCAGGGTGTCCGAGCCAGTGGCTGGCCATGGTCCAAAGGGTGCAATCAATGGGCTAATGAAGGACGCACAAAAGAACCCAAAAAAACATTGATCCTAAACAAGAGAGTACCTCACAATAGACAGAGTCCGCACAAAATGACAAGTAGCCGAATCAGGATAAGCCAGCAACACTCTCAAAACCATTAAACCATGGCAAGATTACACTGTCATATGACTGACTGGAGAACAATATGGTGTGTGTGTGTGCATGCATGTGTGTGTGTGTCCAATTAGGAAAAGAAGTGGGGTGCATGGGAAGGGGGCAAAACTGCGAGAAGCTTCTCAATGGAAACAAGTAAGAAGAGGGTGGGAGGGTGGTGGGGGAGAGAGAGATAGAGAGAGAGAGAGAAGAGAGAGAGGGAGACTGAGTATGTTAGGAGGGTTGAGTTGAAAGATAGCTTACATAAGACTAGGCCCCATTCAGGGACATTGCAGCGTAGGTCTGTGTGTATGTGCATTCCAATGAATCAAACCAACAAAACTGCTGATTGCTCTAATGGTGCTGAATTCTTGGTTAGTGGCAAACACTCCATAATCCTGTCTGTATTCGTATACAGCGCATGCCCTACCATTCAAAAATCACTGGTTATTATATCATGAAAGTAATTTGGCTGCAAACACAGTTGTCAAAAACTTATTAGGACACCTTAACCACTGGTAACTGTTAAAGCAACATTATGTAACTACTTTTCCTTAAAATAACAGTTTTGATAGCGCACTTACAATAAGGAGAACAGAATCTCTGTCATTGTCATCGCCACTCCAGGCCCAGAATGCCTGCTATAGCACCATGGCCATAGTACCAAGAGAAGCGGGCACAATGCTTAATGCTGAATGTCACCACGTCACATGCAAACAGCTACAAAAAAGCTAGCTCAGTAATCCCAGAGATGCTGCCGAGATTGCAATGAGACTGAAGACACAAGGAAAAGAAAAAGATCAAGTGACCAAGTAAGAGCCCATACAAGAATAAATCTCGGACTGCGTTTTAGTAATTGGCAAGAGCTAAAAGAGAGCAAAGAAAGCAAGACAGTCTAATAGCCAAACAGCAAATATCTGACAGCAGAGTGTCCATCCCTCCCCAGTGTTATTCATGAAAGATTGCAATGTAGGCTGTAACCTTACATCCCTGTCTCACAGAGTTTTGGAGTTTATTTGGAGCCATCTAACCCCAGTTCCGGTTCAGTCTAGCATGCAAAGATATAAAAAGTTTGGCCAAAAAAATTATCACGCCTAAAAGTTTGGCCAGTCTCATGCCAAATAACCCTCGAACTCCTCTAATATTGCTCTATTGTACCTCTGAGTTATTATGTACTGTAAGTCGACATGGTCTTTTCTTCTGATGCTGTCTTTGCTAGTGTTGTGTTGAATTCTGGCCCCCTGGCAGAATCCGACTTCCCTTGATGTGCACTTACATCACGCAAGCATATGGACGCTACAGATTACACCTGAGTTTTCGGCTGTTTAGGCATAGAAACAACCAAAAAGATGAGTGTGATCTTTAGTACCCATAAGCCTGTGTGATGCGTGTGCATGCGACAGGGAATGGGATCCCGTATTCTTCAGCTCGTAAATTTGTATTAACAGCAGTGGTGTAAATGTGGAATATACTCAGAAGCTATAGGGGGAGCACAGGAGCAAAAAAAATCCCATAATGCATAATACTGCTGTTTTGAAGTTGTCTAGGTTACGTCACAAAATAAAATATTTGTTCTACAGAAAAATAAACTTCAAACTGATCCTTAATCTTATGGGGTCTGACATGATCTAGTAACAAGAACGTGTAGGGAAAACCATGAAACATCTCGTACCAAATGTGAGTGGAAACTTGATTTGACTGATCTGAATATTGTTTTGCTGTGTTATGGACTCTGGATGTTAGAAGAGCACAGGCTAGAACAATGGTCCCCGCCTTGATTAGCTGGCGCAGGTGTGGCAAATTCTGGTTGGACATAGGCTCTGCAGGAAAACAACTCTCCAGGAGGAGTCTTGGAGACCACTGGACTAGAGGAATATAGGGTGGGTACTTAACAGGTGGCACAACACTGATAGACAGTAATAATACATAAATAAATAAATAAATCAAAAATGGTGATATACAGTTTATGACGATATATAATGGTATATTAGAATACTGACAATATATAATCATGACAAGGAATTTCAAACTTTGTGATGCAACAGAACACATGCACACATGCACACACATCCTCAACTTGCAAGTTTACATAATCCCAGTCCTCGCTGCTATTTCCAAGAGTAAGGGGGCCAAATTAGGGGAGCATGAGCACACACACACACACACACACACACACACACACACACACACACACTGCCACATGTCTAAACCAGGTTATTGGGGTACATTCTTACATAACATTACCCTTCAATGGAATCTCCGAAGGGTACAAACTAGGGGACAACAGACACATTCTTTCATGCACACTTTACGTGCACAAGCCACAGCCGGCTTCCTGGTACTCTCCAACAATCAATGGTCTCATTAAGTCTTACATAAAGTCATACTCGGTGGAACAAGTCACACTAAATCGAATTTTAAAGAGGCTCTTCAGTCATGATGAAGGCTGTAAAGATACAGTCTGATTCTTGACTGGCTTCATGATTCACCATTCTCAGGATATTCAGAACAAAATTCAATAGAAGACAAATAACGATCTGTATCATAGTTAAACTGCACTGTTTACTGATCAGTGGTGAAGAGAGGGGTTGATTGGTCCTGGCATTTTGCAAACTTTGGTGTTGAAACAATGCAGATGTGTTTGATGACACAGTTAATAGACCATACATTCTCCACATTGCATTGCTGCATTTCTGCATTGTGATGCTACAGTGTCACAAAACATTTTCATACCTCTAGTCACAGTACAGTACACAAAACTGTAAACTCGAGAGACTTCCGGAGTACTCCGAAGGAAAAACCTGAATAGGTTTAGGATATATAAATATTCCACTCACTAGCTTTGTGTAATGTTGGGATCCATCAGTGTTCCCTTCAGTTGTGATGGGACACTCATTATTATAACACTGTACAACCATACCAGCAGTTAACTTCAGAAGTGGCGATTCTAGAGTCTGTTGGGGCTCTGGGCAAAAATTTTACAGGGGGCCCCTCCAACCAGCATCCATCACCATAATGTTATAAATAATCTGACCCCAACAAAATATTCTGAAATGTACACAATTTTTTATTTCCGAAGTTCATATTGCTGTTATTATTAAAATACAAATATAAATAACATTAAAAAACTTGTAATGAAAAAATATAAATATACTCTTGTGGGCCCCCACTGGTCTGGGGCACCAAATAATTGCCTGCCGTGCCTGGTGGTAAGTGGTGCCTCTATACTTTAGTGTCTGATTATGTCTCTGACTTGCATGAAAAGGTAACTTTAATAATGTCATGTTGTAACATCATGTTGTGCTGGAACTGCACAATTGTGGAAATAAAGAATGCTTTGCTAAATAATTCCAGTAATTATATGAAGTGGAAAAAAACATTTTTATGTGAAATGGGCCGAACGCTAATCAATCAACCACCACTAAGGTTAGCTGGTAAGTTAAACAGCCACATATTCATACAGTGACCAACAATAAACACAGGCGTATTCCACTAATGTTAATGTCTCGACCTTTCACTGAATTAGCAAAGTAGCAAATTTCAAGTCAGAAATCACCATCTGTCCCCAGTCACTTCACTCCTATATATGACCGGAGTCATGTTCAAAGCCAGAAAAATATTCTATATACCAGGCACACAATTTAAACTTCATGGGACAATTTTTCTCTATTATGTCAAGTGGCAACCAGCTGTAAAAGCCTGCTGTTAAAGCCCCAAGGTTTAGACAAGTTATTAAACACCTATAAAAATTTATGTTATTTTTCTCTGTAATGCTAATCTAATTTCCACATTTTATAAATGTTCATGCATCTGCATATACACACATAAAAAATATCACTAAAATTCTCCTATCTGTACATCCCTATTATTAATAGTACATAAAATTATTGTGTATTTTGTATTCCAGCATTTTTTGCCACTTCTATATACCAGTGCTTAATCACATCTTGCGTAATAGCACCTTTTAACCCTGGTAAACAGCCTTAAGTGACTCATTAGTTAGTCATGCTGGTTACAATTTTGTCATGTACCTGTTCCAATGACTTTTTCCATTAATGTGAGTCTTACATGGAAACTTGATCAAACCCTAATGGAAACGGGAAGAGTCGGTTCATGATGTCCAACTTCATGGAAGCACAGAGAGTATGTGAGAAAGGAAATACGGGAAAGTGATTTGGGATCTGGTTAATTATCATTCCTATCAGCTGTGCTCAACAGCATCATCTCTTTTACAGCAACAGCTTATGAATTATGAAACTTTCCAAGCAACCACCAAACCTACTCTAGCCACACCCACCTGAAACTGCATTGCTACTGCTATAATACTGCCTAAAATTGCTTTACTAAGAGAGCAAATAAAAGTATGCCAAGAATAAAAGAACACAGAAGAAAAGAACTCCTCTAAAAAGCATTGTACATGACCTTCCTTTGTTCTCCTGGCTACACATCTACAAACCACACACACACAGTTAAGAGTTTGTGGTCACCTATCTGTTTAAAATGTACATAGTAGAAACTAGCATGTGGTCTTTGTCACTGTGCAATAACTTCACATATTAAAGATTCATTTTATCCTGCCTGTTTTATATTGAAATCACAGGGCATGAAATGATATGCAAAATACTACAGCAAGGCCCCGTACACTTGCGCAGCTGACTGAAGTGCAACTGTCAAAAGGCAAAACGTTCTGTTTTCAAACCTGGATCAAGTGGTATCTTCGATCTACAAACCGATTATTAAGTGCTGTTTAAAAATAAACACAGTTGTAACACAGTTGTAAACATTCTCATATCCAAACTATTTTGAAATGTGTTTTCATATTTGAAATGTGCATGCAGTTACAAAAGAAAACAACACGAATTCATAAAGTAAAACATCAAATATGGTGTTTTTGTACTGTTTGCAAAGTAATAGCAGGTCAAACTGAATTTAGCAATTACTGGCATTTCACAAACTAAGGATTACTCAGAAAGATAGTGTGTGTGCAACCTCCAAAGTCATATCATCATTTTGTCCATATTTGGAACTAAGCTGGTTTTCTCTATTAGAAGAATTCATTCTGCCCACATTCATTGCTACCACTTGGTGGTAAACAGAAACGTTCCAATGGTGATGCGTTTTGCCCTAGAAAGCTCATTAAGGAGAGTATTTCTAAGTTGTTAAGTTGCTGTGGCAGTAATTGCCCACAGTTTGAGTAGTGTTGGTATACAGTGTAATAGTGTTTAATAGTAAACTTTAGTGCACAGGAATGTTAGCATGCTTGTAGCATGTATGTCACAGTATTCATAAGTTTCGTCTGCTAAATGATCTTGTAATTTAGAAGATCCAGTGTTGAGGACAATCCACATTTTTGTTCAAATTCATTTTTCTAGAAAGCATACATCACTGGCTTGATAAGTCTGGCTTCCCTTCTTCAGTCTTTTGTATTCGTAGTCTTTTATTTTGGGAAATATTCAAAGACGGTTATCACTGAAAACTAGGCATAACACTATTAATTTTATAATACTGGAACCATTTAATGAGTCATACTTTTTCAGATGAAGGCCATTTAAGCACATTCAGGATATTCCTAAACACACTACGTAAGAGCAAGGATATCAGCTTAACAGCAATACGTTTTCTGTTTTCATCTTTCACCTGTTGTTCACCTTGCATACCATAAGCCACAGAACTTCCAGTACAGATTACACAATATGACTTGAGGGCTTTAGTGACAAATTACAGCGTATGCTGAGCACGGGAATGACCTGAAGGAAATAGCTCATCCAAACATTACACAGTAGTGTTTTTACACTTTTGTTTTCTTTGGAAAAGTCTTCAAGGGCCTGGTATTACTGGCAACATGGGAAACAAGTTTGATGGGTGAAAAACGTATCGCTTCTTAAGCTGTAGCTATAATTGTCACTGGTTTAACATCTTACACCCTAAGGGGCCTGCATGCTGATTCACTCTTTTGCTGTTACACAACTTACATATTCGATTCAGCGTAGATACCAAACAATTCTTTATCATTAAGTCACAAAGTAACATTTTTCACAAAGTAACATTCAGTCATTTTTTTCTTCTTAGGCCAAATGTAGTAGATTTGCTTATTTTTACTGGAACTGGAACTACAAGACTAATGTAGGTAACAAGCAATGAGAACATATCGTCCTTCAATTACCATCATGCAGACTGTTGAGATCGCCCTACTCGCTGTAGTACTGCTGTAATAATCTCAAATAGACTTACTTATGTGGTTTCTGACACTGTATGACATATAGTTATCTATTAAACTGGACAAAAGTATGATACATAATGCCATTGTCCATAGAAAGACATGTATCTCCAGCATTTGATCACAGCAGCTGCTGTTTACATTGTGTAAAAAGTTCACGATGAATGGAGCAACAGAAATGGCCCAAAATTGCTTGGAAAAAAGGTTTGGTTCGATTGACTTACATTAAAATGAAATTGGGTTTTTACCCTCTCCTGTAAAGCTGCCATTTTAGAGACACTTGTTTTTCTATGGACAGCGACAATATGCTAAAAACAGTAGTAGCTGTCATGAAGCCTGAATTTTGTATCCACTGTTACAACATGTTAACAGCTTCATAGAGTGTCAGAAACCACATAAGCAAGTCTACTTGATGTGGTAAGTGCTGATGATTTTAGCACAGTGCTAACTGATGAGGTAATGAGCTTTCTTTACTTGTCAGCTAGAGTGCTAAGCAAGCTTTGGCCACCAAACATTTCTTGGTTTAGTGACTAGATTTTGGGCAAGAATCATCACCAAAGTCTTTATAGGAAAGTCTGGCCACTTAGAGGGCAACACCACCTAGCAGTTATATCCAGTCTTAAAAGAGCAGGACTGTTCTTCTTCTATGAATGAGGAGATACCCTAAAAACTCAAACCTGAAGAACAAATAACTGAACAGATCAATTTTAAACCATTTGCAGCGTTTGGCGCTTGCGCAGGTCTCCACAAGCCTAAATAGATGGGGGGCCTTCCTGCATGTGTTGTAACCAGCAAGGAGATGAGCTTTTTGCACTGAAGAGCAGGACTTTGTTGTAAACCACACACCATGTTTAGCACTGACCTGTCTCCTCTTTTATATCATCTCTGTTATTACAAGTTAAGCTAAGCGTCATTACAATATTAATGACTGAATAATAAGCCAAAGGTTTGAGAGATCAACAATGATGCCAGATACATCAAATGATACCATCTCACTGAAAAACGAGAATACACACTGTCCACAATCTGAAAAGGCAATGCCACAAGTGAGTCTTAATATATGTGCTAAATGCTGCTCCTCGCGATCCCATGAGAAACACGTTTAAAGGGTGAGCAAAACTGCTGTGTCGCAAAATGTAGATATACTCATTATCAACTTCATACACTTAAAGGGGCCTGTATGTTAATCCACACTTCATTTGCTTATTACATCATTTACATATTAGCTTTAAATTAGATACCAGGTAATTCTTAACGGCAAGCCTTAAAGTAATAGTTCAACACAAAGTTTATTTCTTCTTAGCCCAAATGTTGTCGAATACATGCCAAGATACAGTCGGTTTCCAGAGTTAGCTTACTTTCTCTTGAACTAGAGCTACAAGGCTAATGAAGCTAACAAGCAATGGAAGGTTACGCTTCAATTAACATCCTGTAGACTGCTTGCCGAAACCATTCCACTTACTTTAAACCACGTCAAGTTGTTCAGCAATCTCAAATAGACTTTTGTGGTTTCTGACTCTGTATTAAATACTGTTCCTTTACTTGTTAGCTACATTAGCCAAATTGCAACAAAGCAAACATGTCATGGTTTATTGACTACATTATGGGTCAGAATTATTGCCAAAGTCTCTACAGGAAAGTCTGTCGACTCTGCGGCCTATAAAGGGACCTATAAACTTGAAACTGAAGGCCAAATAACTGTTTCAAAAACAGATTTGAAATACATATAAAATCTGACAAATATATCACAAACAGTTTGTATCATAACATAAGCAAGTGTACTTCAAATGTACAACAAATCTGATGATGTTAGCATGTGGTTTACACAGTGCTAACTGACTGAGATAAAAAGCTTCCTTTAACTGTTAGCTACATTAGCCTTATAGCTATACTGTTAGGCAAACTCTGGGCAGCAAACATATTGGTTTATTGACTACTTGTTGGGAAAGAATAATCAGATAAAGTTAGACATGATTTTTAGCAAAAGTATCATTTTAACGTTAACGACTGAATAAGGCAAAGGTTGGTTGAGGTCAACTGTCAGGTCAGTTATTGCAAATGATACCATCTCTCTGAGGACCAAAGAAACACCGTGTTCACATTACACAATGCCAAATTGGAAAAAGGCAATGCCACAAGGCAATGTTGCAAAGGAAATGAGTCTGAATATGCCTGTGTGTAAACGTGTGTATGTGTGTGTACATACCACAGTCTATTCGCTGGCACAGCAAAAACAGGAAAAGGCATAGTGGAGTAGGCAGGAAAGCCCTGAGACAATCGGTATGCCCCACGTCAGCTCTGCCCCCAAGATTCTCTGGCCGGCAAATGTGCCAACTACCACATGCCCTTTTGCTGCGCAAGCATGCAAGGCAGTAAGTACACTGCAAACCAGTTACTCAACACAAGCCTGCCTTGCAATCGCCATTTGGAAACTTCCCTTTTTAGGGCAAAGGGTGTGAGCATGAGAAAGCATGTGTCATGGTTCTTGTATAATGCGCATTTTGTGTGTGTGCAAAGTAGTTTCCTACACTTAGTTGACCAACACTGCCCAGTGTTTCCCACACACAGTTAATACTTAGGTGCTTTGAGATATACGGACACCTGCTGACATATATTACAGCCCTTTAAAAAGTACTGAGCTTTGTTATTGATCCGGTTCGCAAAAAATTAACATGTTTTGAATTTGACCTCTGCATGAGAGCAGCTCGGGTGAGGTTCTGGGTCAGGCAGTGTAGAAAGGGTGAAGTGAATGTGTGAGCAACATAATTACATGTTACTAACAAAGTTGTCCTCCTAGCTGAATTTGCTTTCTCTTAGTTTGAAAAAAATGCCTAATTGTAGTTACAATCACGATTCATCTTAAATCTAATATTTGCTTAATTTTAACTTACAATTTTTTTTATCTGCATAAAATTCTTTCATTGATATGCAAGAAAAGTAATTCAGAGGGGTTTGATATGAAATCCTTGAATCAGTAGAACCTTACAGATTCCGAATTGTTCACAGTGGATAGGAGTGTTTCATGAGTCTAAAAACTCTTAAAACATCATTACATGAAATGGTAAAAGAATGATTGATCGATGCCCAAGACATTGTTTTACGGTAGTCTTGAGATTAGAGTTTTGGTCTGAAAATTTTTGGATTTATATTCATGGCAGAGAAAACTTGCAGGGTGTAAAGCAAAATAGAAACCAAAAACACACATTTTGGTAGCACTTTACATTAAGTATTGACTATAACTGACACATACATTAATTAGCATGAAGTAATATATTAAGTAATGTTAAGTAAGTATTTAAATACATGTTTACATGTTAAGTTAAAACGTAACAACTACATGTTTCTATGTTAAGCAAACATGTAACAGTTCATACAAGTTTCTGAACATTAGTCTACCATTGTTAATGTATTACTTCATGTTAACTAATGTATTACTTAATGTTAGCTAGTCTGTACTTATTGTAAAGTGCTACCCGTATTTATATGATTTACTACTATTTTACCATCATTTTAAACTCACTAATAGGTTCACTGGTGGTTTTGGATAGTAAACAAAATGACTACATTTGTGTTGTAGACCCCTGGTTCCTATTGGCACCACTATGTAATTAAGTTTCTCTACAATGAGCCATTTCACCTCAAACTTCTGAACTGAAGTGTAAAAAACGGTGAATGACTGTAAAAGACAAGTACTGAAAATAATTTAAATAAAAAGACATGCAAGGAGGAGGAGACTCTGGTACCCTGATGGACCTATTATGCTCATGTTCTTATTTTGAGGTCTATTTTTCTCATACTGTATTCAGTCCTTGTCTGAAATGCTTTGTTTGATCTCCTGTGACCTCCTAATGAACCCAGTGTGCTCTGACTGGTCAGCTTGCCCACTCTGTTCTGATTGATCAATTGCCAGAGTGGCATCCTGCTATAAGTTACGCCACCACACCACTTTGATTATTCTTACAATGGCGTTGGTTCTGTTGTGTCAGTTTGAGCCAAAATCTGATCCTGAAAGTCAGGTATAACAAGCTGGTACACCTGAACCACCTTCACAAGTTGTACTAAAGCAGGATGTTTCAGATTGGTAAATTTTTATGTTTTAGCTCTCTATGCGTTGTGTGAGGGTGTGCCAAGCTTGAGTGAAAGTTGAGCTAGAATTCCAACTCGGAGGTTCAGGAAGCTGAGACAAGTGCTTCCGGTGGAAGAGAATTTCTCCCTCTGGTGTGTGCGTTGGACTTTATAACGTTGCAGACCAAATTACATTCACAAAAAGCTATAAACACACCAAAAGAATACGAAAAACCGTAAACGCAGAATACGTCTCCTTTAAATGGCAAACGAATTTGCTTCCCAGTCCACCAGATTAAGTTCCTGAGGGGCTCCATAATGAGCTAATTAATCTGGATCAGGCGTGTTGAAACAAAGAGCAGGATAAAAACATGAAAAAAAAAAAAAAAATTATTGCAAACCTGTGATGTTGGACTGTACTAGCATCATATTAGCACCACTCCATGCATTCCTCATATTATACATATAGATTTACAACACAGTTGGTTTTATATTCTTAAACACAGTGTTTTCGATGTGTATGTGCTCGCGTCCTCTCTGGATCCTGCTTGGAAAGGTAGGCTCTGGCCTGTTATACTCTTTGCTAGGCTGGTTGTCCTGGTGTGCTCAGCATGCTATTGAGTTGTTTCAGGTGTGGTTCTGAGTTAGTCTAGGGTGTGAACCATATTGAATTAAACTTCACCTAATTTGATTTGAATAGAGATGGGACAAGCAGCTCTAAGGCTGTGTCCAAAACCGCAGAATACAATACTAAACAGCAGTAACACTATTGTAGACCAAGACTATAATACCAAACACTATGTCAACAAGAGTCCATTCATTAGTATGGTATGCAGTTTTGGATGTGGCCTTGGATTGATTAGTTAAAATCCAAAAGCAAAAAGACTCAAATAAAACATTAAAATGAAATAATAATAATAATAATAATAATAATAATAATAATTTTATGTATATACCACCTTTTCCAAGCTCAGTAAGAATAAGGGACATTAGTTCATAGGTTACTAGGAAGCGCAACAAACAAGACCATTCAACAGAAACGAAACAAAGAAGAACCCATTTGTGAGGAAACAAAATGGGAAATTATAACACACCATACAGGGCAAAGGCAAAAAACATGATCTGACTGGACAATAAGGGTGGGACTTACAAAAGGCCCCACAATACAATACTATCATGATCATTTTGCGATTTGCTGAGTATAGTGATAACACATATTGCATGTATTATCTTTTTTTTGAATGCCAATTTTGTCCTCAAAGAAAAACTTTGTCAGCATCTTTGTTTTATCTAATGGGGCAAAGTTTTCAGTCTGTTCATCACAATCAGTCATTTTTATTGCAGCACAGTGGGACTGAAATTGAGTTTATTATTGCAGTTTTAGTTTATTTAATTCATATTTGCCATTTCTACAATAAAATATCGCTGCTTGGCGTTTGAGTTTCGATACAATATTACTACAGAATAATCGTGATTTGTAAGGCCTGTAATTTTCCCCCACCCCAAACAGATAACAGTAGAATGAGATGGATGGGACAGAGAGTGAACAGTAGGACCAATTCAAGATGGTGCCAAAGATGGCTCCCTCCATCCTATCTGTTGTGGTTTTGTTTGTTTGTGATGCCTATTAGATTATTCATCACTTGATTGTCTTTTGAATATCTGTTAGTCTGTGTGCTGATAAGGGTTTTTTGGGATGTCACATTTCATATTTCATACATGTGTGCATTCACCAAGATTACTCGAAAGTGTAACACGCTTGAAGGAATAAAGTTAGATTGTGATTTTAACTGAGACTTGAAGGCTGGGATGCTACAGAGACTTTATGGGAGCTTGTTCCAGAATTTATGTGCCACTACACCGGAAAACCTGCCTAAAGAGAGTCGGAACTTATGAACTGAAAGTAAACCCTGACTAGAGCACCTATGACAGAGTCGCTCTAACAACTATTGAGTGTATTATATACAAATTAGGGCTGCAGGATTTGGGGAAGATATCAAACTGCAACTTTTCTGACCAATATTGCGTTTGCAATGATTTTTTTTTATAACCTAAGCACCAGGTCTGTTATTTTGGCCAACGTATCTCCTTTTTTTGGCTTGACCGCTGAACATAGTGTACCAGTCTGCAATCCCCATTTTATTAGTTTAAATTTGCCTACTTAAAGGGAATCTCCACCATCTATTTAAAACGTTCTCCATAATTAAAGAGTTGAGATGCAAACAAAGTCATTCAGAGTGGTTCGATGTGAAGTGCTCCATTCCGGGAAAAAAGTTGCATATTCAGAATTGTTTACAGTGGGAACCAGATGTCTGAAGAGTTTAGTGCCTCTCAAAGCTGCCTCACAGAAAGCTGTTAGATGGGTAATGGTTATGAACATGCGGCCTGATGTCTGAGACATTGTTCTATGACAGTTGTGTGATAAAGGCTTGGGTTAAAAAGTATTTCAATCCATTTATTTGGATCCATTCATGGCAGAGAGGTACATGCAGGGTCTCAAAAGGCAATTTTACCTTCATCAACATTACATACAGAACTGAAAAGATATATGAAGGAGATATATGAAAGTTCACATTTGGTTAATAATTTAAATTTAATTTTTTTGAAAGTTTCTATACAATGAACCATTTCAACTCAAACCCCTCTAACTGACTTGGTGCACATAGTACTGAATTATTCAGGAATTCTGATAATTTGGTGGCATGGAATTTCCCTTCAAAGCATTGCTGTTGATAATGTAGGCTATAATTACAGCTGCAGCTTTTGCGATTTGCAAACTGCACTCAAAAACGTTTAGCCTTCCAGCCATAAAACAGTACAAACACGAAATGATACCCAGTGACAGATACAGCGGACAAGGACTTCATCTAGTGCATGGAAACAAACAAATGAATAAGTAAAAACAAACACATAAATAAAATGTCATGTAATCTCCGTATGCTTTTCTCGATATCAGCACTGACTCTGCGCCTTTGATAGCATATTAATTCAATCATACTTTTGGTCTCTTCCGCTTCCAAGTAGTCAACAAAGCGCTCTAGGTTGCACTATTGATCAAAACAAAGATATTATTACTGAGAAACATGATCATGCATCCCGTGGCCACACCAGGTGCTGTGAAGGGACTGCCACTAGATGGTGACAAACTATGCAGAGTTTACTGAGGGGTCTGCTGTCTATGTAAAAACACCCTCACAATGCATTCTAGATTAGTGTTTCTCAGGGCAGACCTCAGCACCCACCCCCCCTCAGACAGCCCAGATTTTTACTGTATCCCCCAAGCAAAAATGTGTATCGTCTGGGAGGCCCTTTTAAACACTGTTCTAGAGGGAGGTGGGAGGAGAAGAACAGGAATGTATATTATCTGGGTCACTGGGACAAAACTGAACAATCTATGGCCCTAATCTATTATTCATAGCCCACATCTGAGATTAGGCTAAGACCCTGACTTCCATGTGCATGAATATGCGTGTGTGTGTGAGTGAGACACTTGTCAAGGTTGACCACAATCCTCCTATTCCAAAAATGCTGCATGGCGTCACCCTGAGATCAAAAGACAGAGGACAACAGGAAACACCAGCCTGTTCACTGTTCACACACATATGGTGAGGAAAAGAGAACAAATTGCAAAGAAATGGATTCCAAACAGGTCATCATGATTTGCTACTGCTAAAACAGTTAATGGCAAATGTTGATTCAGACATTCCGGCAACAACGACAATAGAGCTGCCTGGAAATATATCAACACTTAACTGTAGAACCTAAAAGAGTGATATGTAAGATTTGTAGTGTTTACATCAATAAGTCAATAACATAATATAGAAAAATTTGAACTATAGAACTTAAAGGAGCGATATGTAAGATTTTTAGTTTTTACATCAATACATCAATTACATAATATCGAAAAATACTGAAATATAGAACTTAGAGGAGCGATATGTAAGATTTTTATTTTAAAACGTCCTAAAGTTTATCTACAGCATGTGAAGAAATAATGTTTTAGAGGTATGTCAAAGACATCTGTGTATCGAGTTGCAGAGATATCCACCGAAGTTAGCATGCTAACCAGTTAGCCCTGGCCCAGCTTGTCTCGTAATTACCTGAAGAGGCAATAGTAAGTCACTATGGTGTCGAGTTGAATCAGTCCAACATGAGATGATAAAGAAGTAACCCCGACAGTGCATCAAATGCAACAGTGGCTGAAGAAGATGATCTGGTGATATGTTGCCTCATTTCATTTGGACTATGAATTGGCCAGGTTGTGTCATCTTATTAATTACTCCTTTAAAATCAGTTATGCTTCCATGTGTTTTGTGTGCTAGTAGGAAAGTTTTCTTTAAGCTAAGTTCTTTGGAACTCTCTACTGTTTCAGACCGGGGGGGTCTAAAGGACAAAAAATTATCAACATCTTGGTGTTTAAAATAAATCCCAATTCTGCAAGTATAAGCATAATGCATTAAAATTCAAAGATGTGAAAAGGTGTATCTAATGGTTTCGGCACAGGAAAGCAAACATCAAACGCCTCCTACCCAGCCTTCATTACTGTGAACATTAAAGAGCCTTTAAATGAATGGCCCTTGCCTCTGTGTGCTGATGAGCGAGTGAGCTTACTCTACTGACTTTCTGAGTGGAATATCATTTCTAAATAAATAAATAATTTAAACAACCAAATTCATGACGGCCCCATGCTGGCATCTTACTGGGTCAACTCTACTGAGAGCAACCACGATGGCTTCAGTAGATTTGTGTAGCATTAGTGGGCAGTGTGTGTGTGTGTGTGTATGTATTTGTGGTGTGTGTATATTGTGTGTGCGTATTCCATGTGTGTGTGTGCGTGTATTTGTAGTGTGTGTATATTGTGTATATATTGTGTGTATTTATTATGTATGCAGTGTGTGTATTTATTATGTATGCAGTGTGTGTGTGTGTGTGTGTGTGTGTCTGTTTGTGTGTGTGTTTGTGTGTATATTCTGTGTGTGTGTGTGTGTGTGTGTGTGTGTGTGTGTGTGTGTATTTGTGGTGTGTGTGTGTGTGTATTGTGTGTATATTTGTGTGTATATTTGTCATGCGTTCCATGTGTGTGTGTTTTCCATGTGTGTGTATTTGCGTATTTGTGTGTATATTTTTGTGTGTGTATTTGTGTTATGTGTGCAGTGTGTGTGTGTGTGTGTGTGTGTGTGTGTGTGTGTGTGTATTCCGAGTGTGTGTGTGTGTGTATTTGTGTTGTGTATTCTGGTGTGTGTGTGTGTGTGTGTGTGTATATATTTGTCTGTATATGTGTGTGTGTATTTGTATTTGTGTACAGTATATGTGTGTGTATGTGTTCCACATGTCCTCAGAAGTATAGAACAATAGGATGTTTTTGCTGGTCCTCATTTGAGCATGTGAGGTTCAGAGTTTAGGTGTAGGCGTAGTATTATTTAGCTAGAGTAAATTAATAGAAACCTACGGATGTCCTCACGATTAAAGCAAGATTAATGTGTGTGTGTGTGTGTGTGTGTGTGTTTGCATCCAAACACAGGCTGCTCTGGATAGGGGCGTTGGCCTAAATGAATAATAAATTCATGAATATTCATTAGACTGGAGACCTGCTGATTAAACAGACTGAGGGGCGACATCAAAGCGAACACACACACACAGACACACACACACACTACCGGAGATGAAATTCAAGTACAAACAAACATACACACACACACACACACACACACACACACAAGGCCTGCTGAAAAAACATGCACAATAAATAGATAAACATTGTCTGTCCAATTGCAGGCATGTGCTAAACAAAGTACGTTTACTATGGAAATGAGAAGTGAAGGGTGGGCCACGGCTGCTATAGCAGAAGAGTGGAATTCTGATGGTCAGGAATGATCTGATCCGAGAGTATTTTAATTAAGCATTATTATCAAATGCTGCATGATCTGAGAATTGTAGTTCAGAAATTTCCAGGCTCTGTTTACAGAACCAGTACCAACAGATTTTTCGACATGCTAGCTTTTATGTTTTTGATCTGAATGTTATGTTTCAAAGCTTCAAAGTTCTATGTATGATTATATGTCCAAACATTGAGTTCATTTACAGACACTTCATAATCCGATACCTATAGAAAATTAGATTATGCCAGTAATTCAGGTTAAACATTTTTACATGCAGTTGGGTAATCCAAAAATGGGAATGCTGGTCTACATGAGTCAGGCAAAAAAGCAACTGGCCATTACACTCACAGAATAAGATGTAGCATAAATGTCACGTAAAACTCAAAAGTCATGCTATGAATCATTTTCAAACATTGAGTCACGTTTAAAATAAAGAAAACACGAACATACATTATCTAGATCAGAGGTCTTCAAACCAGTACTGAGGCCCCCAGACAGTCCACATTTTTGCTTCACCCTTATGCACTATAAGTTAGATTATAGCTAAAATGTGGACTGTCTGGGGGCCTCAGTACTGGTTTGAAGACCTCTGATCGAGAAGAATATTTACATCCTTCATTTCATCAAGCAAGTACTTTCAGCTTTGCCTAAAAAGTGCTTTGTTGCCATCTCGCGGTTGCTGTGTTAAACATTGCTAGTTAATTTCGGTTCCACAGTCTACATTCATACATCTGCAGACTGGAAAAATAACCCAGAAAGAAATCAGAGTAAGGGTGTACATGCTCTTTACTATGCTAAAATCCAGCTCTCTTTATTGTATTTCTAGGCCTTAATTTAGTCTAAGAGTATAGTGTTTACACGACCACTTGAATAATCAGACATCTGACAGAATTTGATAATGATCAGATTATTAAGTGCATATACAAAAAACACTCAATATCTTCTCGCAACATGTAGTTTTTTTTTTATTTAGGGCTAAAATGACCTCCACATGAAACTGAATTACATAATTCTAGTTACTTCGAATGTAGTGGAATGTCCTTGTTAATATATTTCCGCCAGTCGGCATTGCTGTAAAAGGATGACCGGGTATAACCAGTTGTATTTGGGAGAAGCATTTATGAATGGCCTGCCCAAAATGACTGCTTAAAGTTTATTTTTAATATTTTGAACCAAAACACAAATGATAACATCCACCATCATATTAACACCAAAAGTATAACAGTCATACTAAATAAATATTGGATATTTTTGCTCTGCAAAACAAGATCATTTTCATGAGTTCTGTTGTTTTCTGTTATGAGCTTTTATGATTTTTTCTGCATTCTGGCTGACTAGTAATCTGGTGTCTACTACTGTGTTTTCATTCTACTGCAGTGTTTAAATAATACACAGTAAATGACTCACCCGTGAACTTGGTCAATGTGTGAACTTGTTATGCCCACCAACAACAACAGTCCTTGTGCTGCTACTGGTTGGAAGGTCTGGCTTTCTTCCATATGAAGTATTTGGCAATGCTCTCTTGACTGGATGTCCTAAAAATATCATTAACTGGCTGTAGCCCATGGACCTGAACATTACTCCAGTTCTTTACACTGGCTTCCAGTTAATTACAGAAGACTGTTGCTACTAGTCTCTAAATCACTGAATGGTTTAGGCCCAGAATTAAGTCTCTGATATGTTTAAACAATACAAACCGAGTTGGTCACTTACATCCATGGACACGGGTCAACTAGTAGGGGTTTAGCTGTTATGCTGCCTACAACCAGAACAAACACCCAGAAGATCTTAGATGATCTCCAAATGTAGCGAGTTTGAAATATTCTTCTTTTTGTGTGCTCTAACACTTCCACTCTATGCTTACCGCACTTTGTCTTTAACATCCTTTTTATCTTTTTGGGTTTTGCTTTTATTTCCTTCCTTTTAATTATCAGTTGAATGGTTTGCACTGTTTCTTTTCTAGTCTTTTATTTTGTTCCTAATATTATATAAATAAACCTGCCTTGCCTAATTCTAACTACTGCGTAATAGAATAGCACAACTGACTATTTGTTTACTTTGTACAGTGATTTTAATGTTGCCACTGAGTTCTATAACTGCATAATGGTAGAAATACCCCCCAGTACATTCTGCTGCTTTGCTGGTGCATTGTGAAGCCTTCACAGCAGCTCCACCCTTCAGCACGTTCTCACACTGACAGACACAGGAGTGCGTAACTCTGCAGAGTTTCTGAGGTCACACTGACAGCACCACTCTGCCACAGGAAACAGGAAACAGCAGCCAACTCTCTAACCAAGATCAAGAACACCACAGACGCACACGCACTCACACTGAGAACAAGATGTTTATGCGTCATTGACCGTATTTGCACTGAAGAGCGTGTTAACCTTACACAGGGCGGAGAGAAAAACATGCGTCCATAGCATGAGGGGCAGCTAATACATCACCCATAAACTGTCTCTTTCTCTCTCTCTCTTTTTCTCTTGCTTTTTTTCTTTGTCTCTCTCTCCCTGTCTCTCTTTCTTTGTATTTCTCTGTCTCTCTTTGTGTGTGTCTCTCTCTCTGTCTGTCTCTTTGTTTCTCTCTATCTGTCTCTCTCTCTCTGTCTCTCTCTATCTCTGTCTCTCTTTCTATATCTCTCTCTTTCTGTCTCTCTGTCTGTCTCTGTCTGTCTCTGTATCTCTCTCTGTGTCTCTCTCTGTCTCTCTTTGTGTCTCTTTCTGTCTCTCACTCTCTCCATCGCTCTCTCTCTCTCTCTGTCTCTCTTTCTTTCTTTCTCTCTGTCTGTCTCTGTATCTCTTTCTCTGTGTCTCTCTCTGTCTCTCTTTGTGTCTCTTTCTGTCTCTCTCTCCCTTGCTCTGTGTGTGTCTCTCTCACACACCCCAAAGGGAGAAATGTTGACTCAAAGACACAGATGGACACCTGTGCCCATTCAGACATCCTTTCTGATTGCACAGTGCTTTGTTGCCATGGAAACCGGCCATCTCAGAGACAGAGAAGGAGAGGAAAAGACAGGAGAGAGCGAAAGAGGGAGAGAGATGCTGTACAAAGACTGAGGAAAATGAGCATAGAACAGAAGCAGATGACAGAGACAGAATGAGAGAGAGAGAGAGAGAAAGAGAGAGAGAGCGAGGTGTGTGCAAGACGTATGTCCACATTAAAATTCAGTAGTCGGACAAATTTGCTGCTATTTAATAATTCAAAGCCATTTTTTTCTTTAAAGGAGCAATTTGTAAGATGACACAAATTGTAATTCTTACTCCAAACAATAGGGGCCACCATACAAGCAGGAAATGTCCAGTCCCTCCTCCTCTCTCCTCAGTTTTTGCCAGGCTAGAAGAAACGCTGCAAGTTCAGCATCATACTTCATCAAACAGAATAGGCCGGGGCTAGCTGGTTAGCATGCTAACTTCAGTAGATAGCTCCGCAACACGATACAAAGATGTCTAAATGGTCAAAATGTACCACCATAACGGTCATTTCTTCACGTTCTGTCGATAATGTTAGTTAATTCTGGAATGTTTTAAACTAAAAAATCTTGCATATTGCTCCTTTAAAGCCTCAAAGAACCAATATCGGTGTTACAGTCAAAAGCTAGCAAGCTAGGCCACCAGCCTATAGCTGCCAGTCACCCATTCATACATACTTTACATTCATTCATTCATACATTAACGATGTTTGGTCATCTATTCTTTCCTTCGCATGTTGCTTCATCCCTCAATTTGTTCATTTATCTGTCCATCCAATATAATACCTGCTCAGTGCTGGTCCTGGGGAGGTCCTACACAATAACGGATATGATAAAGTGGGGCTAACAACATACACAGAGAAACAGAAGGACTACAGTCAGTACATTTCTCAAACGCTGGTGACTAACTCATTCTGACTGATTTAAATCATGGCAAATTGATTCAGAGCAAAAGAACTACAAGAGAAAATACACACACACACACACATACACACACACACACACAAACACAAGACAAATCCGTTACAGGCTTTGCAGGTATATTACATTGCTCTTTCCTTGGTCTTTTACATAAGAGACAAAAAAGACAAGAATGAAGAGAGGGAATAAGAGAGAAGAAGAAACAGCCTCTTGCCAAGCAGCATGAAAGTTCTTCCCTCACCAAAGCGCACATATACAAGTTTACAAACCACTGAAGCACATACACGCACACTCATGCTGAAGAATGACTGTGAGAGAGAAAGAGAGAGAAAGAGAGAGAGAGAAAGAGAGAGAGAGAGAGAGAGAGAGAGAGAGAGAGACTGAGTAAAACTTCTTTGAAAATCAAGAAGAAAATCAAGAGTGTTTACCTTGCTCAGATCAGCAACACTGACCATATACACCAAGGAAGGAAGACAGACTAAGACTGAGTGAGCGAAAAAGAGAAAGCGTGAGAGAGACAGATATGAGATAAATCAAGGTGGACTAGCTTCTGAGGATCAGTTCTCATCATGTTTTTCATCCATGCTTATTTTTACCTACTCAGGAAATTAGCAATCCCTTCATGAAGTGAGTCGGCTGTGGAGAACCCCGTCAGTCTGAGGTTCCATCAGTAAGAACAGTTCAATGAAAAATCCAACTGGGCTAGGTAGCCAAGATGTGGTCTTTAGTGCTGGAGCTACATGGTTAATGTAACTAATAGGGGTGCTGGCTGCTACGCTGCTCTTTGGTTAACCACTTGAGGTGGCAGCATCCAAACACAGAAAACACTATTCACACATCTGTTACGCTTCAATACTGAAGGCCAGAAAACATATATAGGCTAACTATTCCGGCAGACGCTGTAGACTGTAAATGTGGTGAGTTTGCTTGTATTCATGAACAAGGCTGCACAATTACCCTCTGCAACTCTTCACCGATGTTTCAAGGATTTCAGACTAATTAAGAGGATAAAATGTCAACTAAGTCATTCAGAGTGGTTCGGTGTGAAATGCTTTGTTCTAGAGAAACTTTGTTGTTCACCGTGGTGTTGATGGGAACCAGACTCTCAGTTTAATGCCTCTAAATGCTCGCGCCCATGACATGAAATGGTTATGAGACACTGTTTTATAATAGTTGTGAGACAAAGTTTTGGTTGAATATGTATTTTAATCAATTTATTCTCAACTATTCATGGTGGAGGGATACTTGAAGTGTGTTCTAAGGCAAAATAGTCCCCACATAATGTAAAAGATATACTCAAAAGACAAGCGTAGGTTCACTGGAGGTTTTGTATAGTGAAAAACGGCTATATTTGTGTTGTAGACATTGTGACTCCTGGTTACTATCGCCATCACCGTAAAGAAATCAGAGTCTGTACGTTTCTCTGCAAATGAACCATCTCACATCAAACCAAATCCAAATGATGAATTCTCAGCCACTGAATTACACAGTAATTTTGGAAATCTGTAGAATTTCACTGCAACACACGGACTAGTCAACCTGTACATATTTTGTGCAGCAAGTATGCATTTTTGACATCAAAGTATGCTGGTATGATTTGTCACTGTAAATGTTGGCCTTCCAAAAGAGCTCAAATCAAAATCAAAAACATCTAGTTGGTTCCACAAGGTAATACATTACTTTTACCTCCTTTGTGAAGGTAAATGGGTCTTACAGTTGAAACTGTAAAAATGAGTTAATGCAGACCGGTCATGCTTGGGAGAATATTTCATATTTAATAACATTGCTTGACATTACATAATTTCCAAGCTAGCTTGCTTGCTCCACAGGCATTTAAGTTAGCAAAGTAATGTTAAGTTATATCAACTTTGTTTTGCAGATTGTTAAATGCAATTTTTCATAGTACTGCATTCACAATCAATCCTGCAGACAAGTGGTGCAAAAGCATCGGAAGCTGCGTTCACATGCTTGCAATAGACAGACGGCAGCAAACCGGATATTCCATTGTTTTCAAAGGAGCTGCAATGGAAAATTCTGCCAGTGCAACTGGCAATGCTCTGCAGCCCACAGAGGTAAGCAGAACACTCCATCAAGAGTTCATTTTTTTCCCAGCTTGCCACTGACTGCAGCCGTGGAATCAATTGGATGTTCTTTTGTTTTTTAGGTTCCATGGACCCCAAACGTCTTGTAGCTGAATTCCAGATGAAACCAGCATGATACAACAAAAATAAAAGAGTGCAGATCTCCTCCCCCTTTCTCTACCTTAAATCAACAATCTACACTGATAAAACTGTCTTCTCATAATCATCCATTTTCACCGGTAACAATGTCACCGTATGTCCCTCTATGGTACCGCCATTCTTAAAGCCTGAAATTTTTTAGCCTGAAGCCTGAAGGTTTTATTGATATTTGTGTGTGTGTGTGTGTGTGTGTGTGTGTGTGTGTGTGTGTGTGTGTGCGTGCGTGTGTGTGGCATGTGTGTGTAGAATAGCTGTAAAACATCTCAGAAATATTGCATGTCCTGAGGCTGGAGGGGCCATGTAGAGATTGCTGTTATAGATAGTTGCCAAGTGATAATGCAGCCAGTTGAACCAAAAATACATCAGTAACGAGAAAGAGAGATAAGACAGATAGCGATTGTATGGATAGATAGTGTGTGAGAGAGTCTGAGAGAAAGAGAGAGAGTGAGAGAGAGTGAGAGAGAGAGAGAGAGAGAGATCTGATACCTGGATCAATACAGAGGTTTTCTTTACCAAAATCAATAAGACAAAGTCTCTCGTTTGGAAGCATTACATGAAGAGAAGCCCGGCCTACTACATCCACACAGATAAAACACAAAGAGACCTATCATCAGTGATTTCAGTTATGCCTGCCCACAGTTTCACAACTTGATTTGTGTCTGGGGTGGACAATGGCATGTATAGGGCCACTGTAAAAACTGTAGTAGATCTTAGAAAGATCGCCCTTTTACTTTTACTGAAGAGTTAATGTTGGGCCATAGTTCAGCATTGTGGCTTCAGTTTACCCTAGTCCTCTCCATGTGCAGGTTAAAAACACCACTTATATCAGAGACTTTGACCCCTCATACTGCCATTATTCTTGGATGCCCTTTGATGCCCTGTATGTTGTACATGTGCACATCTTTGTTCCAATAGAGTAACAATAAAAGGCAGCTTAAGTGTAAAACAGCAGAAATAGCCACTATTTAACTTGGGATTAAAGAGCTAACATTAGGAGGAATCAACCGACAGGAATTAAACTTGGCGGGTAGGTTTGACATCGTGACATCATGATTCAAGTTTCATGTTCGGCCACACATGTGATGTAAGCAAGAACTGGCCTTATTGCTGTACATGACTGACCCAACAGACACGATTGCAGACATTCAGCGAGCAGTGATGCCCTTCATGAGTCATTCTGTTAGTGCCAGCACCATTGGCAGGACTACATGCACGCAGGCAGTTACAACAACTGCCCTTAACACCATGTCAACATTGCCAAAGACTGCAATGGTGTCGTGCCAGATTGTGACTCAGACTCAGAATGACTTTTGTCTTGGTGGAGACGACCAACGAATTCACGGTCTGGTGTCACGCCACTTCCACCCCTAGTGCAAAATCTGCAGGAACTGTGTGAGAACCTTCAAGCTGCATGGGATGAATTATCACAGTACACCATTAGAAACCTCTATTACCTCTACAAGTCCATACCGAGAGCAAACATATCGGCCCAACGCCATACTGAGAGACACTACTTCTGTATGTGTAGCTCAATACATATTGATCATATCAGTCTAAATTTATCACCATTTATCGTTCCTGGTAACCTTTATCTTCCTTCCCAACAGCACTGCAATCCAGCACATCCTTCTGGGTGCAACTATTCTTTTGATGATACGTGTATTTGAAATAATCACAGTCATTTGAGAAAACTGCAATTATTTAAGCTGATGATAATAGTTTTGCATAGTTGTCAGATTTCACAATAAGATTACGCCAACAAATGTGAGCATAATGTGAATTGGGAGTGCTGGGTAGTAAATGCATTCATAACGACACAACGCAGAACTTCTAAAAACAAATTCACAGCTGCCAGTACAGATGGTATATATTTTGCTCCATAACCAATATAAGACATAACCGCAAAATAAGACATAACCACAACAAATCTGTCCACTACTCAAATGAACATATGTTTATTTGGGACAACCGCTCAGCCTGTGCATCATGGTGCTAATCTATGCAACCAGTGTTATCTACTGTCTGCTCCCTCTTGCACCTCTTTTCCACTACTAAATATTTGGTCTGTCTTTAATAAGTCACTTGTATTGCAGGGATTTATACTTGCTATTTCTAAGACATGGCAGCAAGCCATCCTAAATCAGACAACCCCACCGAACTTTAAAGGAGACACAATATGACTCACTTTTTCAGTTCTTGTTACACCTTAAATGGTGCAGCAGTTACATGCTGTAGGCATTGGTATATTTGAATAAGAAGAGTTTGGTAAAAGGCAGTGACATACCGTGAACCTTAAGCAATGTTGTTGTCAAAAATGAACCTTGTATTTGCAAAAGAAACACTTTTCATATCCTTTCCAAGGAACTGAACTGTCAAAGCGCATGACTGATGTTCATCTTTAAACAAGGTTGAAGTTGGTTTCCTATATGTTGGCTTCTTAACTGAATGCTCCGTTACAGCTTAAATGAAAGAACTGTGACCTTAAACGAAAGTAACTGTGGCACCATTTAAGGTGGAGCAGAAAATTTGCTGAACTGGGAAGCCACTTCAGTGTTCACATCTTTAACAAGATCCTGGACAACTCTGATTCAAAGTTGGTAGTTTGCTCTGCACATTTTACTGCGGACAGTTTCTCAAACCTTAGACAACATTGAGCAGCTTTGCTCAGCATTTGACACTAAAGAGACTGAAGATAGGAGCAGTTCCACCTTTATTAGCATCACAACCCCAACCACAACCTGTAAGTAGCAGCCATGTTGTGTGATTTAATCTACTTTTTCATGGTTGACTCCAGATCACCTCAAACTGAAAGCTTCTCAGTGAGTAACATATTTAATTTACTTTGTGTTGATGTTGAGATTGAAAGTAAGTAGCTAGTATAGGTAGCATTAGCTACTAGCAAGCTTGCAGTAACAACCATAGCTATGCATAACTACATAGCTAATCTAGACTATTTAATTTTTCTGCCTGTGTCCATTTTGATGAAATCATTAATAAGCTCACCAAAAAAGGAAAACAGCTCTTTTTTTAGAACTTCATTCTAGTGCCAAATCATAGGGTTGAAAATGGGCATGTAAAACTGCATCTAGGCATTTTTCACCCTGACCAAAGTCACAAACTTTCTATGTAGATATCAGAGAACAATTTCAAATGCTAAACAAATACATTCTATGGCACATTTGGCACCATCTACCTGTTCTGGTTCCACATCTCCCAATAATTGTCAATCAATCACTGCTTCTTGGCCAGGTTCCCACAGCCTATAAGCTAGTTACAGTCACTCAGGATTCTCAGAAAACTCATTTCAACAACTAATGCCCAAGTTCAGACCTTCTGTTTCTATCTATAATTCTTCAGCGGGTTGTCGCTAATCATTCGCAGACTTGTTTAGAAAGTAGTAATCTTTTTGAACTGTTTCAGTCTGGTGTCCATAAATACCACAGCACTGAAAGTGCCTCGTCTGAAGTCATTAACGACCTTCTTAGATCTGCAGAGGCTGGAGCTCTTAGCTTTCTTATTGTACTAGATCTGAGCCCATCCTTAACAAAGTGCCTCATTCTACTCTCCTGTCAAGGCTCCATGAGCTGGCCTTCACTGCTTTAAATTGGTTCACCTCTTATCTCACTGATAGAAAGTAGTTTATTTCTCTCTAGCTTCATTTCATTAACTTTGATTTTCACTCAAGGGGTCTCTCAGGGTTCAGTCCTCGGATCTCTGCTCTTCATCACAACCTCACTCCTTATTATCTGCCTGATCTTCCCCTTTCTTATGAACCCAACCATACTTCCTTCATCGTCAGCTGATTTGCTAACCATTCCAGCATTCATCCTTCATAGTTTTGGCAATCGGGCGTTCTGCTCCTCCAGATATGAGGAGCTGATTTGCTGTAGACATTTCTATGAACATGTGTGCGTGTAATTAACCATTTTAGCAGTAGAACCACAGCTAACTACTAAGTAAACATAGCTAGAAAGCAAGATCTGGGCCCTTTCGGCTAGCACTCAAGGACAACCTTTGCACTAGGTAAAGGTTGGCAGTTGTCTAGGGCCCCATGAGCCAAGGGCCTCATTAACATACAATAATCAGATATACCATACATATGCTGTATATTTAAAATTTCCTATTGTAGCAGTTCTTTTCAGGAATTTCAATGCAGACCCACCACAGATTATGGATTAGGTTCTATTCCATGTTGTTCCGTGGTGACTAATTATCTACGTAATAAAGAGCTCCTTTTGGTGTGATTTTCTGTGTATTGAGAGGGAAAGTGCTATTATGCTGCTTAATAAAACTAATAATAACATACAATAAAAATGGAATATTGGTAGATAAATGAAGAAATCTTAAACTATTCATACAACAATCTCAAAATGAGACATATTAGACATTATCAACTTGACGAGTTCAAATAGCAAGATATTATTATGCCACTTTGGACTCAACTAATTTAATGTGTATTTAAACAGACTACATATAAAAACAGGCTAAATATATATCCTTATATACGTTAACATATCGTAGCATGATGAAAAAATAGCACAATAGCAAGTTATACCTCCACGAGCACAAATAACAGCTGGGATTCCATTTGGCATCGACTGAACAAGTTTCTGGATGTAGGCCACATCAATGTTCAGCCACTCTTGCCAATCAAAGAACTGTGCAGTTGGGCCAGATTTGGTGGATGCCACCTCTTCCCAATCTATGAATCCCATCACACACCCAGCAGGTATTTACAGCCTCATCATCCTCGTGCAGCGCCTTCTGCAGGAGCCTGAAGGTACTACCACCTTAAACACGCAAGGTGGCTAAATCTTTGACTAGTTTATCATTCTTCATGAGTTTCATTCTTACAACCCCAAATCAAAACTAAAAAAACTGAACTGAAAAGAGATTTGTACATTTTTTGACCTGTATTACATTGACAACAATGTAACTATGCACTAGTTTTATGTTTTTTTCACAGGATTTTTTAAAATAAATTGTATATTCAAATTTTGATTCTTGCAATATATTTCAAAAAACATTGGTACAGTAAAGCATTTACCACTTTGTAGTGCTGCTATTTCTTTTCCCAGTCTGCAAAAGACATTTAGGGACTGAAGACACTAAAGTGTTTCAGGTTTAAATTTGTTCTTCTTTCATTTTTGTTTTTAGTTTTTAGGTGAGCAGCAGTATGGTGTCTTTGTTGTCGCATTTGCGTTGTAAAATGCGTCACACATTCTGTATTGGGGACAGTTTGGCTGCAGTCCAGCCAGTCTAGCACCGGTTCTCTTCCGCAGCTATGCCTTTATAATGTGTGCTAATTGAGGTTTTCCATTGTCTTGGAAAAATGAATAGGCATCTCTGGAAAAGATGGCTTCTTGAAGGCAGCATATGTTGCTCTAAAATCTAGATGTACTTTTTGGCATTAATGATGACATCACAGAAATGTAAGTCACATTCGCCACAGGAGCTGACACAACCACATACCATTACAGACTCTGGCCTTTGGACTAGTTACTAGAGTAACAGTCTGAATGGCCTTTACATCTTTGGTCCAGAGCACACAGCGTCCATTTCTCCCACATTACCACTGTGTGATGGTCAATCCCAAACGTCTCAGAGCTTGGAGAAATCCGTGGCACTTTTGGACACGGCTAACATAAGTCTGTGGATGTAACTATGTATTGTATTGCCTACTGGCTACACAAAGGTTTGACCAAAGTAATCCTGAGCCCATGTAATTCAAAATTCAAAATTCTAATATGTGGTTATAAGGCTTGTAGATGAATGATGGATACAGTGCCAGCTGAAGGACTGGAGAGAGCAGTTATTCATCTTAGGTCCTTCATGCACTGAAATTCCTCCAGATACCTTCAGTCTTTTTAATTATGTCCATTATGCACCACAGAAGGTGAAATATCCGAATCCCTTTCTATCTTTTTTGAGCAACATTGTTTTCAAATATTTCACTATGGAAATATTGAATATCTGTACTGCCTCATTTCAATATGGCAAGAATAAAGTTGATCAGACGAAGCATGAAATATCTTGTATTTATACTGTTTACAATGAAATACAAGGCAAATTCATTTTTATCAGTCACTGCTTTCTTTTTCTTATTTGATTTTTTTTCTGATTTATAAAGGGGAGACAGAAAGAGGGAAAGACTATGTGAAATGGAAAGAGAGGGAGAGAGAGAACGAACGATGGTGAGGAAAATAGTAAGAGAGAGAGAGAGAAGGAAAAAGGATAGAAAGACTGAGAAAAAGAGAGGGAAAGACAGTGAAAAAGAGAAAGCGGACAGTATTGGACAAGGACCATATGAAAAAAGACAGAGAGAAAGAGAAAGACTGTGAAGGTGAGAGCGAGGGCGAGAGAGAAACGGGGGAGATGTAAATAAACATGTAAATGGAGGTGTAAATAAAGATAAAATTCACAAAGTATTTCAGCATATTTTATTTTTTATAATCATTAGGTGTTGGCTAGTATGATTTGATTTAAAATGTAAAATAATTATTTGACATTTATTTAATAATTTCACATCAAAATGGAAGTTTTACAGTTTTATTATCGCAAGTAAATATTACATGCATACTAGGGGAGGAACAGACCAGGCGACTAGTTGTCACTGATCTTGGGATTGTAACACTAACACCATGGATGCCTCAGAGAAGGCAACAGGTATCTCTGGTTTCCTGAGGGCTAGCAATGTAGCCCAGGGCTTGTTAGAAAAGGCATGTTCTGCTCTAGTGACCTGTGAAGTCTGGTTTTTTGGGAACAATGATTTCTAACTAGTACTAACTAAAGTCAGTCACAGATAACAGTGTGGATTTATGGCCTCTGAGTAAGCAGCAAAAAAACAATTCAGAGTCTAACAGGTACAAGTATCACTTTAAGTCGAGGCTACTACAGCGATCAGGCGCACTTTAACATCCAAACTCCTGTTTTAGCCTCTGGCGAGGCAGACGATCAAAGAGCAACCGATCAATTGTACCTCCTGAGCCTCTGCCAATCCTGAGAGGCTCACAGAGGTTTATAAGGAGACAGAAAGAGATACAATAGAGGTAGGAAAACATCTACAGGGCTACAGACTACAGTACTCGTGTAAAGCTGGACATGTTTCAATACAGCTGAAGATTAAAATCTTTCTGTGGTCAGCCAGTTCTATTACAGGACAGCAAGATATCAGCATATATTAGCATAACTTGTAATATAATGGACTATATCCTACTGAAAACAGCTAGGACTTTCTCATAAAAGGCTAATTCCTGTGGTCTTAGAACACGTAGGTGTGTTCTCGGCTAAAGACCAGGGATTATAACCTTTTCTGAAGGTTATAATATAACAGGTTGACTAGCAGCTAAATGCTAATATGTAAACACGAGTACCGCAGCTTTGCAAACTGAAAATGTACAGCAATTGATTTATTGAGCGGGCCTACTTAATTATCAGCTAGTCTCCAAGGCCCCTTTATTTTCTGAACAAAGCACCTGTGTCCACCCAGTTGTACCATCTCTGACCATCTCTGCCAACATCCGTCCCGTTAAAATGACAACAAGAAGCTAATCAGTAGCTTAATTACCTCTGCAGCTATTTCTGATGCATGTAGATATAGATAGAAGGCCGAAATTAGAGGAAATTGTCTGGAATTCTTTTATTAGTGCCAATAAATCTCCTGAAAATAAACCATTATAATCACAGTATCAGATGGAGTCAGTGGGATCTGAAGTATGTTATCATTTCTACTGTAATTTCAGTAAAGCAAACATGAAATAATGATGCTACTCATGTGTTGCAAAGTGAATGTGCCTTGGAAAAACCAGGAGGACAAAACAAGGAGGACAAACTATAATTCAAATGTACAGCAACTCAGATATGAACACATCTGCTGCACTGTCTCTTACACATCACTGCTCAGTGTAACTGCAGCATATGGTCAGGCGAGAATCGGATGATGGAGCCAACAATACTTAAACACTGTTTACACAGGAGCTCCGGAGTCCTACTGGCAAATATCACACACGCACATGCACACACACACAGAGACAGACAGACACACACACACACACATCCATACAGAACACACATCCATACAGAACACACACACACACACAGAGAACACACACACGCACACACGCACACACACACACACACACACACACACACACACACACACACACACACTAGCCCACCACAAATTTAACAAACCCCTTCAGAACTTTCCATATCAAAAAGCTCTCTATACCTATTTATCTCCTTCTCTCTTTCTCTTTATTACTGTCTTTCTCTATTGTTCCATCTCTCTATTTCTCTTTCTCCCTTTTTGTTATTCTCCTTGTATCTCTCTCTCTTTCTCTCTCTCTTCTCACTGTTTCTCACTATTTCTCACTGTCTTTCTCTCTTGCGTTACTTACTGTCTTTCCCCGCCCCCCCAACACACACACACACACACACACACACATACACACCAGTCTTTCTGTCTTTCCTTTTCTTATGTTCCTTCTCTCTCACACTTTTTTCTCACTACTGTCCACTTTCTCTTTCTCACTCTCTCTTTCACTTAGTCTTTCTATCCTTTTTCCTTCTCTCTCTCTCACCATCATTCTTTCTTTCTCACTGTCTATCTTTCCATTTCACATAGTCTTTCCCTCTTTCTCTCTCCCCTTTTCACTGTCTCTCTCTTTCTCTTTCTCTCTCCTCCTTTATCACTGTCTTTCTCTCTGTATCACTGTTAAATCTCTCTCTTTTTTCTTTTCTCTCTCATGGGGTTTCCACACAAACATTTTTGCAGTTATTAAGTCACAGTATAGTTATAATACTAATCAACACAGACACTGACACTGTAACACACATACACACACACTATTATCCAGTGACCGTTAGTCCAGAGAATAAAGTGGCACAAAGTTACCAAAGACTTCCCCTGACCTTTCAGACACAGGCTAAAGTAGCCATGGCCCTCACAAGGCTTCTCTGTGCTCTGCTGTGCAGTTTAAAGACATATGTTTCATCTTTGACTCAGTCTGCACTGTTTACATCCGCATGCACACGCGCACATTCAAACTCACATATAGGAAGCTGAAGGCCTCTTACCCTTGAGCACTGTCTGCGGAGGCTGAAGCGCTGCACCATGACTGACCGTGACAGACTGGACCGGACACTCGTACACTCACTCTCTTACCAGAAACACGCACCCTCTCCAGCTTATCACTCTTTACCACACATCCGCACAGCCTCTCTCACACAAACACGCACACACACTGAAGTCTGTATCCAGATGTATCCAGATGTGCTCCTGCTGCTACATAGTGCTGAGTCTACTGAAGTACAGAAAGAGAGAGATGGAGAGATGCACTCTGCTGTCCTGCTCTCTACTCATACCCACTATAAATTCTGTCTCTCTCTCTTTCTCTCTTTCTCTCTCTCTCTCACACACGCACACACAGGGCTGTCTCATGCTTCCTGACTGTAAGCTGAGCGACGTTGCTAGGGGGTGTGAAGGGGGAGAGAGGGGGAGGGTTCCTTCCCCAGAGAGAGAGAGAGAAAGAGAGAAAGTGAGAGAGAGGGAAAGAGGATAGAGCATAGAAAGAAGGTTTGTAGGGTATAATGGGGAATAAATTGGGTGTGGTTACCTTTATAAATGATAGATAAATGTCACACAGACCCATACAGCCACACACACACACACGCGAATATACAAACACACCACACCCATCCGTATCATATACAGGAAAGAGCTATATGCTTTCTAGTAACATCATCGTGCTAAATCATTAATGATGCTAATTTTCTTAACACTGCTAACTAGAGTTAAACATGTAAAGACCACTAAAGGCAGTCTTAAGTCTTAATAAATTAAGATTATTCCTGAATATAAAAATGAAAAAAAGAAAGAGGGAAAGCTTTGCGCATTCATCATCACGCATTATGCATGATATATACTAATAAACAGTATTTCCTGCTATAATTTGTAAACATCAAATAATATACATCCAAAAAATGATTCACTGCTATTATATTACAGCCTTAATACATCTTTGCATTGTAAATTTTGGAAGTAAACAATGGTGAGGTTATCATTCATCACTTCTTCTCAAAAACAAATACAGAATCACTACCCAAAGTCAGCTGAATACACCCAGATTCATAAATATTTAGATGTTAACAAAGTTATTTTAGGTGTACAGCTCGGCGTATTGGAGCCCAAAATCCACAATTAATATGACTGTCCTGTAATAAAGTGCAGACTTTCAAATCCGGTAATTGGGGTTGCAGCTATTACCATTTTCATATATAGCTATCCTCGTTTTTAGGGGCTCAGGAGTAATTGGACAGAGGAGTGCTCAGGTGTTCCATGGCCAGGTGTGTATTATTCCCTCATTATTTCACTTACTACTAAGCAGATAAAAGATCTAGAGTTGCAAGTGGTCAGCTCAGAAGACCTTGGATAACAACTGTGGTGGATGACAGACAAATACTTTCCCTGGTGAAGACAAACCCTTCACAGCACTTGGCCAAATCAAGAACAACTTCCAGGAGGCTAATCTGTGTCAACAGTCAACTATCAAGAGCAGTAAAAAACAGAGTAAATACTGAGGTATGCAAACCAAAATCAGGGTGACCATATCAGAGAAAAGCCTGAACATCTTATGGAGCCACGGGGACGAAGACCAACTTATATCGGAATGATGGGAAGAGAAAAGTAAGGACGAAAGAATAGAATAGTGAGATGCAAATGCAGAGATACAGTATTTAATGAGAATAACCATGAGGAAGTCAGTGGCTGGATTAGGCAACTAAAACAGTGGGGCAAACAGGACTCAAAGACAGGCATAAGTAACACAACGGGCATAAGCACAAATCAGTCAAATCAATCTAAAAGTCAAGAGAACAGAAATCTATGGCTCAATAATGTCACAGGAACACGGCAATACCTCACAAGGAGGCAGAGAAAGAGTCTGGGTATAAACGGGCTGGCCTAGAGAGGGGATGTAGAGCAGGTGTGTGAAAGGGGAGGAGTCAGCTCTCAGAACTCAGGAGAAGCTGATCTCTGAGTGGAGGAATGGCGTGTGGGCGTGACAAATGCATATCACCTCATTTGGAGGTAGTGTTATGGCATGTGCATGTATTGCTGCCAATGGAGCCAATTTCCTTGCAGTTATTGATGATGTGACTGTGGACAAAAGAAACTTCTGCAAATTCTCAAGTGTATATGGCTATACTGTATTATCTGCTCAGATTCTGTCAGAAGCTTCAACGGTGCTTTCCACTGCAGATGGACAATGAAAAGAAGGTTATTGTGAAAGTACACTAAGATATTGGTAAGGCTAAGAAGAGGAATGTTCTGCAATGGCAAAGTCAGTCAATGGCTCAATCTAGTCGAGCATGCAATTCACTACTAAAGGTAAAATTGAAGATAAAATGTTTTTAAAACAACCAAGAAGTGAAGAGAGCTGCAGTAAAAGTCTGATAGAACATCACCAGGGAAGGGACTCGTCTGTGGGTTCCAGACTTCAGATAGTCATTGGCTGCAATAGATTTGCCACCAAGTATTAAAAAAGACAATTCAATTATGATTATTTTAGTTTACTATTGATGACTATAATGATGATTAAAATAATTTATGGTTATTTTAGTTCCCTCTGAGATCCTAAAACTATTTCTGAAATTTCATCTGCTTTGGTTATAAATACCCTGAAATTAAAACTGAAAGTCCGCTAACCCTCCATTACGCTATGCTGGACGTCAACGTCCAAATATTTATGGATCCAACTGTATAACAAAATGCATTTTTTAAATGAACAAAAATCACACACACATACACACACACACACACAGTTCTAATAGAAAAACCCTTTGACCCCTAGTGAAAGGTCACAACTCCTCATGGCTTTCCAGAGACTATAGCTTGCAAAAGGCCCCTATGTTTCCATGGCAACACATCAAATGACCTCATCGACCTTCAGCTGCATCAGAGCTGAGCAAAATCTGTCTCTCACAAATACACACACAAACACACACATGTCTGGATGAACCCAGACAAACACACATGGACACGTGTTTGTGTGTGTGTGTGTGTGTGTGTGTGCATGTATGTGTGTGTGTGTGTGTGTGTGTGTGTGTGTGTGTGTGTGTGTGTGTGTGTGCATGTATGTGTGTGTGTGTGTGTGGGTTTGTATGCAAGCATGTGTATCTGTCTGCCAAGCTCTCCTCGCAGCCAGTGGGGACTGGCTTTGTATTAGAGCACCTTCTAGTGGCCGATTTGAGTCTTAACTCTCCTTTTCACTCTTACTACATTGTGCTCAGTCCTGCAGCCCAGTTATCATTTATAACTCGCTACAAACCAGCCTAACCCACATATAATGTTGCCCTTAATATGTAATATCACACTGTGTCTATTCACAATTTATGTGTAAGATTTATCAAGGTTTCCTGATTCAAAGATTTCACAAGTGGCTTGTAAGAGTAATTTCCCCAAATTCGCCTGGATCGAAACATCAACATCAGAACACAGGATTTAATGGAATGAACACTAACACATTACACTTACTGAGCTACTGTTCAACACTGCTGCCTTGTGCTCTGCACTTGGTAGAAGTGGTAGAAGGTAATTTACTACCATCAAATTACCAAATTCCACCTGAGCCACACTGGCTATGTTCACCTCAAGAGCCACTGGTCAAATTAGATAGTTTGCTCCGATTTTTTGCTACATGGCCACAAATCTGTTACATTCAGGCAAAAAATTTGGTTTTGTAGTAATCTGGCAATGTGAATATTGGTCCTAGATCAGAATTCATGTCATGTCAATGATTTGTTTGGCCAGTGACACGAGAAAACAAAAATACAGCAGGCCTTTGATCAGTCTGGGTAGGCCTATCTGTGTCTCCTTCAAACCAAATAAAAGAAATCAAGAGTGTGAAAACACACAAACACTAAATATGCAAGTCTGTATGAGGTGTAAGATGGTGGTAACACGTGTGTCAGGAAGGAGTATTAGGGCTGTATGATCTGTAAATTGAGGAAATTATAAGCAGATACCCCACCATAGACCCTAATCTTAAATGATAGGATCTCCTTAGTTCACTGAAACAAAAGCCTCTAAAGACTTATTTCTTACCTTCTCTGCCTCCTCAGTTGATTGGTAGCCAAGGCTTGTGTCCAAAAGGGCGGGGCTATTGGGTGCGTCGGAGGAGGAGGAAGAGCATGAGTGCTCCGCCTGCAGCACTGCATCGTGAGTAGCATGGCGAAGGATCAGGGGGCTTCCTCTCAAAGGTGGGTCCACCGCGGTCCCGCCCCCTTTGGCCCGACGGCTCTGCAGGCTGGTGCCTCGCCTCATGCCGGTGGGCAAGGCACTGCCACATCCGCCAATGGCAGCTGCAGAGGGGGCGGGACCAAAGCGCAGGTCAATCTCAGGATCAAGGGTTTGGTCCGAAAGCTCACATTTAGGATCCTCGCAAAGAGGAACGAATGAGAAAGAGGGGGAGCAATGGAAGGAGCCAACTGAATGTGGGTGAAGCATATATTTACGTCGAGGCTTAAAGAACTGCCTCAGGCTCTGGCCCAGCACTCCCATCCCACCCAAGGCGTTGTGGGTAATTTTGGACAAAGCATGCTGAGACTGTAGTGACCCCTTGACCCCTGATCCCGAAAGTCTAAATCGCTTGGATACCAGGGAATGCCTGCTGGCCTGTGGAAAGAAGCGCCGCTCTTTTTTGCGGGCAAGGATGTCAAGAGTACTGCCAGCGTTATCCATTAGAGGGGGCTAGTGTGCTTCTTATTCAGAAAGGCCAGCTAACAAGAGTTTGGATCTGACATTCAATCAATCGATATGTTTTTCAGTGGGCTTGAATCTGGTCGGCAGCATTCTATTGGCTCTCCTGAGGTCATGCATCGGTCAGTCAGCTGAAAAGCATGCTTATCAGACAGAGGAAAAACAACATGGGCCATTCATTATTGGTGGAGGTTACGAGAACGAAGTGAGAGACAAATAAACCGACACACAGGACAACTGCTAGGGCAATATTGAAAGTCAAGCTCAGGAAATGTTTAGGATGCAGGACTGGGCAATTTGAACTGCCTGGTATTGAGGTCCAAAAGTTTGTAGACATGCCCTCTCATTGGTGAATTCAGGTGTTTTAAAGTCCGCACAGGTGTTCAACTGTGAACGCAACGCTCAGAAACAGCTGCACATGAGCCTAAGTCAGCTAAAAGGGTATAAATCCTTCAGCTCACACCTGTAAGAGGAATTAGAGAGGTGTTTATAATCCAGAACTGATCACCCAACATCAGTAAGTTACCTCACTCATGCTCTTGTGGTTGAAAGCAATCAAATGCTCACAGTAATGTTCCAACATCTACCATAAAGCCTTCTCAGAAGACGAGAGGCTGTTACAACAGCAAAGGGGGAAAAAAACAACTCACTATTACAAGCCTTGTTTTTGAAGAAACCCTGGACAAGCAGGTGTCTACAAACTTTTGGACATTTAGTGCATCATGACAAACAAAGCCATACAATAACACTCCAGCAAATCAAACACAAACCTGCAACACAGTCACAAACCAGCAATACAATCACAAACCAGTAACACAACCACAATCCAGCAACACAATCACAAACCAGCAGTGGTTTGAAATCTGGTGCAGATTTCTGCACATATAATCTGCCATTGCTGTTGCTCCATTGTCGTTGTTTCTGCCGGACTGGAGCTTGAGCTGGTATAAGTTTTGGAGGAGTCATTTTGTGTTACATAACAGTCACCTAACTCGGTAACAGATTTTGGAAACGGCTCGCTTTACTGCCCTCTTTTACAAATGTGAGATTTGTACTTGACAAAGGAGGCAACAGTGTTTGAGGTACATGGTATGTCAGTTCTACATGCTAAACTCTCAATGCTCGCACTAGTATGACAATGTAAATACAGCTTTCCATTGATAACAATAATTAATCACTTGTATTAATGACAGGGCAAAATATATTGGGATATCATTTTTGGCAATGTGTCCCTCCGGTGGAGACAAGTTTGCCCAGTGGAGAAGGAAAGTGCAGATCTACGCCATCTGCTGGTTGCATTCAATACTTATAATTCTGAATTGTCTTTCACTTTGCCAAGGGCATTTTGACCACTTTCTGTCCTAGCAGTATAATAGTCTTTTAAATTCCGAAGAGATTACAATAAGTATAACACAAGAAAAATCAGATAATGAATTTTCTAACCACATATAGTTTATGAACGCGACCCGGCAGTGCAGATATCAAAACTTCATATTAAAAATATATATATATACTCCCTATAATTACAACTGACCATGGCCTGTAAGCTGTGCTTTTGTGTTAAAAAGTCATATAGACATCACCAGGTAAAGGCATGTGAGTTTACTACACATTCATATCATTACAAAGATTAGAGGAGAGAAAGAAACAGAGAGGCACTTACCATCAGATCAGCACAGCCAGGCTTTGGTCAAAATACAGGATCAGCTAAAGAGAGTAAGACAAGTACAAAAGAATTAATAAGACAATAGATAAAGTTAAATAAATAAATAAATGTTCCTCATTTTAAAATATTTAATCAATATTTAATTCATATTTAATAATTTCATAAATGTTTAATTATTCATTGTATGACTTTTTACTGAATTTGATATAACAAAAATATTCACATGACAATTAATACAAGCAAAGCCAGGCTTGTGAACGGTAGTTGTCATTGGTAACAAGCACACTTTATGGTTTGGAAAACATCACATCTTCCCCAAATGTAGATATCAAGCAAGACATTTTGCAAGACATGTTCAAAGTTTTCTTCTTTACTTTTAGCACTGGAGCCACAAGGCTAAAATAGCTAACAAGCAATAAGAAAGCAAACCCTGACTTAATCATCACACACTTGTCTCAAATTCTTATTTTAAAAATTCAAATGTTTATATTTGTATCAAACGTGTTAGCATAGCACAGAATTCACACTTTTACCTTGAAAACACAGTCAGATGATACGTGGGGCGCTCAGTAGATAAATTATTCATCACAAATAATCCTGAACCTGTCATGATACAATATACTACAAGATCCTAATAAAATGGTGTTCCGATAAGAGTTACGTTGTAACAACATACCACTTGGCAACATTACTTAATAGTGAAGTTGTGACAATGTTGTGACATTGTAATCCTTTGTTTTTGTGTATGGAACTGTTAGCTTAAGCTTTTTTAATTCATATTCATGCTAGCACCAGAGGCTAACATTAGCGTAGCAAGAATGCTAAACCACCACCAGCAGGTTTAGAGGATAAAAACTGAAATCGAGTGACTGGTGGTAGAGATACAGAAGGTCCCAACAAGTATGTAGTTGCAAGTGTCGAATACACTCGAGAATCCACAATGCATACTTAAAAGCAGTCGATTTGTTTTGAGTGTGGTACTAACAGACACTAATATCCCACAATTAAGCGGGAAATGGAAAGGGAGGAACTTCTCACGTCTGGAAGATGGCGAAGAACGGCAATGCCCCTGATAGCAAGCGGATGGTGGACCATTGTTTGTTGGTGGGGCAAAGTTGGTGGTCCAGTGGTGTTTTGTTCAGGGTTTGGGGTGGCCTGCTGGTGGGTAAGCAGAGTATTGAACAAAGTACCATTTTTCATCCCTCGTTTTCTACTTACAGTCCAATTTACTTATTCTTCCTTTATTTCTTTCTTTCATTATCTTTCAGAAGTTAGTTTAGCAGTTCAATTTTTTATGTGTGTCAGGAACAACAATTTCAAATCATTTTATATCAGACTTAGTCGGTAGTTTGTAATATTGATCTTAGTTCATTTTCTAAAATGAAAGGTTGTACGCATTTAAAATCTGTGCCAACGTGATCAAGCCAGATGAGCGATATATGCTTGCTATCTGAGGCTTTGGAGGCTGCGGTGCTGACAGGACCAAAAATGCTGTAGAAATCGTTCAACCCAAAGCTGCCAAAACAGCCGGTAGTGCTACTTAATAATGCATGTATTTGTGCATGTGACAAAGCAGCCTTCAGGGTCCAGCTTGGTATGACAGGTTTGTCACAGTAATGTTTTATCACTTCCTGTTAGTAATTAACATGTAGCATATTAATATTCTAGGTACTAGCTTGCTAAACTCCCACTTAGTACATAGTACATACTGTGTAGTAATGGTGTGTAGTACACAATTAATTCACAGCCAGAATCTTTCTGATTATGAAAGTAACAATGTGGGCTTATTTTTGTTTCTATTCAGCCTCGTCTATTCAAACCTACAGACGGCAGTGGAGAGAAAGGACGGGGTTTAAAGAACGGGGAAACAAGGGGCCGTCTACAGTTAGCGTTAGCTTGCATATTCTTACATCACTAAGGTTTAGGGATGCTTCTATTTGCAGTAGTTTATTGGGTGCAACAGTAATACATAAACATATTCGGCTATTTATTATTTAGTATAGACAATTACTATGTGTTGTAATGTGTGACTTTATGGGTACTGTATGTAACCTCAAATTGACTTGCTTATGAGGATTCAGACACTGACATATCCATAAAATATAGGCGAAAAGTATGTTGTATAGTTTAAACAGTAGTAACAGCCATTGTTTTTGCCCCTTATTTTCATTTCTGTTTTTCATTTTTCATTTTTCAACAGTCCATATATTTTTTCCATATGTGTATGTCATCTATTTCATGCTCATGTCATGCTTTAAAAACACTGCTGTACAGCATGTACTGTATAAACCACTCCTTTTATCATACTCATAATGGTTAAGGGAGATTGTATCATAGATTCTACAAAACTGGCTGTTCTGCACTGAATGAAACACAATCAGATACATGCAAAGGTAGCTTTCGCTCTGTCTGTTGTCTCTCATACAGAAAAACATTACAGAACTGGATGACCTTAAGCGACATTTTCATATGGTGGGCTTATCCCCCACCATCCAATTTTAATTCTGTTCCAGTAATGCCGCCTGAACTGGAGGGGATTTAATGTTTTCTTGATTGCCTGCTGTATTTATTGTTGCTAAATCCTATTCTGGCCGGCAGAGGACAAAGCCTCTTTCTTGGGGACTGTGGAGACAGTTCCAGCTCTTCACCAGCTGTTTGGAGATGCATCTTAAACTAGTAATACAGAACAACTGGAGTCCATTTGGATCCAATTTTTCAAGCATTGTCTGAGATTTAGCATTAAACACTCAAACCTAATATTAAGTTTTAAAACCCATCCCAGTGCAACATGGCTTCAAAGGGGAATCTCACAATTTCCCATTTCCTTTTTTAATGTATAAAGTCTGTATAATACATTGGTTGAGGTGTAAACAAAGTAATGCAGATTGGTTTGATGTGAAGTGGTTAACTGTAGAGAAACCTACCGAATCTGATTTCTTTACAGCGGTGCTGACGGGAAACAGTCAAAATGTCTACAACACATATATAGCCATTTTATTTGCTATTCAAAACTACCAGTGAACCTTACACGTGCCTGTTCTGCAGGCCTTCTAATGGCAGAGTGGAGTTAAAATGTCTACAATTTGCATTATCTTGCATATTCATAGATCACTGAGGTTTAGGGATGGTTCTATTTGTAGTATATTCTTGGGCATAACAACAATACATACAAATAATCAGCTATTTATTATTCAGTATAGACAATTATTATGTATTATAATGTGTGACTTTAGGGGTACTTTACGAAATCTCAAACTGACTTGTTTATGTGGTTTCTGACGCTGACATATCTATAAAAAGTAGGTGAAAAAAAGTATGTTGTAAGCTTCTAATGGTTAAAAATACACTTGTAATATAATCAAATGAAACTTAAGTTAAACTTAAGAAAAAATTACAACATAATTTAAAGATTTGTAAAAAAAAAAATAAAAAAATACAATTCAAGGCCGAGCTGAGGGATCCCCAAAAACTTGCATACAATGGCTGCGTTGAAAAGGGGTTAATTAGACCAGGCGGGTAGTGCTCACATTAAACTAAAAACTGTTTTAGACAAAGAAACACTTCTTCAAGGGTGAGCAAGCATTTGCTGTAAAAGACAAGCTGTCGGACGCATATTCAGACTTTCTAGGCTAGTCTGTTGTAGCCCTCTGGTCTGCACCAGCCCATAATTATATTTTTGGCTTATAAGTAGTTATGTTAAAAAAGGCAAGTTTATGTCTGTTTATATTTAATGCTATTCTGAAAACTGTTATTAAGAAATCTTACGACAAAATGCAAACGCAACATTGAGGATGTGGGGTGTAAAACCACCTCTTTATGACTGGAAATATGTAATACATGGACAAAAGAAGTGGATACCCGAACACCATGTTCATTTGTGCTTGTTGGTCATTTCATTCCAGAATCACGTTCATTAACATGAAGTTGGTCCCCATTTGCTGCTGTAACAGTCTTTACTCTTTTGGGAAGGTTTTTCATCCGTAAATACATTCATGCGTAATACACATAATACACTCATCACCAAAAGTATAGCTGCACCCAGAAGAAAGTGTCAGATTGCAATGCTATAGGGAAGGAAGATAAAGGTTACCATGAACAATAAATAATGATAAATTTAGACTGATATGGGCAATATTTATTGAGCTACACATACAGAAGTAGGATCTCTCAGTATGGCGTTGGGCCACCATGCTTTCTAATGCAACATGCCACACGTCACAGCATGGAGTTGTAGAGGTTCCTAATGGTGTCCAGCTTGAATATTCTCACAGAGTTCCTGCAGATTTTGCCATATGGGTGGAGGTGGCGTGACACATCTTGGCACTAACCACGGTACCTCCACATACAATCGTGCAATCACGACTGTTGAGTCAGTCAGATAAGGCCCGTCTTTGCTTCTGTCACATGTGCGGCTGAGCGTGAAACTTGAATCATTCGTCATGCCTCACAGTGTCAAACCAAGTTTACCCTAAGTCACACCTGTGTGCAGCTATTTGTGCAACTGCTTTTTTGCACAAAAAGTGTACGTAACTTTTCGATGGTCTGGCAAAAGTAGTGATACGGGTTATTTTTTATCTGTTCCAGCATATCAAACCTCTGAAAAGCTATATACTGCGACCAAGTTGGGTGGCATTGGGGAGGAGGTGGTCAGAGTAAGAGAGCTAGGTGAAGCATTATGTCATAGAGCTTGCTTTGTGAATGAATTCACTGTCCTAGTGAAGCAGGAAACAGCTTTGCTCGATGGTTATCACTAAGTTAGGTCACTGTATGCTGTTTCAGTGTAGTTATCTCTGATATTGTCAATATATATCTGAAGTACATAACATAACCACTGTTCTGGGAGACCAATCCCAAAAGTCATCACCATAAAGACATGGTGAATATGTGCAAGCCAAACCAGCAGCATTCATTCATTGTTGACCAGTCGGTGATAACATGATTGATTTGTTGATAAGTTGAACTGCTGTACAGCATTCTGTAATGATTAGCACAAAGTAGGACAATGCTAGCCAATGTTTCCTCCCTCTCTCTCTCTCTCTCCCTCTCTCTTTCTCTCTCTCTCTCTCACTCACCTCTTCAAAAGAATTCTTTCTCTCTAAAGAATGACATATTTTTACGATTCACATTATTGTGACTAAAGGGACTACTTATATAGTAGTGTTATACAGTAACAACAGCGCACCAATGGAGTGGGCAACATGGCATTATTGTAGTAATGATAAATGACCATATGCTTTCCTGATAATATCATAGACAGTATAGAACTTCGACTAAACTCTCTGCTACATTACAAAGAGAGCATACTTAGTCCTGATTAACTGGATTTAGTGCAGTGCAGAGTGTAAACCTTTTAACAATAATCACGCTATTCAAAGTGTTTGGTGGCATGTAGTGCTACTGATCCTTTTAGTCTGTTTTAGCTTATCAAGCCTCTGAAAAGCTACATATGGTGACCAAATTTGGTTGGACTGGGGAGGGGGTGGTCAGAGTAAGAGAGTTTCATTCAGAATGACCTTTAAGTGCAAATTGTGCAATAAGTGAGTTCATGGGGATATTTCTGAAGACCTGTGAGAACACCAAATCTGTCCTCTTGACACCTGAAAAACCTGCTTTTGTTCATCCTTCCCCTGTAAGAAGAAAGCTCAATGCCATGAGCCTGAAAGGATGTGTAGCTCTTAAGAAGCTGTTGGTGCTCTTAGAACAGTGGACCAACCACCCCAGTGCCATAACCCTTAACTTGCATTGAATGGCTACGTTGAAAAGGGGATCAGGCACTACTTACAGATTTTAAGTAGTTTGAACAAAAATAGACGAGCTGTTGCATGCACATTCAGACTTTCTTTGGTTGTCTAGTCTGTTGGATGTAGGCCCCATCAATGTTCAGACACTCTTGCATCAAAGAATTGTGCCAGATTTAGTGGATGCCTTCCCTGCACAATTGAGATTAGATTTGGCCACTGCTGGTAGACCTGTATGACCATACCCTTCCATACACCTGCAAATTCAGCTACTTCCTTCACACAATGGCCTTTGGCATGCCCAAATGCAATCACTCCTTTTAGCCGATCATTAACATCTGCTTTGGACCCATTTTCGAACAAGACGTTTACTGCACTACACCACCTCAATGTATGAATCCCACCACACACCCTGTATGTATATATAGCCCCATCATTCTCATGCTGCACCATCTGCAGGAACCTGAAGTTACTACTGCCTTAAACACGCAAGGTGACTCAGTATCTATTAGAAGTGCATCAAGTATATAGATTTTACAGTCACTCCATGCATAGCGTCTTGCACTTGTGTAAAAGATGAAAGGCTGCGTTATACACCACATCTCGTAAACTAGTGTATCATCCTGTAATCTTGAGTTTACCAGTAAATATGACTTTACTGACCGTTTGACTGCTGTTCAGACACCACTCGAATGCAGAATGTATGACATTACAATATTCATGCAGTTGCATCAGCAGCTTCAGAAGAATGCAGTGTATACCCCTAATTTCTAACTGGATTTGTATTTGGATTTGCCACTTTGTTCAGTGACAGTTCTGGCTCTGCTCATGACACAGAGGTTATTGAGAGGGAACAGAAGGTGTCAAGAGCTGTGTGTGTGTTTGTGTGTGTGTGTACATGCGCTGACAGAGCACATTATCACATATACTGTCTTATGATAGGTGTGTACACATTGCCTGAGAAAACAACAGACCTTCTGGAATAGCACACACACACACACACACACACACACACACACATACACACACAGCCCTGTTAAAGGTGAATCAGTGCATGTCTGGAGAACAAAGGCCTTCTGGAAATCACTGTGCTCTCTCTCTCTCCCTCTCTCTCTCTCTCACACACTCACACACACACACACACACACACACACACACACAGACTCACACATACACACACTGTGTAGTGCAGCAGCCATTCAGTAACGATCACCATGTCAAAGTGCCATTGTTTGATTGTCTCTGCTAAGCTGACTCACATCAATGGGCACAGTGTGGTGACACCTCTGTGGGAAGAGGTCCAGCGCATTCTCTCTGTGTGTTTTTGTGTGTGTGTGTGTGTGTACAGTATGCAAGCGTGAACACCAGAGGAGGGCAGCGTCTGGTACATTTACTGAATGCCCCATCTATAGGTTAGGAAGTGTGTGTGTGTGTGTGTGTGTGTGTGTGTGTGTATGATTTTTGCTTTTTGACACTTTCAATTAATGCATTCTGGGCAGTTCTGGGCTGGTATTTGTTTTTTTTTTGTCCATGTGGGGTCCAAAGAGTCAGAAAATCTGAAAAACAACCAACCAATAAAATGCACCCAGATTAAAATTTTAAATTAAAACATGAAATGAACATCACTGGTTACTGCTAGAAGACTCTATTTAACTGGTTTTGTAGCATTGTGCAAATGAATCAAATTGTTTATTAATCATTTGTGAATTTTATTGAAAGATCTGCTGTTTTATAAAAGAACTAAGCCTCTTACATCTGTGCATTACAGTGATTTTTAGCACATTCAAAGTGGAAAGGCGCTAACATGTCTTATAAACATGTAATTAAATAGGACTTCTGTATAATTAAATGGTTAAGATGTAAACAAAGCCATTCAGAGTGGTTTGCTGTGGAATCTAGAGAAAATGGAGTGGTGACACTGGTGACCAACAGATAGATGTCCAAGTGATGTCCAAGCATCCCTCACAGAAAGCTTTTACACAAAGAGGGGTTTGCAAGTTTGGACCGCGACTTTAACATGATGGTGGTAGTATGTGATTGAAGGAGTGGCGAGAACTCTGTATTTCTGGGTGTTGCTAGAAGGCCATCCCCCCTTGTAAATCTGGTAGGACTGACATATGATTAAGGAACAGGGAGGAGGTGGGGCGCTGGTGGGGACTGCAAGGATTTCGTCACTGGAAAGGTAAGGATGTGAATATGTATGAATATGCACTAGACTGGAAGGACGAGAGGTTCCAGGCCTGTACCTCCCTGCAAACTTTAGTTACTCCGTAACTCCATCACGGATGTTGTCTGATGCCTGAGACATTGTTCTACATTGTACTCTTCTGTTTAAATGGCATATCTATTTCAGCACAATCTACTTATTAAACAAAAACAAGCCACATTCTAAGTGCATTTGTCCGTAAAGGCTGTGTAATCCGGCCTTGGTGCCTGAATTCTTTGGCGCACACACACACATTTGTGCTCTCATCGCCTATTTAAATAACTGGTATTGCTTCAGAGTACGGCAACCTGATCCTTTATGACCTACTCTGAGTGGGTCACAGAGCAGCAGGTCAAATGCATGGAGCATCTCCAAGACAGCAGATCAAGGATCAGGATCTGTGAAATGTACTCTGTCTGAAACACCTGACCTAGATGGGCCCCCTACACCAGCATAGCAGAACTCACACAGAACTCACAAACGCATATGGTAGGGATGGCACACACCACACTGTCACGCTCACCATGGCAATGACTAAAATGTTACCTTGATATCACACAGATATTACAAGTTACCCATCAAAGTGTTATGTAGTTTGGTAACTAAGGTGTTTTTTAGATTTGCACTGGGGGCTAATATAGCTAACAAGTAATGGGAGTTTATACGCACCAGTTATTCTTGGCAAATGCAAAGGCGTGCATGCCTACAAAATTGTCTGTGGTTTGTCTGTTCTTTTGCCCATTCTTATAGTTAATAGTCCATCACACAGTGTCAGAGACTGCATAAGCAATTCTGATTATTATAAGCTTCTATTACTGTCTAGCCTACAGTAGTCTTGTAGCTCCAGACAAAACTAATGAAGGATGCATATTTTAAAGTGGCGCTCTCCCAGACGCAAATCTGACATATTGCCAAATATGCACATATAGCATAAAGTGTTGGGCATATGTTTCATAATATGTGCACATATAGGCTATATACATATATAAGTATCAAATATTGTACATACAGTATATACATATATAAACATACAGCATCACTCAAAAGTTTAGACACTGCTACTCATAGAAGGTTTCCTTAATTTAATCTTAATGCTCTTCTTTAGATTACAAGTGAAGACATGAAACTATAAAACAGCACTCATAGAATTATGTAGTTACCTTAAAATACCTCCAAAATGGAAAAAAAAACATAAAAAAGCATAAAAAGTTTTGCACAACAAAATATTACAGTATGTTAAATACTGTAATAATACAGTAAATTAAAGGTGGGAGATGAGGCAAGAATATAATACTGTGATACATCAAGAGTATATGTAGTATATCACCATATTTACATCTCATCAGTTGTAACTGTTAAGTGTAAACCTGTAGAGTCTTTAAGACAATGAAAAACATCCATTTAGTTGGGTGTGTCTAAACTTTTGAATAAAACAAGGTATATAACATGAAGCTAATACATGTGAATAATATATTCCATCTATATATGACTAATGCTTTCTATAATCTATGGTTTAATATATGTTATTTATGTATGTCGATACATGTCTAAAATATTCATTCATTATCTAGGACCACTTATCCTCCTGGTCTGCAGGGAGATGCCTATCCCAGAACTCGCTGGACAGGAAATACCTTGGACAGGTTGCCAGTCCGCCCACACAGGCATGCAAACTCCACACAAAAGGAACCCGGTCACCAAGTCAGGGAATCAAACCCAGACCTTTCTTGCCATAAGACAACATAACTACCCACTGCACCACCATGCCACCTCTTGGTCCATGCTGTCACGATTGCCTCTTCTTCAGTTTCTACAGAATTTTCCATATCCCAAAGTACTGTTGGTTTCAGATCCAATGACTGGGAAGGCCTCTGAACATTGAACTCACTTTCCTGTTCATCAAACTAGTTTTGCTTTGTGAAATGGTGCATTATCGTGCTGAAAGTAACCATTAGAAGATGGTAAAAACTGCGGCCGGAAAGGGATGCACATGGTCAGCAACAATACACAAATAGGTATTGGCATTCAAGCAATGATTGTACTGACAAAGCTGAAGTGTTACACCACCTCCACCAGCCTGGATTACTGACACAAGGCAGGTTCAGTACTCATGCTGTTGGCTCAGATTCAGACCTGACCATCTGTGTGCCTCAGCAGAAATGAAGATTCATCAGACCAGGCTACATTTTTCCGGTCTGTCCAGTTTTTATGAGCCTGGGCCCGCTGCAGTTGCAGCTTTCTGTTCTTGACTGATCAAAGTGGAATCTAAAGGGTAATCCATGTATTTCAGCACATTTCATATATTTGAAATCCACATATTATCATACATCAGATTTCTGTATGGGGTATTTTTGGCATACTGTTTAGCATGGTAGTATGTAGTTTTGGATGCAACCAAAGTGTTTGAATGACACCAGAACAGGACCACATTTAACATTCACTAAAGAGACGTTAGCCTCCAACACTGATCAAGAACCACCTAACATGCCTAAATTCTTTCACTGGTACATGACAAATGGCATGATGTAGAGCATGAAAAATCCTACAAGATTTAAATATTAACTCATATATATGAACTTATGAACTTGTATATCGTCACTCTCCAAAGAACACGTGTATTTCCATTTTTTTCTTTTATACTTTTAGGCATCACTGGAACACAGCAGTTGCTGTTTACACAGTGTAAAAATTCATGATGAATGGAGCAACAGAAATGGCCCAACTTGCTTGGAAAAAATGTCTGGTTCCATTGACTTACATTAAAATTAAATTAGGTTTTTGCCCTCTCCTGTAAAGTTGCCATTTTGGAAATACTTGTTTTTCCTTGAACAGCGATGACATGCACATATAAAGGCAAGCTTATTTATATTTAGGCACTCAAGGCAACTATCATCAAAATCTATATGAACCACAGTAATCAAACCACTCTATAGAAGTACACGTGAATGAATGTCTGTTTCTCAGGTCAATCAATAAAGCGCCATATTAACGTGCCACTCCCGGCTAACCATGACTGCATTAAGACCTGTTCTCCTATTCAAGGATTAGGCCTGGTATCAGACTAAAAGGATTTGGAAGGGAGAATCACTCCATTCATTAATCCAGCACTAAAGACTTACCTCATGTTTGGAAAATCTTCTGCAAAGTATTTTATTTTTATTTTTATTTACACATACATATGGGTTCCCTATATATATATATATATATATATATATATATATATATATATATATATATATATATAAATGGTTGAAAATCTTAATAATCTAAATAATCTAAAAATCTAATCAGTCTACAAAAGAGTCTGCAAAATAATGGCCAGTATATTGTCACTGTCCAAAGAAAAACAAGTATCTCCAAAATAGCAACTTTACAGGAGAGGGCAAAAACCTAATTTAACTTTAATGTAAGTCAATGGAACCAGACTTTTTCCCAGAGTGATTTTGTGCCATTTGTGTTGTTCGATTCATCATGCAATTTCCACACAGTGTAAACAGCAGCTGCTATGATCAAATGATGCATAACTTTTCACTGGACAGCGGCGATATGATTGTGCATAGACAAATCCAGTGTAAACGCTGTTGTAGACTGAGTTAGTCCTGATGAATTTAGGCTTGGCTGAACATGTCCAAAACACGATTCCCTGTCTTCATCCAGACTGTCCAAACATGATGTCATCACAAATCCGGGAAGCAGGCCATGGGGCAGAAGTCAGGACCTGTCTGACCCCATGTGAAATCAGCCATGTAAAAGCCTCTCTGACACATTCCTCACCTAGCCCTGGAATTTTAAAAGGTGGCCCTAATCCTGGTCCTAACAAGTGTTAATGAGATTTAATGACACACTTCCATGCCTTAACTTCCACACCTTCAGTGAGTAACCAAAAGCAACTACTGCTGCTGCTGCTCGGACATATGAATCACCAGAGTTTACAGAAGGATCAGTATCAGCAGTAATAAAGTGGGACTACAGAACTATCACTGGCTACACAGTGGTCCAAATGTTATAGCAATGGTCAAAGGCAGCGGCCAGCGCATTAGTAAACCAGAGAAGGCTGTACTACTCACACCAGCGTGTCTCGGGTCAGTCCCACTGCTGCAGTGTGATTTTAAGGCTCAGCTGTTTGAACGTGTTTCTGCTCAGGACGGATTACGCGAGCAGAAACGTCACGGCGCAGCGAGTCAACGTGAGAACAGGAGTTGTTTTCACACCTGTATTCCGTCAAGCCACGCCCCTGCGGTGGGATTGGCTAGTTGTCTCCCGGCGCCTCTGCAGCGATAGGCTAGGTGTATAACGCCATTCGGCGGACCGCTGGCGAGTATGTATTATTTGCCAATCGTAGTGCACGTGGGCGTGGTTTGTCGGAAAATAGGTGGGGAAAATAACGCCTTGTGCATGTCCGTACAGTGGCCTGAGCAGGAGAGAGAGAGAGAAAGGGAGAGAGAGACTGCCTGTATGGTGGGAAGCCCTGGGGGGGGCGCGATAACTAAACACATGGTCGAAGAGCATTAACGCCCTGTCCACCCTCCTACGGTGTGTGTGTGGGTGTGGACCAAATGGACAATTTGACCGTCACGTCTGGATGGTCTTTTCAAGTACTAAAGTAGAAATACGTGATTTATGGGCATGTTACAACTGAATTTGTGTTGAACTCCACAGATTTCCACTTTTTAACGCCTCCATAAGTAAATGATTAAGATATAAGTGGTCTGGCGTTCTAGACAAAAGGACAGTAGAACCCTACGTGTTTAACGTCTGCCGAAGCTACATTCAAAATCAGTTATTTCATGAAATACACACTGCCTGTTGCTTCAGACATAGTACCACATTAGCATGCTAGCTAGCTAGCTGTAGCAGGTTTTATGTTCCAAATATAGTTCAGGTTTTACTGTGTTCTCTGTTATTTTGTATCTATAGTAGGTTTTGAAGGAACCTTTTGTACCAATTATACCTTAAAATAGCAGCTTCAAAATCGTATAGATGGCCTTATAATAGCGAGCAGTGGGGCATCTGTTTGGGTCTATGTGGGCCATATGCGTTTTTATATATGTGGGCCACTTTTGGCTAACTTGCAGTTTGCCAGTAGGCAGTTCTGCCGTATCTCTGCCAGGCATCGAACAGATCTGTTTCAGTACATGAGGGCCATATGAGTTTGTAGGAATGCGGGCCACTATTTGGCTAACATGCAGTTTGCCTGTAGGTAGCACTGCTGTATTTGTGCCAGAAGTGGACCAGATCTGCTTTGGGACACATGGGCCAAATGCATGTTTTAAGTATGTGGGCCACCATCTTTGTCAGATGTAGCCCACATCTGCATGCTATCTGTGTGGCGTCTCGGTCATTGCCAAAAATATGTTTTAGGGCTAAACCTTACTGCACAGCTTCCTAAAGCAATGACTAAGCCATCAGGTAATGTGTTAGCGATTGTTTTGTGAATTAGTTTTCTGTAACTTTCAGAGGTATTAAGTGCTTTAAACGTGTGGTTCCCATTACCACCACTCAAATACTGTCTCGGGAGCTTTCTCTAGAAAGGCACACTTCACACTGCACCTCTCTGGATGACTTTGTTTACGTCTTAGTTATTGAATTATGCCAAACACTGTTTGTTTGTTTGTCTGTAGTTTGTAGAACTTCAGCCTGCTTTGGATCTCAAGGTCACTGGTGAGTTCAAGGCAAAATGCAGCCAAGAAACTCAAATACATTATCAGGTTATTTATACCACACACACTACACATACCCTAAGATGCCAGTTTATTAGGTACTCTTTTGTATTTACATTCATTGACCGTTTGATCTGGTATGCATAACATACTGGTGCATTTTGTAGGTCTGCAATCAGTAGGCCTCATTCACAAGATAGTGCACCACTGCTGGCCGACTAACGGCAAAGCTGATGGATCACTGGTGTTGTGCAGTGATTAAGCATAGTATTAGACCAAATGCCATTTTTCATCACTCTTTTCCCACTCAGAGTACAACAGATTTGTTCTTCCTTCATTTCTTACTTTCCTTACTTTCCTTGTCCTTATCAACAACAACGTTTTCAGCTAAATTGTTTAAAATCAGCCCTAGTCCATATTATTCCTCTCTCTGTTGTTTGTAATATTTGTCCTAGTTTATTAAATCAAATATTAAATATTAATATAATATAATATAATATAATGTATTATAATATAATATAATATAATATAATATAATTTTTTAAATATTAAATTTTAAATCTGTTAAGGGACACTAAAACTAGGTATATCTTGTACGCAGGACAGTAATCTGGGTGGCCTAAGGGTGGACCAGCAGTTGCAAACAGTCAGTGGGTTGCCAACCATATCAAGCCAGTGGGCTGATATATGCTTGTTATCTGGTCCCGACTGTTCTCAAAAAGAGATTTCTTCTTAAAAAGCACTTTTGCAGTTTTCAGAAAGATTCTGACATTCAACAATGTTTTCTTAATTGGGATTCGTTCTTAGGTGAGAACGCAATCTACACACACTCGAGAGAACAAACATTCTCAGTGGAAAGAGATCACCAGTAGAGCACCGCTGACCAGATAGGCTATTATTTGGGTGACTAACCATTTGCAACACAGCAGTAATACTAACATAGCAGTATTAGGTATTTCAGATAGTTGTACTGTGTTACCAGTATTATGTATTTTGGTATTAATGACCAAATTAGTATTACTGAAACTGAATATCTGTACTTTTTTTATTACTTGTTACAAACCCTAAATCCAGAACAGTTTTCCTTTTCTTTTGCCAGTCAAGGTGTGCATTTGAAACATATTTTTGGCTCCAAGCTGCCATTTTTATTTTATTAGGTTTTATTTTATTAGGATATTAACACAGTACCTATACTTTTGTCTGTACTTTTACCATCTCACATTCAACCCTGTTACACATTTATAGGAGCAGATTTGTAAGTTGACACAACTCTTTCAAATTCATACTCCAAACAAACTGGGGACAACATACCACCGGAAAGTTGTGTTGTCTATCCCAATCATAGGGAAATGCACTCCTCCTTCTATACCAGTTTAGAAGAAGCATCAAACGTCATCCCTTGACTCACCACAAGCTTATCCAGCAGTGGAAAGCAACACCAATGTTAAGTCTTGTTTTGCTTCTATTTATGTCACTTCTTTTGTTTGCCGCCAAACATGAGCGGGCTGCAATGTTTGCTGTTCCTTTCATTGGATACCTGTCCTTAAATGATCTAACCGCGAGCAGGACCTTCATTGTGATTGAAGGAGTGAATGTTGGACTGATGGCAGACTCAAAGCTACAGTGGCTCACAATCACTTCTTTAAGTACAAAGTGGTATTACGAGACAGGTTGGGCTGGGTTAGCCAGCTGGTTAGCATGCTCACTTCAGTAGATACCTCTGCAACACGATACATAGGCTAGATGTCTTCGGCTCACTGTCAAAACTGTTATTTCTTCACATTCTGTTGATGATATTAGTTCATTTTTTACTTTAAAGCTAAAACTTGTTAGAAATTTAATCTTAAAGCGATTATCAATAAAAAAAAACCCATAAGGAAAGTCAGATATTGTTGTCTGAGATGGGTTAACACATTTAACGTTATTCATGCAATTAAAATTGGCAGTCAGTCCCAGTAACCATGCAATATGTCTGTGGCACAAAGCATAAAACTGGTGGTCACTGCGCTATTAACCACAGCGTTGCTTATCGGTCTCAGTTCACTGGGACTACTGATATATTTGAATTAACTCAAACATTTAACATCAACTCAAACTTTGAATTTGAAATCTCATACAGTGTATTTCTAATGTTTTTTAATTAGTGTAATGTCTAATCTTCAACTGTGTCAAAGAGAGGGTCTTTGCTTGAGATCCTAACAAATTTACAATTCACACTGTTCTACATTTGATTCTTAAGTGCACCTGCATATGTTTTTGAGATACAACTAAATATGACTTTAGTATTTTAATGGATGACTTCAACTATTACATCATTTTTTGGATTGTTATCTTTACTGCTAATGTTCCCAGCATATGGGTGCTTTTCCATCACAGGTTCCTGCAAGAACAACACTTTTAATTTAAACAAATATGGGTTTTCTTTTTACAAAGTAAGAGATAAAGATTTCCTTTTTGAGTACTGAGTTTGCTGTGGGGTAGTCTAGCAAAACGTTTGTAATAAAGTATCTGGTTAAAAAACTACTAAAGTACTGAGTTTCCTATAGATCATTTTAGCCTAAAAGCAAGTGCTACCCAACAGATCAGCGTGAAATTCTATATACAAACAAAATGATGAGCTAAATGTGGGAAAGCATATTCCTTTTCACACAAATATATTTGCATAGAAGCAAAAGATGCAGAAGTGGTATCATCACATTTTTATTTCAGTACTCAGGACCAGTTACTACCCACCTCCAGTCATACAGACATCAATAGAAATACCTCACAAAGATAACAGTGATATATTTTGCTACTGTAACAGTTGTTACATATTTACTTATCATTAGTTAACCATTGTTAATATATTACTTCATGTTAGCTAATGCATTACTTCATGTTGTCTAGTCAATGCTTAATGTAAAGTGTTACCGAATGTTTATTTCACTTTCTCTTTTAAACGTACCATTTAGGAGAAATTGACGTTTTGTCAACAGCAGCAATATGTTAAAGAGAGAGACATGAAAACATTGTCTTACCAAAGTTTCAAAGGGCCATATTTCAGAGGAAAAACACCTTCAGCCTTCACACGCAGCTGATCACTGTGGCAGATTCCGGCTGTAGTTTGGGTTCAGGTCAGAGGCTCCACAGCAGGCTGCGAGAGAAAGTGAGAAAGACAAAGGCTAGTCACAGGCAAAATACACCATTTGTTCCCTCAAACTGAACGCATGCAAGAACACATAATGTAGCTTTGTTTTGGGTGTCAATTGCACTCACACACACACACGCACACACACACACACACACACACACACAAAGTGCTGACATGCTAGCCTACTCGAAATACGTCAGACATTTCCATATAACATCCTCCTAGGCCAGTAAAGTGAAATGTATTTGCACAAGGTGAAATAACCATAGACTTTGTCTAGAAGGCAGGAAATGTAGCTCCAAAATGTGTATATATCTCACCAAGTTAGCCGTGTCATGGACACAAATATCCCCATACCATGACTGACCTTGGCCTTTATACTTTTTGCTGATAACAATCTGGATCACCCTTTGTTTCTTTGGCTTGAAGAACACTGATCTGAAAAGACATCAGACCACAATACATGTTTGCACTGTGCATCAGTCCATTTCAGATGCACTCAGGCCCAGACAACTTGGTACCATGTCTGGGCATTGTTGACATTGTTTACATAGTACAGTCTTAACTTGCATTTGTGAATTTGCATTTGCATCTTAAATGACAACAGTTCAAACCCGTATAGTAATATTCATCACTGAATATTAAAGGTCTCGGCACTTGCTTGTGGTTTGCAGCCTTACCCTGAATGCCAGAGATTCCAGGGTTTCCCCAAATCTGTTATAACATTATGCACTGTAGAGGGTGAAGTACCTGAAGTCCTTGCAGTCGCTCATTACAGAACATTGTTCTCGGCACTCTACTGCACAGTGTTGCCCTCAGGCAGCATAAAGTTTTCCTAAGTCCTATGTCCAGCACACATTTCAGTGCTGACAATGTGTTTAGATGTTATATATTACCACATGTCTGTTTGCTGAATTTAACATACTGGGGAAAAAAAACATTAATTGGAGTCTGAAAAAACACACATTTTATATGTTGTGTTCCAATAAGAGTTTTCCATTGTGTTAAACCTAACTGACTTTACATTAACATGTGCAGAAACATGTGCATATTTAGATCTGCTCCCTATAGAGAATGTTAACTTGTTTTCACTTAGAAAATCAATCAAAATTAATGCTTAATTTTCTCTGTTATTCGGTATTGTTGCACAGTGTTGCCCTTAGGGAAAATGGTGGGCCTTGACCCATTTTTGCTAACTAAAAACTAGGCCTTTTCTTGGATTTCTCCTTTTATACACTAGAATGACTGGATCACTTGTTAAAGAAAGATCTTAAACATTTCACCCTGTTGTGAGTCTTAAAATGCTCCTGTTTAGTCTTTTTTGGAAACATACTGCAGGCATTAATTTCAGAATGAGCATATATTTTAAAAACAATCAAGATGATGAGGTCAAGCATTATACAGCCCCAATTTTAAAAAAGTTCCCAAGGATGCTGTGTTAAATGTAAATAACTGTTGGAACAGGGTCATGCCTACCATTGTGTAGCAATGCTAACAACAGGCTGTACATTTTTGTGAAATGAGGAGAACAATTGCTGGAGTTTTGGGAGAGGAATGTTGTCCCACACTTGTCTAATGTAGGATTCTAGCTGCTCAACAGTCCTGGGTCTGTTTTGCCAGATTATTTGTTTAATGATGCGCTAAATGTTTAAAGGGGGGAGGTCTGGACTGCAGGCAGGCCGGTTCAACACCCAGACTACTCTTCTGTGAAGCCATGCTGTTGTGATAGATGCAGTATGTGGTTTAGCATTGTTTTGCAGCAATAGGCAAGGCCTTCACTGGAAGAGACATTGTCCGAATCGGAGCATATGTTGTTCTAAAACCTCTATATACTGTTCAGCTTTGATAATACCTTTCCAGATATGTAAGCTGCTCACACCATAGGTACTAATGTAACCCCATACCATCAGAGATACAGACTTTTAAACTGTGCACTGATAACAAGCAGGATGGTCCCTCTCCTCTTGAGTCCGGAGGACACAGTGTTTGTGGTTTCCAATGGTGGTTTTATGTTGAGGAACATTCTTCTGAAATTGTTCCACAATGTTTTTTTGCCGATTGGTAAACCTCTACACATATTTGCTTCTGAGAGACTTTGCTTCTTTAAAATGTTTTTTTTATACTCAGTCATGTGCAAATTGCTCCTCCAGCTCTTTTTTCCAGCCTTTTGTTTCCCCTTTCCAAAATTTTTTAAAGGATAAAATATTATTACTGTATTAATCATTTCAACACACTGTGAGTAACACTTAAGTGTAGATATTAAACACCAAGGGTTTACTGAAAGACGATCCTTTAAATCACCTTGCCCGTGCATAACACTGACCAACACTGACAGATAAAGGAAAACACTGCCTTGTTTCTATTTGGTTTCTTACTTCCTGTAATGCTGAGGAGATTATATCACACCCAGCATCTGATCCATGTCATTGACGCAATGACATTGGAACGCATGACAAAATAGAGGTCAGACCACCTTCATTTACATAGACAGATTGCATCTAAGCATGGTTTGCTTGTTACTTAACTCCCAGTAACTATTATGAAACTAATAAGTAGGTTATATAGTTATGACATGGAGAGAATAAAATGTGGGCCCACATACAGATCCTATGGGTTTTAAGAGTTTCAGAGTAGAGGCGTAGAGGACTAGGCTTGATGAGTGCCCAGAAAACCACACCCAAATATTAGGGGTTTTAGTATGTGAGAGTCACTAGCTAGTCATTACCTGAGACTTCCATTATTCATTATGCTAAGCTAAGCTGCACTGGTAGTGCTAGTAAGTGTTAATGAGAAAGAAAGAAGAAAAGGATAAAGAAAAGAAATGAAATATTGTTTTAAACTTCATTATAAATCTAACCATCTAACCCTTCCTTGATCTGAGTTTTAAATAAACCCAAAAAAAGACTCAAAAATGTCCCAAAAAGGGCTTCTTTGAGGATTGCCATTAAAGAACCACAATTGGTTCCCAAAAAGCTTTTCAAAACCTGAAAAATTCTTTTTTAAAATGTAAAGGACACCCAGGTAATGTGAAGTGTGTTATACCACACAAAAAAAACCTAATTTCCCTCACAGCCATATAAAAACTAATTTCCCTACTAACCACACACAAAAAACAAGTTTCCCTCACAGCCACACACAAAACAACACATTTCCCTCACAACCATGTAAAAACTAATTTCCCTACTAACCACACACACAAAAACAACAAATTTCGCTCACAACCATATAAAAAATAATTTCCCTACTAACCACACACAAAAAACAAACTTCCCTCACAACCACACACAAAAAATTACCCTCATACTCACACACAAAGCTAATTTGCATCACAATCACACAAATGTTATATGTGGACGTCAAGGAGAAAAACTAAAATACAAAAATAAATGATATTTTAAGAACCCGGCTCTAGGGGGAACCAAAAATGGTTCTTCTGTGGTATTGCTCAAGGAGCCTCAATGTTGCAATTTTTAAGAGTAAATGGTCAAACATATATTGTCACTGCCCAAAGAAAAAACAAGTATCTTCAAAACAATAGCTTCACAACAGCAGGCAAAAATCTTCTTTACTTTAAGTGTAATTTTAAGTAAAGAGATTTTATTCCAAACAAATTTGGAGTGTTTCTATTGGTCCAGTTATCATGAAATGATCACACAGTGAAAATGACAGTTGCTCAAACAGTGTGGAAAAGGAAAATGAAAAAAATTGAGATGTGTGCCATGTGACATATTTTTCAGCAACGTGCTGCAAAGTGCTGCATCCATATAGTTTGTATTTTTGTGTTTTTTATATTTTAGGTGTTCTATCTTTATACTATCTTATTGTTTCATGCGAGCGGGCAGTTGTCAAAGCAGTTCACTGCTAGCACCGTATAACTATGTATGTGACAGCTTTGATTTGATCTGATGCATTTTTATTTCTTATGATTATTTGGGCTTTAAATTATATAGTTCTCTCTAAAATGCTTAATATTTCAGTTATTAAGATCTTTATTTAAACAGATGAGAAAAAGTGAGTAAAAAAAGCATGGGGCACAAAAGGTAATGAAACAACAGATGAAACAGCACTGTCCTACAGCAGAGTTTAGCCTTCTTGGATCTGGCACTAGTGTTTCACAGTCTCCACCTAGTAAGATGTCCAGCAGATGGCAGTAATGTTTCATCAATGCAAGCGTGTTCTACTTTACCTTGGCATCAGAGGCACCACAGGATGGGGAATATATCTCCCTCTGTTTTGAGAGCAATAAAAGTGTACAGTTTGCTGGCTTACCAAGGCCAGTGGAAGAATATGGGAACTTGGGAAATGGGAAATTTAAATTAACATGGGAAATTTAACTTAGCAATGTTAAATTCAGTTGTGTGCTTTGGGCCAAAAGACCAGTATTTCAACTATATTTTGTTGTATTTTCATATAAATGGATGAAAATGCCATAATTCTGCGAAGATGGAGGAATGAAAAACCGTATAGCATGGTTATTACATAATGCAGTATGCTTTGGTCAAGCATTAAATCTTTACACCAACTTCAATAGACTTCCTGGAACATTCAAGAAATATTGAAATCAGTGGGCTTCAGAAGGCTGGTAGGATGAAAGATAACTAAAAAGGGATAGATGATGTTCTGAAATGCATCCACATTTCATTGATCTTTCTGAACCTGATTTAGTTGCAGTCTGAAGATGTATACTGAAGTCAGTGTATTTCTATGAGATGATGGGAAAATGAACAAAAGAGTAGCGGGCCTCAGATCTATAAGTACTATATGAAGGGTAATTAATGCTTTTGGAATTGGTTGAAATTTGATGGCTCCGGCTAGAAAATTCTAGAAGTTTCAGAATCTGTGGATTCTGCTGGAGAACGAAGGAATGAAAGAATGATAATAGATGTGTGCCTTCAGTATAAAATACAATCATGTGCTTTGGGTCAACAGTTAAATCTTTCAAGTTGATGGCTCTAGCTTGAAAAATCCAGGACCATCAAAATCAATAGGTCTCAGAGGGATTGTGGGGAATGAAAAAAAAGAACAGAAAGGTTAGATAGACCAGTGCTATCCATATGAAATACAGCTATGTGCACTGGGAGAACAGTCCAGTCTTTCAGCAAAGTTTCATTGCACTGCTTTGAAAATCCAAGGAGCATCAAAATCAATGATTTTCTACTGGAGAATGGAGGGATGAAAGAAAGGACAGCAGGGTGCTGTCTAGCTGTATGAAATAGTTATGCAGTCATGTGCTTGGACTCATCAGTTGGAACTTTATACAGTTTCATGGCTCTATGTCCTAAGGATAGAGTTAAAAGGATGTCAGAATTGATGCCTTTCCAAGGCATAATGAAGGAAAGTAAAAACAAAGAATTAAAGAAGAAATAGTGAATATTTAAGCATGCACAGCCTCACTTGAGCATGTATACCAACAACCCATAGGACAGTGTAGACCCTGTGTCTCAGGTTATTTGAATGAGTTTCTTATCTGCTTAGTCCCATGAAAGTGTGTTGTATTGCAACCATCTAAATGCTACCGTATACCAGACTGTCATGTACACCAGATAACACATAGCACAGCATTACCGCATAGGAAACGTGAAAGAAAACCACCAATACACAGCAAGCTCAAGATGTTTAAGCTCAGCTTGTTAGATTTAACCCAATACAGTTTCAGTATAACGGTATCAGCTATCTAACCTTGCTTATCTTAGAAACTACAGATTGGCTGCTTATCTCTGAATGTAACTTACAATGGATTTGTGCTTTGGATCTGGGTTTAATAGGGTACTGTAATAAAAGCTAAGTGGCATCTATGGTTTTTAGTTGCTTTGTATCAAATTTGACTGAAATATTCCTAGGATCATGGTAAATGTCTTACTTTCAACATGTTCTGTTGTGAATAAAATATTGGTCTATGAGATTTGTAATCATTGCACTCTGTTTTTGTTTACATTTATTTACACAACTGTCAGTGAGAATTCTAAAAAGTGGAAGCGATTAGGAACGATAGCAACTCACAAGTGGTAGACCACGTAAAATGACAGAGCGGGGTCAGCAGATGCTAATGTAAATAGTGCGCAGAGGTCGCCAACTTTCTACAGAGTCAATTGCTACAGACCTCCAAACCTCATGTGGCCTTCAGATTAGCTCAAGAACAGGGTGTAGAGAGCTTCACGGAATGGGTTTCCATGGCTGAGCAGCTGCCTTACATCCAAGCCTTACGCCGCCAAGCGCAATGCAAAGTGTCAAATGTAGTGGTGTAAAGCACGCTGCCACTGGACGCTAGAGCCGTGGAGACGTGTTCTCTGGAGTGACCAATCATGCTTCTCCATCTGGTAATCCGACGGACAAGTCTGGGTTTGGCGGTTGCCAGGAGAACGGTACTTGTCTGACTGTATTGTGCCAAGTGTAAAGTTTGGTAGTGGGGGGATTATGGTTATGATTATGGTGTAGGGTTGTTTTTCAGGAGTTGGACTCAGCCCCTTAGTTCCAGTGAAAGGAACTCAAGCTTCAGAGATTTTGGCCAATTTCAGGCTCCCAACTTTGTGGGAACAGTTTGGGGATGGCCCATCCTGTTCCAACATGACTGCGCACTAGTGCACAAAGCAAGGTCCATAAATACATGGATGAGCGAGTTTGGTGGGGAAGAACTTGACTGGCCTGCACAGAGTCCTGACCTCAACCTGATAGAACACCTTTGGGATGAATTAGAGCGGAGACTGCGAGCCAGGCCTTCTCATCTGACCTCACAAATGCGCTTCTGGAGGAATGGTCAAAATTCCCATAAACACACTCCTAAGCCTTGTGGAAAGCCTTCCCAGAAGAGTTGAAGCTGTTATAGCTGCAAAGGGTGGGCTGACATTATGTTAAACCCTATGGATTAAGAATGGGATGTCGCTCAACTTCATATGCATGTGAAGGCAGACGAGCAAATACTTTTGGCAATATAGTGTATATATCAGTATTTTGAAGTATCACCAAATAGAAGCAGTTTGAAAACACTTTCGTCTTTGTGACGAAACTAACAGCCGGAGAGATGAAAGCGAAGGATGCAAGTCTAAAACGCACAACACCTTTGGTAGTTCATGTGGTCGTGGTCACAAAAACAAGTAGAAAGAGCATTTAGAAAGTTTGCGAGGTAGACAAATTGGCACCGGCATACGAACCTAATAAATGTAATAATGGCAATTATTATGGTAAAAATATGTAATCAGTATAAAGGTATAATCAGAATAAAGAGATAATCTCTCTATCCGCTCCCTCTTTCCACCTCCTTCTCCCCCTCCTCCCAGCTCAGTCTATGATCAGCATCTCATCTCTTTCTTTCCCTCGTCACGTCTTTCATGTTATGCGCCAGTCTCCCTTTTCTCTTTGTCACTTTCTTTGCCTTCTCTTCCTCCGTCCTCCCTTTCATCTTTTGTCAGCTGCCCACTTTCACTTCCCCTGCTGTGCAGGACCTCCCTGTAGCGGTCCTCTGTATCGGTGCACCGCTGGCCTTTTTTCCCTCTTGCTTTTGGTGGCAAAATGTGTTTGGCTGTGTTTTTTTGTGCCACCGCTCAGTCCGGACTTGCAGAGAGCCCGAAACATGCCCATTAAAGGCCAATAAACAACTGCGTCACTCTGAACCACCAGGCCTGAAAAGCTGTGAAAAAAGACTCGCGCGAGGAAAAGAGAGGGAAAGGGATCAACAAAAACTGCTTGGCTGCCCGCTCACCAAAAAGGGAGGGAAAAAAAGAGAAAAACACCTCGCAGCGAAAAAATCGAATGTGTTGACGACAAACAACCCCCCGCGTATCTTCCTTTCCGACACACTACGCACTGAAGCTCAGAGACACGTTAGGAAGCACATTTGCTAGCGTACAGACTTAGCACACCCATATCCATACTCGCGCACACACACACACAAACACACACTCCAGCAGGCTGTTTTTCACTCGCACACTGGAGAAAGATAATGGAAAACATTAGTGTGAGTGGACGGCTCTCGATATCTCGCTCCGAGACGGCACGATGCACACACACACACCTCACACACACACACTCCCCACGGCTCGCTCCAATTACGCTAGGCCGTCTGGCCGCTGTGTGCTAATGGAGAACAGGCTTGGCCTGCCTGGAGGAGGGGAGAACCATCTATCCCCCCCACACACACAGGTGCTGTGGTATACAGCTTATCCGCTAAGGAAAGCCTGAGTAAACTCCCAAGAGACAGCAGCACAATCATGCATACACCCACTGGCCACTTCATTAATTACACCTCCTTGTATCTACACTCATTGTCCATTTTAGCAGCTCCACTTACCATTTAGGTGCACTTTGTAGTTCTACAATTATAGACTGGAGTCCATCAGTTTCTCTGTATGCTTTGTTAATCCCCTTTCACCCTGTTGCTTAATGGTCAGCACGGCCACAGGACCACCACAGAGCTGGTATTATGTGGGTGGTGGATATTCTTAGCACTGCAGAGACGCTAAGGTGGTGGTAGAGTGTGTGATGTGCCAGTGTGAGTGGATCAGACACAGCAGTGTTTCAACAACTCGTAGAGGAGTCAGGTTCGATACTGCTTCAAGTATGCCTTATATATGTTTTCCCAAAGTCTAATAAATATCTTCTGTTTTTCATCATATTTCTCTCCTCTCCATGTAAACTGGGTGGTCCTAATCTTGGGTAATGCTTCCATAAGAGTTTCCTAACCAATCACAAGGCTGATGTCTCTCACCCCACCCACAATTTCAGAGTCAGAGCAACTGAGCAAGCTAAAGCTAGACCACCTGTTTGTAGCCACCTGTCGCTCGTTCATTCGCTTATCCATACACCTACATTGTTGATTCGCCTGTTCGCACAGCATCATGCACTCATTAGCCAGTCCGTCTGCACCTATATTCTTCCATTCCTTCACATGGTGCTTCGCCCGTCCGCATGTGAGTGACTGTTTTCAGTCAGATTCCTTAAAAACTGGATCATGGTTTTAGTTCTGTATGAGTGGCGAGGCAGGCTAGTGATACTGGACAGAGAGCTGGCAATCAAGTTGCTCATTAGTCACGCCCACACAGTTCTGAGGTAGGCCTGATCATATTGATATGTTTATTTTTTTGCATTCAAGTTTTGCTGGATGCACTCATGTTTAGTATCATACACACATTTTCAGTATTGTTAATATTGCATTTCCTGGAGCTTTAACTGAAAGAGGTCAGATGACTTGAAATTGGCATGTATAATTTAGATAGAAAGTATGCTGGCTGGTGCATTAGCCTATTGAAGAACTGAAGTTCTTAGCTAATCCAACTGACGTATTAATAAACAACAGAGCACACTCTTTTAAACATATTTCAATTTTCAGCTGAATTTGTTAAGCAGGCTAACCATTTAAAGATGTTTTGATTCATTCATTTAAATACCATTTAGGAACTCTACCACTTCAGTTCTGTTTTTCAGGCTGAAGGCCTTGTTGGACCATAGCAGGTTTTTAGCAGTGGCTTACTTTTGTATAGCACAATACATGTAGTTAATAACAAGACCAAACTAAAATTCTTTAGAGATCACATCTGATTCACTCATCGTCAAAAGAATGGTTGGGATCAATCGACAGGAATGAAACTTGGTGGGTAGGTTTGACATTGTGAGATATGTGAATGATTCAAGTTTCAAGTGCATGTGACAAGCAAGGATGAGCCTTATCGCTGACCCAACAGCCACGATTGTGGACATTCAGTGAGCAGTGATGCCCTCCATGAGTCATCCTGTTAGTGCCAGCACCATTGGCAGACGACTGCATGACGCAAGACTACATGCATACGGACCAATACGACGACTGCCCTTAACACATGTCAACCTCGCCAAGGACTGCCATGGGGTGACTCAGAAAGGGAGCGGGTCATCTTGAGGGACGAGTCCTGCTTTTGTCTTATGTGTGGAGTCACCGTGGTCGCGTTAGCAAACATGGTGGCCTGATGCCATACTGAGAGACACTATTTCTATATGTGTAGCTCAATAAATATTGCCCATATCAGTCTAAATTTACCATCATTCATTGTTCCTGGTACCTTCATCTTCCTTCTGAGTAGCATTGCAATCCGACACTTCCTTCTGGGTGCAACTATTCTTTTGACGATGAGTGTATAAACTATAATAATATAAGTCATACACATTTTTACCAAATGTCAGAAGTTCAGACTTTAAACCTCTTTTTTTAATTACGTGTGGCAAAACAACAATAACTCCTGATTCATGACGTGCATTAAATAGCTTGTGCAAAAATCATCCACAATCGGAAGCTAGCTTGGGGAAAATGAAGTGTCACTCTGTGCGTTGTTAAAATTCAGCCCCCGGAACATAAAACCACATCCAGAGCTTCTCATCTCAGTATGAGAGTAAACAGGAGACAATACTCTGGGGAACATACTTGTGCGTGCGCACACACACACACACACACACACACACAAAAGTAAAACTTGTGGGCGAGTACATTCATACGACCTTTCTTTGACCCCTTGCATTACACTAGCATCTTTGGTTTGGGAGCTAAAAAGATGCATTTGCGCCACTTCCCATCAAAGAGAGAGAGAGAGAGAGAGAGAGAGAGAGAAAGAGGATAACTGAGGGAGTGAACAAAAAGGTAAAACGAAAAAAGCAGGGAAGTGTGTTGTGTTGTACTCCCAGGGCGCCATCAATTTGCAAGCAGTAATTAAAGCTGTGTAACTCCTCTCTGTGAAGAACATGCGTGCCTTCCAGCCTCCCTGCTTCCTCTGGCACACCGTTATTGTTTTATCTCCATGACTCATTAATTGCACTTAATAATAAGCTTAGCCTGGTGTGATCAGGTTGTCCACTGATAGCACATACGCGTACACACAAATTTGTGCTCATGCCTGTCGGGGATGTTTCCTTTGACTCGTATTATTTTAGCTGTGTTGTTCACACCTAACTCAACCTAAGCTTACCCCTCAGTATACAAGGGGAAAATCGTTTTGCTCGTTTTTACATTTTTTGTTTATGTATTTTGTGCAATAAACAAAAACATAAGTAAAAAATGTGTACATGTTTGTGCTGCCTGTCATCCTCATCTTTTATCTTCGGAACCATGAGGACTGTTTAAATGTTAAAAGAATATGTTGGCATATGTAAAATCAAAATGTAAAAAAATATTTTATATCAAAATTTCTCATGTCCCTAAAATCATTGAATGAAAAGAAAAACAAAGAAAAAATTGGCAACTTTACAGGAGAGGGCAAAATTTTATGTAAATTTTAAAGTAAGTCAGTAGAACCAGATATTTTTAGGCCATTTTTGTTGGTCCATTCATTATAAAACTTTACACAATGTTTATAGCAGCTGCTGTGTTCAAATGGGGTATAAAAGTAAAAATCAGCAAAAATGGAGACACGTTTTTATTTGGACAGAGACGACAGAGTGACTGGTTCACTAATGAATCTGATTGTTTGAAGGTAACCACATTTAAAATGTGTTAGTAAGTCTACGTTGATCATCCAATCCGAATTTTCAGTCTTGGGTTTTGTGGCCGCTGCCCCATCAGATGCATTAGAACTACTAACATGAAAAAAAACAAGCTCACAGATGATGGCTAGAAGAAATCTTAAACATTTAAACAAGCTTTTCTTTCTGATCTAGCACTGAGCCAAATTCTTTCCATATCCTTTAATAAGTACACACTGCAAACACAGACTAGTCACTGGTTCTGGAATTTCTAAATGTACTACAAATAGAAAAGGCAAATCAGATTATAATATTAGCTTCTAATGCCATGTAAAAAAAAAAAAAGTTAATATAAACACTTTAATTCTTCTAAAAACTTTTCCCACTCCAGCCCATGTTATAGTTGATATCCATTCTATTTCAGAGCAGTATGAGCGCAGTTAAGCTTTCAGTGCACATTTCTCTATTGCTGGACATCTCCAGGAAAAAATGAATAACTTAATACACCTGATTTAACCCTGCTGTAAGACAGTCTCTTCACACTTGACCTCTGTTATTCCTTGCATCATACCATATATGCTGTGAGATGACAATTATTTAAAATGGCCATTTTACTGCCATAGCCAGAGTCTACTCTGTTATCAATAATTGATTACGATGATGTAATACACAGACATGTACCTGCCAATGGCATCGAGCCCTCAGACTCCCAGTCTTTCACTCTGCTTTGAGGTTTATCATATAGAGGCCCATACAATACTTGTCATTGCATCTTTATCAAAAAGCAGGTTGGTCCTCTCTGGCAGTGCGGCAGGAAACACACTGGCTCCCCTTCATCTACAGACCACTCACCATCCACATGCCATCACATTGATGCTCCCTGATAACAATGGAAATGATCAAACTTCTCAGGTGCCGAGAGCTTTTACTGAACTGGGAAACCAGACCAACACCAACACCAGACATTCCCCAACATAAAACAACACATAACAAGTTTTAAACTAACAGACATTAACAATAAACAACATATAGAGTCCCTTTGTTGGACCATGAGTCTTTGCATGTTGTTGTCTGCATAGCCACACCTCTGGAGTCTCTTGGAGTCAACACCAGCCAGTAGCAGGTCACTACATTATAAATAGGATAAAACAAAGCTTAAAAATTGCTGATCAGTCCTATCTGAGGATTGTGTGGGCGTGGCTAATGAGCAGTCTGATTGACAGCTCTCGGTCCAGCACTCCTAGTCTGCTCTGCCTCTCATACAGAACTAAAACCATTATCCAGCTTTTATGTGGTGGAAACAGGACAAACAAAGTCACAGATGAACAGATGTGCAGACAGATGGACAGATGAATGAACAAACAGACAGACGAAGCAATGCACAAATGAATGAATGAACTTCCAGATGGACAAACAAACAAATAAACAGAAGAAACAATGCATGAATTAAATAAAGGACAAACAAACAATGTTTTTATGTGGACAGACAAATAGCCAGGCGACAGGCAGCTACAACAGACAGTCTAGCTTGTTAGTTTTTGGTTATGTTGATTTCGCTTTAGCTCACTAAGTTTGTCTCTAAAACTGTTTTGTGTGGGTGGGATGGTGAAATACAGCAGGTATTTATTAGATTTTGGGAAGATATTCTACATACTTGGTACCTGTATCAAGCCTGGCTCCTCTGTGAACTGTGGAAGCACTGCTGTGTCTGATCCACTCACACCAGCACAACACACACTAACACACCGCCGCCACTCCACCACCCACATAATACCTGCTCTGTAGTGGTCCTGTGGGGGTCCTGACCATTGAAAAAGGGGGCTAATAAAGTATACAGAGAATCAGATGGACTACAGTCTGTAATTGTAGAACTACAAGTGGACCTATATGGTGAGTGGTTAGGAATTGCTTACAGAAACGTTTAGATCAGGACCAACCAGGTTACATGGAGAGGAGAAAAAAAATGCAGATTTAGATTCCCTAGTGTGTAGTCTGGAACCACCTCCACTCAGCAAGCAACTGTTTTAGTTGATGTCATTTAAGTTTTTAATTGGTTTTTAATTGTGTTCTTGGCTGATTGTGTTTATTTATTATTTTTTCATTTTACTATTTCATCCTTGCTATTATTGTCTTAGTATATTCTATTTCACTTATTTGTTCATCTAATTTGTCCTAAAGATTCCTAATTTGAATTTGTCATGTGTTTTGGTCTTATATGATATTCTTTACTAACAGAGTAGCTGAGCATTACAAAAAACAAGGAATTGAATAGATTCATGGTAATAAAAGTATATTACCATGAATCTATTCAATTCCTTGTTTTTTGTAATGCTCAGCTACTCTGTTGGATCATGTCAATGTCCTCCAAGTATACAAGATAAAAGTTAACTGATTGATTGATAAATGAATCAAACATAATAGATATAATAAAATAGATACAGCATATCATCTCTGTCCAAAGGAAAACAAGTATCTCCAAAAAGGCAGCTTTACAGGAGAGGGCAAAAACCTTATTTCAATTTAAAGTCAATGGAACCAAACCTTTTTTGAAGCGATTTTGGGCCATTTCTGTTTGTCCATTCATCATGAACCTTTTACACCGTGTAAACAGCAGCTGCTGTAATCCAATGATGTGTGAAAGTAAAAATCTACAAAAAATTAAATACATGTTTTTCATTGGACAGTGACGATATGTAGAGTGTAGTTCCTACCCGTGACATAAACATCACTAGTAGTTGTGTACGGTACTGGTAACTGAATTGACCCTCAGTAACTCTCACTGATTGTCATTTCAGATAGATGTGTAGTTTATTGTAGTTTTAAAATGTACTATTTTGCATTTTACTCTGTAGCTGTGAAACATCCAGTATTACGGTAGATAAACAGGATCATACTCTGGGTTAAAGAGCTGCTGTGAATTTAATGCTTAGTCTAACGGTCTTACAGTGTCTTACAGTAATCTGCATCATGTCTGATGGTACTGTATATTTGCAGTGTTCTGTTAGCAACCAGTGATGTACTGTAACTTGTACAGCAGACTGTGACCATAGTTATTGTAATAATCAATAGTTTAGACAGGCCAAGTTATGATAGTTTTTGTTTTCTAACATTTATCACATTGTAGGACAATACTGAAGGTATTGGAATTATGTGTTAAATAAATGAGAACTTAGTTTTATATACAGAGTAGAACCCTTGATACAGCTTTACCCCCTTTTGCCATTCTCTCATGCAGCTTCACCTAGAATGCTTTATCCAACAAACCTAAAGGCATCCCCCCCCCCCCCCATGTCAAATTACATGTTTTGCTACATGTTGTAAGTTAAAAAGCTTTTGTTTATACAAACTATCATAATGTACAGTTGTAAGTTATTTTTTTATTTAACACGGTGAAAGAAATAAAACTATAGAATGTACCACATCCTGTCTAGTCCTGCCCCTGTTTGTTTTTGGTTCACTCTGTTTCTGTCTGTTTTCCCTCCTATGTCTTCCATGTGCCTTTGATGTTCTGTGCCATGCCTGTCTCGCCCTCTTGTCACGCCCTTCACCTGTTCCTAATTTGTGGCTCCACCCCTTCCTAGGTGTTCCTTGTCAGCCCTCATCAGTGTAGTTGTTCCCTTAGTGTTTGCTTTTTTTCTAGTGTTTGGCCTTTGTGGTGTTTTGTCTCCCTGTTGGTTTTGCTGTTGCTCTGTTTGTTTTAGGTGTCCTGTTTTTCTTGCTGCTTCTTTGTTTTTATCTTCTTTCTTGATTTTGTTATTTTTGTTGTTTTTACTTTAGTTTTAGTTAGGTATTTTGGTTCATATTAAACAATCGGACTTGCACTTGCATCCTGCTCTCTCTCTCTCTTTCTCTTTATCCACGTTAAAATAACCTTTCCACAGGCCAAAATTTATTTATTTATTTACTCATTTATTTATTTATTCATTTTCAATAAGTTATGATACCAAAATCACAGCCAGACAGGCCTGGGTCCAGGGTCCAGGGTCCCTTCTGTGTTGAGAGTGCATATTCTCCCAGTTGCTGTGTGGGTTCCCCTGGGTGCTCCAGTTTTCTCCCACAGGTGATTTAGAGATGCTAAATTGAGTGTGTTATTGAATGTGTATGTCTGTGTGTCTGCCCTGCGATGGACTGGCGACCTGTCCAGGGTGATTACTGCCTTCTGCCCAAAGAGCACTGGGATAGGCTCCAGCACTCTCCACAACCCTGAAGCATAAGTGGCTTAGAAGATGAATGAATGAACAAATAAATGGTGCTAAAATCACCATAGTCATATGGACGTACAGTTGAAGACAAGGAGCAAATTTAAACTTCAGCTTAACGTGTTAGAGAAACACACAACACAAAATATATATGTGCCCAATATGCTAAATTCAGTCAATGAACAGAAATTGTGCATTCAAATGTGCAGATGTGTGTTCTCTGAAGAGGAAGTGTCCACTTATTGTCAAATCAAAAATCAACAAAACATGAAATTCCATCAACTAAATGCATTCAAATTTCTTTCAGAAATAAATGTTAAAATGTCTTCAACATTATGAATTCAGACATTCTGTCGGCTCTGTTCAAACTTTTGCCTGGCGCTGTATATGTGTAGTAAAATACTGTGAGTTTCTGGGAGTTGCCTAAAGAAACCTTGATTTTCCCTCGAAACCTGCCAGCTTCTATTTTTTACATTTTTTTTACCTGGTCTCTGCCTCTGCATTCGGAGCATGCTCCATCCAGTCATTGCCTGAAAAGGTCAGGACCCCCTCTCGCTCGGCTGGAGTGGCACCGTTGTGGTGACCAGCATATGAATGCAGATAATTGCTGAGGGATGCTCATTAGCATACTGTGTGATGGAATGTCCCTGGCTTGATGCTGTGGCTGGAGACAGGCACATCCTTATTTACATATCGCTAAGGGAACTGGATGTCACTGAGATGGCTCTGAGAGTCTTCATAGGAAATCCTAGGAGTGAACTGTTCCTGGGCAGTGACTCGTACACACACACATGCTGCCTGCATATGGAACCTGAAGACCTTGAGCATAAAATGCATGGGTGTCAATCAGACTTTAATTAGTCTTCTCTATTGTTGTGTTATTGATGTTCTCACAGTAGAGGATGTTGAGGTTCTTTAAGAAACATTCATATAAAAGTTCTTTGGGTCTTCTATGGCATTGTCCTTTTTGGCATTTGGTGTTTTTAAGAGGGTGTGTAGTATGAGCACATTTAAAGGGGACTTAATATGCTCATTTTCAGTGTTCACAGCATTATTTTTGGAATCTACTAGCATAAATGTATGTGCTTCAATTTCCCCAAAACAATATTATGCTCATATTATACATCTGTATTCACCCTCTTTCGGAAACACTGTGTTAGAGCTCTTGTGTCTTTAAGTTCCCCCACAAACAGGATGTGCCAAGCGTGTTCCAATTGGTCAGCTCTCCCACTCTGTTCCCACTGGTCAGCTGGCAAAACTTCCTGTGCTTTGTGTGACGGCATGTCAGGCTTGCCGGTAGGCAAACAATAAGGATTGTGCTACGAGGTGACGTCACCTTGTAACAGAGAAAAGGGCTGGAATTGAGGTATTTCACTTAGCTGAGAAAGGTAGTTTCTGTGGGAGAGCTTTATAACTTTGCAGACTGCTTACATGCACAAAAAGTTTGATAACAAACTACAGTAAAAAGAAAAAACATTAGAACATAATCATCCCCTTTAAATACTTCTTATTGACCAACCACATATGACGTGGGCGGAATTAATGAAATGTCTGTTGAGGCTCTGTTTCTCTAATATACTTGACAATGTATATCTTTATATCAGTGTTGGTGTGGTTCAGTGGATAACTACCCTACCCGGCAAGGAGCTACCATCCTGTGTGGAAGACTGAGGTTCGATTCCTGGTGTAAGTAGCTATGCTGTGCTACACCAATAAGAACTCTTGGGCAAGGCTCCTAACACTACATTGGCTAACCTGTAATACCAATAACCTTGTAAGTTGCTCTGGATAAGAGTGTCATCTAAATGTCATATACTATGTATACTATGCTATTTCACTTGAGACCTTTTCTAGGCTAAACACTCTTAAATATTCAAGGTGTTATTGAATAATTCGGAGTGAGACCACTGTTCCCTGTATTTCCGTAACTGAGGTGTGTTAGTGTGAAGAAACCTTTTCTAAAGTTTACAGAACCTGTACTTGGTTCTATACAAGGTTCTTATGTTATTGTCCAAGCTGTGAATCATAAAAGAAATAGCCATACACAATACAGCAATGAAGTATCAGTGTATGCTACACTGTGAAAAGACAGTAATCAAAATACAATCACTTTTATTTCTTTAGCTCAATACTTATAGAACAGTTTTTAAATCAGTGAACGACATGTTACAAACATCCAAGTTAGATAGATGCCAATCATCATTGATAAAGCAATAACTACTTCCTCAAACACAAAATATAGCACTTACCTAGTGCTGTCATAGCTCATATACTGTGATATAATCACTCAAGAAGCCTATGTTTTTATAGCACTGCACAATCAAGGTAAGGCTATAACATTTTGTCCATTTCATATTTTATTCTTTTTTTGAGTCTTTGAAATGGCTTCACTTTAAAGCTACTTAATCTCTGGCAGTGCACGTCTTGTTCAACCCCAAACTCTGTCTATGAGGAGAACCACTGGTTCATGAGCCTGCCGAATACTTTTCAGTGATACGTGATTACATAAATGCCCATTTGTTCATGAATTGGCCACAGAGTAGCTCAAACATCATTCAAGATCTGCATTCGTTTCTACTTTGAGGAATTGGCGCCAATGTATGTTGAATGCTAAAGGTTCACTGTCCATTTAAAAGTAATTCAGACTTTTTAATTAATACATACATCCACACAATGTTATAAATCGCCTCATAACAAATAGGAGAAAATTATTATGGGCCCTTAAAAATCAAGCACATCAGTTTCGTTGAACAGTCGTGAACAATTGATTACATGTCAGGCTGCGTGTTTAATGAATAAACCAGCTACAAAGAGCTAAAAGGTCCACCTTCAGGAATGAGAGCTGCATACTAGCATGCAATCCAAATAACTGAGTAACATTTGTAATGCGTGCTACAGTGTCCATCAATATATGGACGTGATCGAAATGCTCACGTGTGTGCCGGTAATTGGAATTCACGTGTACAGGTTGTCAGGATTTGTGTGCACCAACTGCTGAACAGCCCGCTCTAATTAGAGACAGGGAAGAGTGACAGGATCAAAACTACAGCTCATCAGAGGCTTCATGCACACACACCTACACAGGATTGAAGTAGGGAACAGCAGAGTAGCATGTTTCATACATATTGCCTTTGTGGTTCTTACTATAGTCTGTGATCCATCTAACTGGAGGAACAGAGATCAGGGTCATCGCCTTTCCTGTATAATTGGCTACAGTCTCCTGTAACCTGACGTTACGGCTCATTCTGGTGGTGGACTGTCGTAGTTGTAACATCATTTCAAATGAAGCCTTGTGGAACCACTGATGACTGTTTTGAGTGAACTGCAGGGTGGAATAATGTACTTGGTATAGACAGGAGCAGTAATAAGGTTCCCCGCACACTTTTCTGAGTACTAATTGCCCTGCCATTTCTGCACCTCTCACAGAACACTTGGCATGGCTTAAATTTCATTTCAGAATATACTGTAGATGAATCACACTTCTTGCAATATGCCTCTGTCTCTGTCTCTTTGGCAGGACTGTATTCACTGGAGATGTTGCACTGAGGAAACTTCATCCATCTCTGTTCATAAAAGCATTACACTGGATTAGTTGTGACTAAACTTGTTTTGAAAGAAGTGCTCAGATTGGCGCATATAAGCTCATGCCCAAATATAATATGTTGGAAGTTGACTAGCTGCTGTCACCCACTGCGTGCAAATTTGACAGGCCATAAAAGAAAGAGTGGCGTACTGAATGGCTGTTTGCAAATTCTGCGTTCCTAATAGGACACGCCACCTTGAGCACAGAGAAACTTTATAGCCCACCTTGTTAAAGGGTTGTTTTGATAACCAGCAGTATGATTTACAGAGCCCCTGTGATGCAATCAAATTAAAGCTTCCCCTTACTTCTTATTTGCTCTTTATCAGGAATCGGTTCAGGATTTATATATATATATATATATAGGTACTATAATTTAAAACAGGCCTAATAATGTGCAATGCCAATTCTCAGCAAGAATGGTGCAAAACAGGCCACCACTGGACTCTGGGAAGTGAAAACTTGTTTTCTTGAGTGACGAATTTTGCTTCATTATCTGGCAGTCTTCCAGAAGTGTAGTGTGAAGTTTGATGGAGGAGGGATAATGGTCTGGGGCTGTTTTTCAGGGTTTGGGTCCTTAAGTTCTAGTGAAGGGTGATATGTTATATATAGTATAGCTAATGCTATAGCCCACACAGGCATTTTAGACAATGATATGCTCCCAACTATGTGGCCGCAGTTTGGGGAAAGCCCTTTCCTGTCCCAGCATGACTGTAAGTCTGTGCACAAAGCAAGATCCATAAAGGCATGGTGTGATGAGTTTGGGATCGGGGAACTTTAGTGGCCTGCACAGAGCTCCCCTGAAAACCTGTGGGATGAACTGGAATGTCGAGTTTAACCAGGCCTTCTTCTCCAACATTAACTGACCTCACAAACTGACCTCACAAACGCTCTTTTGACTGAATGGCCGATAACTCTCAGAGTTGCCCTTCAAAATCATGCGGAAAACCTAGCCAGAAGAGTGGAGGTGGCTTTAACTTCACATTAATGCCCATGATATTGTAATGTGACATACTTTGTCCACATACTTTTGGCCATATAATGTATAGAAACAGTAAAACTGACGCTGCTCACCAACTGGGCATATGCCAATTTGAGTCAAGGCAGAAGCAATTATTTTTTTTATGTCATATACAAAGAATATCTAAATAAGGTGGTCTGAAGAATACTTTGACAAGTTCATTGTGAGCATATTGTTATTTTGCAGGTCTTTTCACAGGCTGTGGAATCCAGCAGGATGCTAAGTGCTGTCCTAATCAACAGCATGTGAAACCAACAGATTTCGCAGATTTGACCTTCAGCAGTGACAGCATCTGCTCAGTCTAATCACGTCCACCTCCACGCCACTTGATAGCCTTCTCAACCAGTCTAACCCAATTAAAAGGCTCTCCATACAGCCAGAGACAGAGTTACAACTACTAATCTATAAAGGCAACTAAGCTTTATGCATTTCGCAACAGATGATCCAAAACTATTGTTAAATTAAAATCTTATAAACCTTTGGGACTAAGACAGTGGCCTCCATTTCAACCCCAGACGTCTCGGCATGGAGGTGTAGAGGTTTCTAATGGTGTCCTGTGATCATCCATCCCGTGCAGCTTGAATATTCTCTCACAGTTCCTGCAGATTTTGCGGTAGGGGTGGAGGTGGAGTGACACCAGAACTTCTAGATGTGTGATGCGTGACAACAAATCGTTCATCTTGGCGCTGACCACGGTGCCCCCACACACTGATCCGTTAATGGTCTGCACCAAGACAAAAGCAGGACTCATCAATAAAGGTGACCCACTACCATTCTGAGTCACTCCATGACAGTCTGGCACGACACCACTGCAGTCTTAGGCAAAGTTGACGTGGTGTTAAGGGCAGTCATTGTAACGGTCTGCGTGCATGTAGTCCTGCATTATGCAGCCGTCTGTCAATGGTGCTGGCACTAATAGGATGACTCATGGAGGGCACTGCTCGTCAAATATCCACAATTGTTGCTGTTGGGTCAGTCAGTCATTTGCATGTCATGGTGAGTTTAATTGTTATAACTAACTAATCATGGACAAAGTGTATAAAAGAGTTTGGGGCATTGTTAGTCTGAAAGAGCTTACTTTTCTAGGTCTTTATATTTCTGTCAGTACAGGCCATCAACACATTTTTCTCTATAAATCCTGTCTTTCTCACTTTCTTGTATTGTGGTTCTCCATTCATTTCCACATTCTAACCATTCTATGTTCTCATTAAAGTTCACCAGCTAGTATGTGAGAAAGGGAAGGTAGAGGGAGTCTTTTATTGAGGGGCAAAGCAGATGACTCACACATCAGGTCTAACCATCCAAACTGGAGTCACCTATGCATTCTAGCACCTTGCTATACTATTGATCCCTTTATGCTCCTTAAACACTCCTTCTGAAGCCCACACTCTGGAGAATACATCCCCTACCCCCTAATACTTAATTTCTGCAGGGCCACGTAATGTATTTAAACAAGTTTGTAAATCAGGACAATGTGGACGCACACAAATGTCAAATGCTAATTAAGGGTTTTCCCACAGCAGGGTTCTGTACTGTTTATGTGACTGTAAAACTAAACAGGGCAGAATATAGACTCCTGATGAACTAGAAATTCTCAACAAGACTACAAACTACACAGGACTACACATGGATAAAAACTGCATGTAAATGTAATTGTGTTAGATATGCATTCATGTGAATGAACTCAAATATTATATCATAACTATAACATATATAACATATCAATATATATTACTTATGGATGGGTTTCTGTGCAATGTTAGAACAGATGTGTGCATGCAACTAGGAGGCAATGAGAAAACAGCAGCAGAAAGCGACATACTATCGCTCTCTCTCTCTGTCTCTCTCTGTCTTTCACTCACTCTCTCTCTCTCTCTATTTTTTTTCTGATTGCTTTTCTGATTGCTTTATTCTCAATAATGCTGCCCCATCTCTTCATTCACTTAACAGCTTATTCAACCACCACTGAGCTCTCTCTCCGACTTTGAATGGTGTGTTTAAACAGCAACCGACAAATCCTACTCATTCTGCTTTAAGGAATCTAACATACAGTAACAACATCTCTTGTGACTGGTTGGTTCTCAATCATGGAATGTGGAGTGGATTTACGGCAGGCAGTGAAATTTGGGCTCAACAATAAAAAGAACAGCTCCCAAGTTCTTGCCAAAGAGCCATTCAAAGAACATACCATCATTTCTGAGTTAACAAGAATTTACAAACAATGTTATCAAAGCATTTTTGCCAATGTTTCTAAATAGGAAACCTGTCTATATGATATTATTGATCTAATGCCTTTTCTAAGAATGACCACAAAACATGTTTTTTTTGTTTGGTTTTTTTTTTTGCTATAGATATTTATTCAGAAAATTATATTTTGCGAAACTGGGTAATAATGTTCATTTAACTTCTGTGGTTCTAGACAATTTTATATGATTTATATTATTTGAATATATATATTTACATACTGGACATTTGCAGATTTTCATTTGGTTTGTATCACAAACTACCATTAGAAATAAACGCATATGCTTCACACATCCAGTCAACTTTCACTGTTACTCTGATTAAGCAAAACATCTTAATTTAAAGTTTTCAGTGATATTTAAGGGAAAAAGTGTTTGGGTTAGGAACAGCTAGTGACAGCTTTGGTTCATTTTTCCCAGAGAGAAAACCAGGTTAGATCTGGAGTTACTCATTTGGTTATGGCTTTCAACTAACCGGGTGCTGACAAGGGCTCAACTAGAGCTAATGATATAGATAGATAGATAGATAGATAGATAGATAGATAGATAGATAGATAGATAGATAGATAGATAGATAGATAAAAAGGCAGTGCAATAGTTAAATGTAAAATGTGCAAGGGGTGCAGGTATCAGCAGAAAATAACAATACTATATAAAATGAAAATCTATAGGTGATGGTCAGCACAGATGACCAGCAATGGTGACCAAGGTGACCAGCAAAAGTCACCTTGTCATGAGTATAGCATTGTGCTATCGTTATTTGGAACCAGTGTGTGAAATACCCCCTGGTATTTGAATGGGGTCCTATGTTGGCTGGCTACTCCAGCGTAGTGATGACTGCCATAGTGGTGCTAATACTAGCTTCAATGGCAACAAAAAAAATGGTTTAACAGTTAACAGTTTTTTGGAAATACGCTTTTATAGTTTGGTTAGCCACTTTTATGCAAATGAGTAAATAAGTAACAATTAACAACATTTCTGTCAATCTCTGAGGATATTAGGCAGGTTTTCAGATTTACAAATATGGTACAGCATATAATAAAGTTACGCAGGCATAGACACAGCCGCTAGGCTGTAATTGCCCAACTGGGTGAACCACAACCTTTTCCTGAATTTTATTTGAGCATCTGTTTTCCCTAACAAATCCCAGACCCTCCCTAGCAACCTCCGTGGTTTACGCCTTGCTTGGAGCACTTTGACAAAAAGCAAGCGACAGGAAGCGACTGAGATAGTTTACTGCTCAGTTAGTTCTATGTATGTGTGACTTTTTTAATGGGCTTCTCTTAAATCACTCTGTCTCTTATTACACTTGTTCAAAATGTTTGTTTGTTTCTGAAAGATATGGGAAGATATTGAGACCAAAAAGAGAGAAAAAAACAACAAGAGGAAGAGAAGATGAGTAATACGATCCAAAGAAAATCTTCTAAGGAAAGTCTTTAAAGAGAGAAGCATACATCAAGTAGGGTATTGTCAAAGCTCAGGCAAACAGAAAAAGACAGGTGAAGCCACAGTATGTCAAAGGGAGAGAGAAATGTCTTTTCGTCACGCTAACTAAATAACATGGCTACATGTGGTTAACATTCCTGACAGAAGCCTCATTTATTTTCAGTACAGTCATCTCTGGTATGCATCATTGGCAGCAGATTGAATCACAGTGTGATGCCCCGTATCTTTCACCCAGTTAGAGGCTGGCCCAGGCTGTTCAAACAGTTTGATTCAAAAGCTGATTCATAGAAGACTTCCAAATGTCAGACCTCCCTTTCACGCTTAAACTTAATTTCAAAAGAGCATGAGCAATGAAGACATACATACCCTGCAATATTAGCGCATATGAACTTTGACTGAGGGTGAGCAAGTTTCAGTTGATTCGGGTGAGAGCACAAGCTATCAAATAAATGGAAGAGCCATTCACTGACAGAGCTAGGCCAACCATAACCTGCGCCACTGAAAATATAAAGCTGTTCGGGGAAGCTTGAAGAACAGACGTTAAAAGGTTAACATCTTTATGCAGAGGCAAAAAAGTGTCGATTTCATTCGTTTTGTCTACTTTTGTCCATTAATAACATGATTTCTTGATGTTGTATTTGCATATATTGTCATATGCAAAGTACATGATTTAGCAAAGATCATGTATGGGACATTTGCAGATTTTCATTTGGTTTCTATCACTACCACCATGAGCCAGAAAAAAAATGCTCATTACTCATCTTGCACATTGCTCTTGCACATCTTGCACACTGCTCTTGCACATCAGTTTTACTGTTTAGACACATATTGTATTGCGTCTCCGTTTTTTGTCCATGCTCTATTACTTACTAATTTATCTATTCTTTAATTACTGCACTGGAGAAGTAGCCCTATGTGTTTCGATATACTGTACACCCTGTATTGGTATAATGACAATAAAGTCGAATTGAATTAAATTAAGCTGAATATACTTCACACATGCAGACAACTTTTACTGTTACTCTCTCTGATGAAGTGAAACAATAAGAAGCCCTCAGTGATCTGAAGTCTGTTCTGAATTTTTCACTCAGAACTACCACAGTGCATCCAAAGGCTCCGTTGGCTTCTTTTAATGGAGCATCAAGCTTCTTTTAATAGGACAAATTCAGGTTACATCACAGCAGCAAGGAACTCTATGGGGTGGATGACACAGGCCGCACTGCACTGACGCAACAGGATTTTGTATTTATTCTGAAGGTTGTTTTAGCAAGTTACTTTTTCATATAATCATGACTTTGCATCAGCCACACGCAGGTTCGTTGAAGAAATATTTACTTTATAAAGGTGTTTTCCTATATGCACAGTCAAAAACAAGAACCCAAACAAGAACCAGCTAAACTTACAGTTCTAACATGCTAACCAACCAAAATAATCACTGAGATTCTTTTTATGTCACTCCTAAGCATCTATCTATGCTTTTTAGCTAGCTAGCTAACTTGCCTTTAAGCTTATTGGCTGCAATGAACCAATGTACGGCTCTACTCTGCAAACACACAGACACACACACACACACACACACACACACAGTTGCTGCACAGTTTGTGTTATTTGGATATTTTTGGCTGGTGAGCTATTCTTAGTCTACTCCAGTAGTTGTGCAAAGTGCATCTATTAGGTTAGTAGAGCTGATAAAATAATCAGTGAGTGTAGATGCAAGTAGGCGGCCCTAATAAATGGCCTAGTGAGTGCATATGTAGAAAGTGTGGTCCTAACTAGAACGTACAGTGATAGAAACACACAGAAAGCTCCAGTTCAACATGCTGACACAATCTAACAAGCACATGCACCAAATACTCTGAGGGTACTTAATGGGGTCCTGTGTACAGCTGCTTATTTCTTGCAATTTTTGTCTTAAAAAGATGTTAATGTATACCACAGTTGTATGTACTGCGAATTTAGGTTGTCCTTGTCCTAAATGTGACCTAGAGAGGCAGATGTACTCAGGCCAAAATGTGAATCAGATTTCATCCCTAAGTTGTTTAAGCAATCATATGTAAATCTGTTTAAAATGCATCTCGGGGGGCTGCAGTTGTATGTGGATAATCCTTAGCTGGACATAACAGGGTCAGAATGTGTCTCACATGGTAAGAAAGAAGGGTTAAACAGAACAGAAGGCTTCTACTTTGGTAGGCCCATTGCTTTGGTCAACTTTGAAGCGAATGAGATTATCTTTGTGTTTGTATCTATGCATTGAGGAAATCACCATCCCTACCGTGTTACCCTGAAGCGGTGTCTTTCATATATGCCACCCATTAAACTGAAATCACTTTAACTTCTCTTTTGCTAAATACTGTTTTGACCAGCAACAAAAGCTTTGGGGCTTTACTGTATTGCTGCCATTCAAATACAAGCAGCTGTGCCACCATCTGTCTATCTTTTGTGTTGCTGTCTCTATCACACTCTTCACCAATACCCCCGCCCGACCCCCAAATCCCTGGTGAGGAGAAGCTTTTTCTAGGAGATGCTTCGGAGAAAGGCTGCAGATCAATCTCATCCTACGCGAACATGAGTTGTCTTCAAGGCCGGATCACCTCAATTAAGGTAAATCAGGTCCATTCATGGAAAGCAGGGGGACTGTCAGAATGGGCTACTGCCTCCACCTTGCCTGGACTGTGTTTATGAGTGCATTTGTGTCAAGAGAATCAGACAGAAGCTACCACGACAGCGGATATGATATGTACAATGACGCTCTCTGCAACAGAATGGATAGGAATTGCTTGAATGAGGATCTCAATTGACATGTGGTGCAATTGACCTATCCATGCAACAAAGTATTTCCAGAGCAATTGTGATATTGGGCAAGTTAGATAAAGCAGTTTTAAGTTCAGCCTGATAAAAGCAGTTAAATGTGATAATAAATAGTAGAGCAAATTTCCACATCAACACAACATATATCAATTTAAAATAAATTTTTTTTGAGAGAATTATACACTCATACAATTAGATACTTAATCATTATTCAGTTTACCTATAAAATAATGTTCGTCCGATTAAGGGACAACATTTAAGCTCTCAGAGGAGCAAAGACTAAAAGCTGTTAAGTTCTTGTTTAGTGTTGAGAATTTGTTGTTAGCTCTCCTTTGAACTGATCAGCCTACTCTAATGAGGGCAGAATACTAGAGATGCATTGTTCTGGCCCTTTTAGGTGAATGTTGGAAGCTGTCTCACACCAAAGAGCCTTTTTTTCTTTTTGCAAATAAAGACAAAACAAAAGAAAATATGTTATGGCTAGCTGAAAATCACAAGATTCCAGTCCTGGATCTCTATGTAGTGATCCAGCTCCCATTCAGTCCCCAAAGGCCTAAACGGTAATTGGTTTTACTCAACATTATTACATAATATCACTAACTTAGCTAATTCTGGGAACCAAAAAAGACATAGTGATGCATGACTCTGTTTTTTTCATGAATCGACTCTGACTCTCGACTCCTGTTGGTGGAATCGATAGAATCGACTCCTCAACCCCACTTAATTTTGAACCGAGACAGTGCCAGAGCCAGTGATAATGGGACACAGCAAAGAAAACAGAGAACTTCAGTGAAAATCAAGAGACAAAACCATTACTGAAGTCAGAATTCTTCAGAAAGGTATCTCTTTTGAAATCTGTAGTCTTGTTGCTCTTTTTAAAAGGCTTTAGTTTCACAAAATTCTTGTTTGACTTTTCCAGTCAACCTTAGGTCATGCATTAGTTAGGGTACGCCTGAATGCAACTGGAGCATCATTTATCATCTCAGCTCCACCCTCTTTTCCTCAACGGAATTTACTCTCCGTCACTCCATCCAGTTGAAAAAGTCGGCTGTTATTGGTGAGTTGAAATTCGTGAAACTCAAATATAGAATGTACACCAGTTTAAAAAGTTTGTTAATGGTAACCAGCAGTGCAGCCAGTGGAAGTGGTACAACTTGGGCTGATCAGGCCTAGGCCCACTGACGTTCATCATGGTCCAACCAACAATGATGCTCAAGCCTTAAATTTATTTTCAATATCAAAGTTTCATAGTCAAATTGCAAATTAAATCACTACACAATAGATCAAATAAAAATCTATTTACATTTTAACTTTGCCCAATTAAATCCAGTCATTATCAGAGGGTAAGTGATAAGATTTAGCTGAAAATGAAAATAACTTACAATACTACACTAATGATATGCACATGCATGGTAGGACCACTTGATGGGTAGGACAAACTGTTGGTCTAGAATGTGTTTAATCAGTAAAAGCTAAGCTGGAGTAGAAAATTTAATATCTGATTAATCAGTAGGTCATTTTGTAAATGTGTGAGATTAGACCAAACTAACAGCTTGGAACTATAAGTTGGCAGTCCTGTAAATGTACAGCTGTTCTAGTTTTCACGTTTTGAATTTTTTCTTGATCTTTTTGATCAATTTTGTAAATAACATTTGTAACATTTAATTTTTTTCTTTCTTCTTCTTTCTTCTAGTGTTGGGTAGCAATGTTAGGCTTATAGCTCCAGCACTAAACTAAAGACAACCAAAATTTTCACACCTTGACTGATCTACGACATATGGGGTAAGCAGAAAAGGTGTGAAAATTAGTTTTTTTGTTGTCAAACCATTCCTTTAACTCATGAGTTCTTTAAAATTGAACTTCATTTTTAGTTATAGATTTAAATATAGATTTTAATAATTTTGTTTAAATTTTACTTTATTTTGAACTTATGTTAAATATGTTAAAATCATAATTTCATTAAAAATAGATTTACATATGCCCTAAATTTCTGATGTCAGCCAACAATGCTTAACCAGGAGGGGGAAAAAAAAGAGCCTGAAGGTTATTAATTTAGGTGTACTTAGTATACTTCCCTGCACTCATGATTAACGTACTGAAAGTAAGCCAATTTCAATATACTAACTATGTACTTAGTATGCTACATATGTTATTAGTGCTAATAAAAATATACTTAAATATAACTAATTGTATCTAACTGTACTATTTTGAGATAAAGTTGTGCTTAAATATATTTAAGTACATATTAAGTATATATTAAAGTACATTACAATATACTTTTTTAAAATATATTTTTACCTGGGAGTATGGATTGTTATATTGTAATTAAGTACATTGAGGTACTGATGTACTGTGGTAAAATGTACTTGTAAATATTACATTTGTAATATATGCATGTATATTTATATATATATATATTGCACTTTATTAATAGTACTGGGGCATATTGCTAGTTTTTGTAAACAACATGCTTCTGAAAATGACCATTAAGGTGGCTATCCAAATGTCTTCACAACATGGACTTCTCAGTTTCTGCAGACTTCCATACTGAGACTTCCCTACTGAGACTTCCCTACTGCTGCTTTAAGTGCTTTTGACATTTTGATGATGACTGAAGTCAAGCCGGACTGTTTCGTGTTTGAAAGGTTTTCATTATCAAATAAACACACAAAAGCCTCAACTGTCTATTAACCTTTTCTGTCTCTGACCTTTAGAACATTCCAGAAACATTTATCAAACATTCACAGCTCTCGCCTGAAACAATGAGCTGTCAACTCTGCTCTTTACAAAATGGCTGCCTAGCGTGGTTCCACATGGATGTTACAGTAGATGAAGCCAAGACCTGCTTATGACATTACAGGAACAAACAAACAACATGGAGGATGATGGATTTTAAAGCATGACAGGCAGGTGCATTGTTCTTACAGTACAACAGCCAACAGGATATTCCAGAAATGAAGCACCACATTGTTTCAGCTTAGCCAGAGATATTAGAGTACGCCAAGAATAATAATTCAAATGTTAAATTTTGGAAAGCAGCAGTTAATTATGTAATGCATTTAATAATTACTTGCCACCTGATCATCATGCTCCTCAACAGCTGGTAATAAATAGGTGGTATGGAAAGTTCCATTTTCAGAGTGATTGGGTATAAAGTTTAGCCTATAACTGTTGTGGAGAAGGACTAATATACTGTAATGACTGGCTACTGGCTGGGTCGGCCTTGGGCAGATGGGAGGCGTGGCCATGCATAGAGCCCGATGGGAAGTCCTGGCCTTATATAAGAGAAAGTTTTTGGTGTGAAGATGTGTAAATGTGTTATTTGTGTGATGTTGTGCTGGGCACTGGTGCTGGTTAGAGGGGTAGTTGTGCACTTTTGGTGCCTACTGTCAGGAATAGCTGTGTGGCTTTTGATTACCTGCCCACTATCCTGGCTGACAAGTAGCACTGGGCAGCAGTCTCCACTGCTGCTGTGTTCAATAAAAGGGTATTCATTTGAAGCCCTATGTTTCCCACGTCGTCTTGCTCCACACTGATACCACAATACTAAAACACTAAAAAATATTTTCTTATCATGTTAATCACCACCCACAGTGACCTCCAGGTGAGGTTGCCCTATCAGTCAGTGTACATTCCTCAGTTAAGATTTAAATTTAAGACCTAACATAGAATTTATAGCTTAATTTAAAGATATCAAAAGAATGAAAGAGAGAGCAGGTATTTTTCCCACTGTTCAAAACAGTGACAGTGATAGAGTCTTCCACTGTATGGTGCAGCCCAGCTTGACGTGACTCGACTTTACTCGCTTTGGGTACCAACAAAGTTCAGAAGAGGCTAATAACTGCAAAATAAAAGGCCGGTGGGAAAAAAAGAGTTTGGGACAATGTCCAGGCAATGATTGCAGTTGCTTAAGATGGTACGCTAACCTGGTTGCTAGCATTAGCATATGTGTTAAGAGTAGAAAAGCGACTTCTCGCTCTCGATAATTCTCTCAATCAGTAGTCTGCAGTGCTTTTACATCACCTTTTGGTATCAGCTCAGCTCGCTTGGAATCTTGACGGAAGTAATACCAAAAAAACTGGGTAGCAGACCTAATGGAAATTGGACATTGGAACTGAGCCGAGTCAAGCTGGTACAATGCAGCATAACGTGGTAAAACAGTCAAAATGCACCTTTCATATATTCATGATCATAAGATAGTAGCACTGTGCAGTGTAAGGCTACAAACATTGCTAGCTGGCCCATTAATTACAAGGCTAGCTGGCATATGGTACCGTGTGGTTTACTCACTTCTGAGGTAATGAGACATGTTTTGATCACTCCCATAGTAATCTTTACAGCAAAGCTTGAAGACTGATTATTTTATACACAGATTATCAAAAGAATAGTTGTACCCAGAAGGAACTGTCAGATTGCAGTGCTATTCAGAAGGAAGATAAAGGTTACCAGGATTTTAGACTGTTATGGGTAATATTTATTGAGCTACAAATACAGAAGCAGGGTCTCTCAGTATGGCGTCGGGCCACATGTTTACTAACACAACATGCCAGGCGTCTCGGCATGGAGTTGAAGAGGTTCCTAATGGTGTCCTATGGTAATCAATCCCATACAGCTTGAATATTCTCACACAGTTCCTGCAGATTTTGCAGTAGGGGTGAAGGCGTGGGGACACCACGCTTTCTGGACATGTGACACACAACACCAAACCATTCATCTTGGCGCTGACCACAGGGCCTCCACACACAGATTTGTTGGTCGTCTCCACCAAGACAAAAATGGGACATGTATTTAGTGTTTTTAACTATTCAAATTTGAACATTTAAATGTATTTAGAACATATATTTGAAATATACATATATATTTATATATATGCAAATATACACCTATATGTTTATAGTATGAGCACATATGTGTACATATATGTTTCTACCACATTTAATTCCATTCAGTTAACACTTTACACATGATCATCTTATGGTTCTGTTTGCCACCAACTAAAGGTCTTTTAGTTAAGAGGATCCTTTATGTATAATTGCAAAGAACCCTTTTTGATTTGCTTGGAAACTTTACTGCATTCAGACTGCCGGAGCAAGCACTGATCTGAATCCACTGCGTCCCTCATATCAGTTTTGCAGCTGCTGCTTTTGTAGCAAGTGATTGTCTACAATCTTCATCGTCATCTCTCGGTCAAGATTAAACAGCCTCTGAATGAGACACAATCATTGCCATTGTTTTACAGCAATTGCTTTCTTCCTGTGTGTCTTCATCTGCTGTTCAGTCATCCTAGATGAGTAACACTACAGAAAGAAGAGAGGGATATGTGTAATAAGCAGAAAGTTTTATGCTTATAAATCAAATTAATAAGTATGTTTAGAGACCTCTTGATAAATATTGGTGTGGAGGTGAGTGGGGTGATGGGAAACTGAATGAATTGGTCTTCGGAGAGTATTTATGGCTGATGGAAAAGACTCCACTGGGTGATTCTTCATTCAGCCCTGAGCAGAATGCTGCAGATAGTCAGGCCAGCTTTGCCTTAAAGTACAACACAGGAGAGAGCATGGCACCACACATCTTTGCATAATAATGTTTTTGGGCAAAATTAGTACCATTATATAGAAGCAATCTTATGTACACATCTCTGCTGAGTCAAAATTTACTTTTGAAATACACGTATCATGATATAATTACATTATATTTTATTAATACTTCCTAATTACTTTAGCATGCTTTTGATGATTCCTCAATGTCTTAATTGTAACATGTGCCGATGCAATTTGAATCGTGAGTCTCTGGGTTGTGAGTCCAAATTGAGAGTTAATTCTCTGAGGTACAAGTCAGAATCTTGAGTTTGGAGTCTCTGGGGTGAAAGTCTGAGACGAGGCCAGAGTCTTTAGTATAGTGTTTAGTACAAAATTTCTTGTCCTGTTATTACCTGAACCTGCACTCTTGTTTATACCTGCACCTCTCAGGTTTTATACGGCTTTAAACAACAAATCTTTGGTTACAGAATAACCTTTAGTCTGTAGGACAAAAAAAAAGCCTGAAGTGCTTCATCCAGTTAATACTGTGCTTAAATAAATGGTGCAAAACAAGTAATCAGATTGAACGATTAAACTGATTAAACTGGTTAATTAGTCTGTTTGGTTACTATGCTAGCTAACATAATGGCTAACCCTGCTTTAGTTTTAATGTGCTTTAAAGAAATGTGATCTGTAAGTTATTAAACTTCAAGTAAATTAGCTATTTCTAGTTCTGCCTTGTTTCTTTAAGCACCTCTGTTCTTCAGACAAAAAAAAATGTAATAAGAATCTGATGCTGCTATGAGAAGAACAGCATCACAATAATTACTGCTGTTTACTGATGGCTTCACTGATGTCAAATCAAATCAAATCAAATCAAAATCAAATCACTTTTATTGTCACGTCACATTTTCACAGGTGTGAAGGTGAGTGAAAAACTTAGGTGCGAAGTCCCTTACAGTACTTAGATACAAAAAATATACATAGACAATAAATATATACAATACTAATAACACAAAATCTCTGTTATCCTAATATACATTATAAATTATATATTTATAAACAGTAATATAAAGTTATGAATAAAACCTATGATATATCCAGATGTACACATATAGCACTATGGTAAGGCTGAGGTAGATGAGAGATGCAGGGTATATACAGGGCATAGAATATATATGCATATATACATACACTGCAGATATACAATATAGATGAATATAACAGTATGTCAGTCTATATGTGCAAGTATAAATATGCTAAATGTAAAGTGCAGAGTGATGATTGTCCGTGGAGATCATGTCTTCAATCAAGTTATAAGTTATAAGTCCAGACTCCTCTCTCTTTCACTGGTAAGACACTGAAGCACTTCTAATTGAACACACCATTATGAGCATTAAAAGCTGTGTAACATCTAGGATAAACTGTAGTGTTTTTGGCCCTTTCCCTCTTCCAAAAGCATTTCCTACTTTTCCAAAATTTAAATCTAAAATGTTTGATTGTGCCCCTCTCGCCCCTACTCTCCAGACATGTGTGGTTAACGTGTGTTTTCTTTAGTGATAGTGATGTGACTGCTCGGCTTCTCTCTGCAGGTCTCGGCTTCTTATCGATCACCACAGGCCTGTTCAGCCGTAACCAGCTGATCTCACTCTGTTCCACACACTTCCAATAAAGCATTGCTTACCACACCCGCATCAGCCCGAACCCTGATTGGATAAACCTGTCTGATAGGGACCACATGGTGGAGAGAGAATTGTGGCTAGGATGCGGTTTTGTCACAGGGCAGCTAAGGACAAATCAGTCAAATAGCGAAAATCACTAAGAACACGCGCTCACAAGAGAAAGATAACACCTACCGAGCAATATAGGTAACTATTTACACTGCATGGACAAAGCATATGGACAACTGAACATCACATCCACATTAACATTCATTTGGAGTTCAGCTAGCTCTCTATATTATCATCAAGCTGTTATGGCACTCCTCTGGGAGGACACTGCAAGTCCCACTGCTAGGACATGGTTGCAGGGAATTGCTTCCATTTAGCAATGAGAGCACGGATGTAGGGTACTAAGGCCTGGCTCACAGTCGACATTCCAGTCCATCCCAAAGGTGTTTAAATGGGCTTGATGCAAGAGCTCTGTGCAGGCAAACTCAGAAAACCTTTACTTTATGGAGCTTGCTTTGTGCAAGGGTCATTGTCATCCTGGAAGCACACAGAATTAAGATTTCCCTTAACTGGAACTGTCTAGCCCAAACCATGAAAAACAGTTCCAGCCCATTATTCCTTATTCATTTGCATGTAACAAATTAGAGTAATTATTTTAGGTTGGACCAACAAAACACTTTTTTCGTGTGTAGTGGTCCTGTTGTGCAAGCTGGTCTACTGTTTCACAGCTGAGTTAAGTTTGCTCCTACACATTTACACTTTACAATATGAGCTCTAGCCCAGCAGAAGTTTGACAAACTATTTCGTGCTCTGCTATAACAGCGCCACAATGAAAGTCACTCTTGCCCAGCTAGAAATGATTTATTCTAAAAACGTTCTGAGAAAGTAACCGTACTATGTTCCATTAATGTTTTCAGCAGGAAGTTTTCTTTTGGTTCCCAGAATGTTCTTTCTAAAGGTAGGAGAACGTTCCCTAAAAACCTTCTGTCACGTCGGTTCATCCGTAAAACATTTCCTAAATGTTGCGCTGAGAATCTTCTTCCTTTGTTATCATGTAACATAATCTGTGGCCCTTAGAACATCCTCAAAACATCCTCTAAACATTGCAGCTAAAGCATTATGTCTTAGTTAACATTTAACCTTATAGGAACATTATTTGAAATTAGAAACATCTTTAAAACGTTCTTTGAACATTAGACTAAAACATTTACTGCAACTTTATTATTAGAACTTGTATGTAATGTTAGCCAAAGTTCCAGCTGCCAGCTGGGTGGATTTTTAAAATGACTGATTTTGTGCTCCTGCTGGTGTAATATTTTCTTAGGCAATGGTTATTGCTTTAACTTATCAAAGCTGCCAGAACAAAACCGTATCTCTCAACTTATCTCCCAAAACAAAAATGTTTAGAACTTTTAAAGCAAGTTAATTTACCAAGATCTAGTCATTTTTAACTATTTCTGATGGAAAAAAGAAAAAGAAAATTGGAGATCCAAAGTTTTGTCCTGACTGGAACATTTATCCTCTGCTGAATAGCATGAAAACTACTTGAGAGTAGACTTTATTATTGTATATAAGCACAGGACGGGTATAAGGTTCATTTTAAATAGCTCCAATACAAAAAGTTTCATAGCCAAACTATGTGCAATATACTTATACTTATACTATGTACAGCCACGGCAATGTTGTGGCAACCTCATCCACGGATATATGCAAAACACCCTAGCTGGCGTTCAGAGGCTAAACTCATCTCCATAAATCATTGCTTTGCTTGCCGTTTTTCTTTCATGGAGCACGAGCTCTGATGTCAGAAATATTCATCTTTGCATCATTTATTTGCAGAATTCCATCTGCGTCTTACTCTTCCTGCGCTTTATCTACAGGCCATTATCTCTCAATAACCCACACAGTGGCTCTGCGTCTCTGCAGTCAGAGTCTGTGATTACATCACGACCCCTTAAAACACACACACACACACACACACACACACACACACAGCGCACTGTCTCGCTCTCTCTCTCTCAAACACATCCTTAGTCTCTCATCTGTTATCTCTATCTATTCTCTCTCTCTCTTATAGTAATAGTTCATATAATAGTTTACACAGTTCCCACACACATGTAGTCTGTCAGTGAAAGCGTGTTTGCTGACTGAAGTGTGGCCAAGAGGATGAGCAAATTTCAGGCTGCAGGATGGCTAGTGTGTGACATAAGCTACATTTTCATAGACAACAGCAGATCATACAATCTCAAAGATCTCATAAGCAAGTCTGTTTGAGAATATGGCAATTATACATCATAAAATGATGCATAGTATTTTTGGTCTCCAAAAAAGAAAGGTTTGATATTTAAGTTAATTAATCAGCATATAATCAATTAATAAGCTATGTTGGTCCATACATGTAATACAAAATAATACTAATATTAAATAATTTTATGACCAAGAGGTAAAATGCTGTGATTTTATGAGCCAGCATGTAATAACCAATAGCTAAAAAAGTGGCATAATCATAAATATGTAGATTAACATTCTAGCATCATTGTAGCATCATTTCCCAGGTAAAAATTAAGTATATTTTAATGTACTAGTAATGTACTTTAATACCAGCTAGTACATTTCAAGCACATTATTGTTTTGTGTGCTAAATACAAGTGCAAAACATATATATTACAAGTGTAATAATTACAAGTACATTTTACCTCAGTAGTACTTTAATGTATTTCATAGAAATATACTAAGTATGTATACATAAGTATATTTTAATGTACTAGAAATGTACTTTAATATGTACTTATGTACGTCTAAGTAAATCTAAGTGGTGTCTCAAAAAGGTCCAGTTAAGTACAGTTAGTTCTATTTAAGTATATATTTAACAGCACTAATGATTATATGTAGCATACTAAGTACATAGTTATTATATGAAAATAGCACACTTTCAGTACATTAATTATAAGTTCAAGGAAGTATACTAAGTATATTTAAATTAAGTATACTTCAGTGTACTTTTTTGTCCTGGGTTAACCAGGGTTAATATTTTAACATGCTAGTTCAGTAGACATTTTTCACCAGTTTCTCTTTACATTGTGTCACGCCTCTGGGTCTCCCTGACACCGCCGCTCTCCCGGACTCCATTCCCACTGCCTGATGACGTCACACCCACATGTCCCCAGTCATCCAATCAGTCATGCTCAGTCACTCGCCCGAGTTTTGATTAGCTTCACCTGTCATCATTTACACACACCTGTATTTAAGCCCCTCTCACACACACACACGTTGTGAAGTTTTGCCAAACCCCGTTTGCATTACTGAGTGTTTCTTCTGTGTTTTCTCGACTCTGGCTTTGACTCCCTTTGTTTATTGACTACCGCTTTATTCCTTATCCCTGTCGGTTTTCTCGTTTTGATCTACTCTCTGGCTTTCGACCTCCTTTTGTTCCTCTGATTACTCTCCTTGTCTATTCCTCCTATTTTGGTTGCCTCCCTGCCTGACTACCCTGGTTCTGACCTTAGCCTGTCCCTCGACTCTGATCTTGCATTTTCCCTTCATGTTTGGTCGTGTTTAGGTGCTGTGTTCAACTATCCAATTGTTCAATAAAGCTCACCTGACTTTTAGCTCTGCACACGTCAGTCCAGGTTCTTTGTCCCTGACACATTGTCTCCCTTTTAACATGTCATGATGAAGGTCTTGCTCCATTATCTTCCATTCAAAGATAAGAAGGGTTTTATTCCTCTCCCGTAAAGTCATTGTGAGATACAAGCTTTTGTTCTAAAAGCGAGTTTACCACTTTATCCTTCATTTTAGGAAAATTCTCCTTTGCTTCATTTTAGCCTGATTATCTCTTCTGGAGGTCTGCTTTACTGCAGAGTTTAGTTCCACCCTGCTAAACCCACTAACAACCATGTCCTCATTAATCTGATAATACAGTAAAAGGGAAAGATACTTTATTTAATTATATGAATTAAAAACACTCAATCTGCTGGCAGAATGGCCTGTAGGAGTCATGCAGAAAGAGGTTAATATAAATCACATTATAGACCCAATGTTTAACACAATATGGACCCAATACCTAGGCCAGGGTTGTGCACAAGATAATGATATGTAATAAATACGTTAATAAAAGTGCTCTGGAAAAGGCCTAGTTCTTAGTGATGCTTAATGAGGGCTAACTATGTATGTTTAGTTGTTTATTGACAGAATCTACAGTAGAAAAGTCCAAACACCAAAACACTTGCTGAATGGCTGTATTTTACTAAACTAGTCCTTTTATTTTACTAAACTAGTCCTTTTAACTGACTCTGCCATAACATGATGTTTTTCTTTTCGTTTCTTTTCTTTGTTCTTTTTTCTTTTTTTCCTTTTCTCTTCATTGTCGTTTTGTTTCTCTCTCTCTCTCTCTCTCTCTCTCTCTCTCTCTTTCTTTCTCTGGTAATAACTCAGCCTGAGTGCAATAGAGGCTGATTGATCTGATCTTTCTATGTCAACGCTGGAGCTTGGCCACCGGCAATACCACAATTTAACTTTATTCCCTTGAGTGACCAACCAGAGAACCCAGTAATTTAGACTTTCAAGAAAACTGAAATAGCTTATAAAATGCTTAAAGTCATTGCTTTCACTGAGCAAAACTCAACGTGAGCGCAGTTTTTTCCAAGTGTGAAGGGTCGAGACGAAGGTGAGAAAGAGGTTTGTTTGAGTGCCTTCAAAATCTCACACTTTATTATGGCACTAGAAAGGTGGTGGACATGTATTACTTAACAGGCTAATGGCTTGTTAGAGGGCACAGCAGCATTAGTCTGGATTTTGAACCCTTGACCCTCAAGAAGCCATGGCTGCCTGGTGACCCCTGCAGCTTTCCATGTCCAGGTTGTCATGGAAACAACCTCTCTTTTAATGACACAACCTTAGGAGAGTTAGAAATGTACATAGCCAGCCCACTCCATATCTCCGACTGCCTGGGAAGGTGTTTATGCATTTGTAGACGTCTATAGGAAGCCAGTGCCACTTTGTACTGTGAATTACAAGCAGTGGGTGACTGCCCTGAGGGGCAATATGGCAGTATGTTATTGTGATAATTAATATAATATGCACTTTGTGGTTATCATTTCTACTTCTTGACCCCCAACTGCATGGTTCATTTACAGGACACTAATTCAGACATATTGTAGAGAGCCTATAAAGAACAGCCATTAATTTAAGATTTTTTAAATTAAGATTTTATTAATCTACTTTTACCAATTGTTGCTGCTCTGCTGGAGCTTTCCATAAAACTGGCCTAGTAACATTCATTGATTGCGCAAAATGTATAACATACTTCATATTTTATTTTTTTATTGTTTTTCCAACAATAAAATGTTAAACTCAGCAGATTAAGAGAAACTGTGCACTAAATGATGGCATATTTCAGTTTTCCAAACTTACTGTTCACTTATAGGTTAACTTTTAGAAAGGCCCTAATTTTAACCATTAATCCATGATAGATATATCCCAAACAAAATGAAATGTTTTATATCAACTTACTGAAAATATAAACATAAGCAGCAAGCATTTTTTAAACCAATCAATGAGGACCATAAAAATATTGTCACGACCCGCTATTGGCTAGCACTGGACTTTAGGTGCTCTTGAGGCGTGGGCATGCTGATGGCCATGCCAGGAGAATCAAGGGAGACGCATACCCTTCGGAGGAGGGACTATTTATGTTGGTTGTGTTGGTTATGTTGTTGTTTGTCAGGTGAAGGTATTTGTATGTGTTTACTATGTTATTCTGTGTTGCGGAGTGGGTTTAGTTAGGGGTGCTTTGAGCTTGTCTGCATATATGTGGCCCTCTGCTGGTGTTTAAACAAAAGAGTAGTGCTTGCAGCAGAATCATGGCCTCCTCTACTCTGCACCGATGCACCAGTGGTGTCAGAGGTGGGCCACTGACCCCCAGAAAAAGCAGAACCTGGTAAAAGGCTGTGACAGTGGAGACAACACTGTAAGGGTCTATAAATCCCTGAGAGGTGCTCATCAAATGGGTGGAAGATAACCATCATCCAGCTCATGTCAGTCACCATCGGTGGAGGAGCAGCCCCAGCGCTCATGGCCAGTGGAGAAAGCGTATGGGAAGAACTAAAACTATGAAGTGCAATGAGAAATAATGACAGGACGTGATATTAGGCCTTACATACTACACGTTCTATACCTACACCTTCACAGATCTAAACTTTTCTATATGTATGTGAACATGGTCATTGGTCATAATTCTGTGTCCCATAAGTAAGCAAGTAATAATCATCTGGACTTAGCAGAAAGCCGTTGGCATTGTAGTCGATCAATACACCAGGCCAAAGGGAAGTCTATCCTTAGACCTGATTGAATTTACAGCAGTGCAGAACAGACTTCCCCTCGAGAACATGGATATGTCTTTCACAAGCCTGTTATTTGTTTTAGCAAATCACATAATGGCTCAGACGTGCCCCAGAATCAATGCAGAGATATTACAGGTCAGTGCTAATACTCTGACAAGTCATCTGGAATTTTTTCCCACTGCTATGTCAGACAGGCTCTCAGAAAATCTATTTGGCTATGTGATAGAATTGAAGAGCGTTACCAAATAAATTCATTATGTGTTTAACCCCTTAAGGGCCGAAATCTGGGCCCAGATTTCAGTTCTGTGCTCTCAAACCTTGCTGGCAAAACAAAGACACTAATCTCCAAAATGGCAGCTTTACAGAAGAAGGCAAAAACGTTCCTTATAGTGCTCATGATCTGCTATTCATCACAGCAGCTTGCCCATTTGTAATGCAGTGCAGTCTGAAGGATCAAAGATCACAGGCATCCAGTTGTGGTTTTTGGCTTTCCAGAGATTTTTCCAGATTTGCTGAATCGTATGATAATATGGGCATTTTTCAGGCTGAAATGCCTTGCAGTCCTTGCAAAACCTTGTTAAAGAATGTTACTTGAATGAGTGTATATGTATGAAGCATTATTACATATCTTGTCTTGGCACTGCTTTTAGTAAAATATAGGTCAATTCGAATTTACAAATTACTATTTTCCGCTGGGTTTGTATTCACCAAATACACTAATAGTCAAGAAAATAGAACAAATAGTGGCACCAAAAGGAGTCAACTGACAGGATTGAAAATTTGGGGGGTAGGTCGGGCATTGTGAGACATACGCATGACTCAAGTTTCATTCTCAGCCGTGCATGTGATGTAAGCAAAGGCAAGCCTTATCACTGACCCAACAACCACAGTTGTGAACATTCAGCGAGCACTGGTGTTCTCCTGTTATTGCCAGCATTAGGAACCTCTACAATTCCATGCCGAGATGTCTGGCATGTTGCGTTAGCAAACATGGCAGCCACCGTCATACTGAGAGACACTACTTCTGTATGTGTAGCTTAATAAATATTGCCCATATCAGTCTAAATTTATCATCACTTATTGTTCCTGGTAACCTTTAACTTCCTTCCAAATAGCATTGCAATCCAACACTTCCTTCTGGGTGCAGCTATTCTTTTAATGATAAGTGTAATTCACAACAGTAACTGGAAGTTTTCTTACCACAGACCTAAAGCACATATACAAGCTTCAGGCTTTGGCTTAACTTGGCATTTAAGAATAGCTCCCAGAAGAAAGTAATCCCAGGCCATGGTATGAAGAAAACAGAAAAGAACAGAGTGATACTTGATGAGAAGTCAGGTTAGGGATACAGCACTGTCGCTTAAACATCTTCCTTCCCTGAAGCTGCAAAGGGAATCAATCCGATCCCATTCCATTCAAACTCAGAGTGAGGTTCCTTCATGTCCTACAGAGGCAGCAGGTCGATAGAGGAGAAGGAGCACCATTCTCTCCAAATAACAGAAATCAAACTGAAACCATTTAAACACATTTGACATCATTTTGTTTGCTTGTTGTCTCATTAGCTACTAAGTAAATGCAAGAAAAGAAGCAATTTCTGATGAAGGATGAGTGAGCATGTCATTGTTTCAGTTTTATTCTTTCTCAATCATTTCTTTATATTCTCTGCCTCCTGTATAGGGCAATGATGGTTTCATTGTTGTTACAAACCTGACATTGTAACAAGAGCAGAATGCTTTTTGGAGTAATATAGAACTGTTTTTCAAACGCTTCCAATAAAGTTGGGCTGCTGTGCAAAATGTAAATGAAACAGAATTCAGTGATGTGTAAACCATTTAATGTTTAATGTTGGAAATGAGAACTTTCACTGTGTTTTGAAAAATATGTATCAGTTTTGAATTCAATACTCGCAACATGTTTAATAATAGTTGGGACAGGAGAAACAAAAGGCTGTAAAAAATGTGTTTATGGCTAAAAAACACCCACTGCAACATCTCACAATCATCATGACTGGGTTTACCATTCCCTGAAAGGCTAAACAGGCAAATAACAATTCAATGAAAATTAGAATCTTTTTATTTTGCTAAGTATGTTACACATACAAGGAATTTGTCTTGATGAAGCCACACATGCATGACATGTAACATACTTGACAGACCAGACAAGCACACAAACTGTTAACAAGTATTTCATAAAGAAATACTTTATGGTCGCAACATTGCTAATGACACAACAACCCACCTATTACCCCTCTCATCCAACAACAATCCCCCCTTTCAGCTAATCAAAAATGTGCATTCCTAAATTAGTTATATTGGCACAAAATGACACAACTGCGTCCCATGTGCTGGCCTCACGCACAGCTACGAAAATATTTGTAGGGACATTTCAGTCCTCCCAAAATACTGGTAAGGACACGTCCCTACCCTCTATGTGCAAACATGCGATCGTGCAATAAAAAGAATAAAGAATAAGAATAATGAAGAGCTGGAAAGGAGCTAAAGAGATGTGTGATTATCTGTACCTATACATATATGGATATCCTATACATGCAAATCTGAGTAGACATTTAAAAACAATTATTTACAGAATATTACAGGATTATAAGAACTTTAATAAAACTTAACATCTATAAAGCTGTGTAAATAAGTGTTATGTTACGCAGCAGTTACTGTAATACAGTGAGATTCAGATTTAGTTTAAAGTGTCAGATTTAATATATGAAGTGACCACTACAGCCCAGGGAAGAGGCTGTAAGTGTGTCTTGTTGTGCTGGTTTTGATGTTCCTCTTTCTTGTGATGTGGAGGAACCAAACCAGACGGTTATGATGATGTGAGGATGGGCCCGATGATTGTTACGTAGAACTGGACCATCAGGGTATGTGGCAGGTTGAATTTCTTTATCTGTCTCAAGAAGAATATTCTTTGATGTGCTTGGCTATGGAAGCTGCATTTCTCTCTCACTTCAGATCACATGGTGGTGCTCAGGAATTAAAAACAAACACAATTCTGTAGTTGTAATTACTGTATGGGCTCAGGAACACTTCTTCATTTTGCACAGTGTTCCAAAAATTTTGGAAAATGAAATTATATAGAACCATGGACAACATATTCTTGATCAATCTAAAGAGCCATTTTAACATGCCAAGAAACATTTGAGCATGCAGTGTTTCCATATAGAACTCATGGAAGCATTAAAGAGCCCTTGAAGAACTTTTTTGTAAGTGTATGCTATAACCATAATGCCTACACAAATATTCAAGGCTTAACATACACACAACATATCAAAACTCAAATTAGGAACCCAAGTCAGATAAATACAAATATACAGATACAGAAAAGATATAAAATTGTGATAAAAAAAGTAATTTAAGTTTGTAAATTACACCTCACAGATGACTCTATAGGCAGAACGATATGGTGTATCAAATATATGAGATGCTAATTTGGCTAGTGGAGTGACTAAATACTTTGTGTAACTGCCAGCCTTTCCTTGTTATCAAGCATTTACCTGGCTTTGCCAGATTTTGGAGTCATGATAAGACATCCTTGCAGAGCTCTAATCAAAACAAGCTTAGCCTACGCTACCCACTTCACGACCCTTTGCCTATTCATGACCTCAACCCTAATCTGACCCTTTGCCCAAAAAATACCCGTCATCAGAATGACCATTTCTCCAAGGAGAAGCCAACACCAGCCTTCCAGGCCATGTTTTCTTTCTTTTTCTCCCCGAAGTCTTTTCTTCCGTCTGAGTTGCTGAGCCCTCTGTCGTCAGCATGCGTGAGAGCGCTGATGTTTAGTGAAGGATGGCTGGGTGACTAAGCCCATGACTCGTCGCCAGTGGGGGACTGAGCATCACCCCTTGACCTCTAATGCAATGGCATCCTGACACGGCCTTGCAGCTGTCAGTCACGTATCGTCGTAGTGACCCCTGTCAGACGGGTGTCAGGAAGAGTAAAAGGGAAACACTGTGCACGTGTGTGGAGGGGTTCGTGTTGGACTGTGCCATTGTCATGTAAGTCAAAGCTTTGGGTTGACGTTGGCCGTGCATATATTTGTTTGTTTATTGGACTGTGTCCGCTTCCTTTCTGTCTGTCAACTAGAGGCAACTTGTCTCTCTCACTATCAGCCCTGGCAGTGTATGTGTGCGTGTGTGTATCCAGTCTGTCATTCAAGCTCGGGCGTTTCGGTCTGCATTGTCGATTCTCTTCCCAGTGAAGTGCAAGTGTGTAGAGTGTTTGGTGATGCTCACAAACTTCCTGTGAACTCTCCTAACAAAGGAAAACCACTCACTTTCAACCACTGAAGTTTGATCTCTGCTTCATTTACTTTTCCAACCGTATCCCATCAGTGCATTAGTGGTATACAGCAAAATGACTTAAAAAAGAGCCACTCAGCCCTGGGCAGTTATTTCCAGTCATACATACAAGTTGTGAAATACAGCAGGTCTGGGACCCACTGACTGACCCACTGGGACCCTCTGAAAGTCTCAAAATCAAAATTCTGGGCATGAAAATAACAGTCGGTGAGTTTTTGTCTTTCTGATCTAACTAGAGCTGTTGCACTGGTCTTTCTCAGGGTGGCGCTGTAACAGGTTCACAAAGTGGGCCCTTCACAGCCAGACTGTAAGTATGCCTACCTGTAGCTGTACCTCTGAAAAACTTTACAATTTAACTGCAGTACATGTCCAAGAGTTGGAAGAGGTGGAAAGAGTGAATAGTCACTCATTTCTTAAGCCAAAGTGAAAATGTGTAAGACATCAAACAGATATGTAGAAGAGCACATAACCAAATTAGGCAAGAGCATTTCTAGAAGAAAAATTATTGAACCAAACATTTTGCTGCCACTGAAGCACCGCAATGGCGAGTGAGCAGCAGCTAACACTGAATTAGCAAGCAGAAATGAGACTTCACAAATACCAGGAGGTATTTCTCACACTTCATGCAAGACCAGACTCCTATCTTTGTGAATGAGAAGAGGCATACAAGCTTGAATCTGAATGCCAAATTACAATAATCTCACACTCATCATCAAAAGGATAGTTGCACCCTAAAGGAAGTGTTGCAGTGCTATTGGGAAGGAAGATAAAGGTTACTCAGTATGGCGCAGGGCCACCATGTTTGTTAATGGTTGTTAATGGTGTCCTGTGATAATCCATCCCATGTAGCTTGAATATTCTCACACACTTCCTGCAGATTTTGCGGTAGGGGTGGAGGTGGAGTTACACCAGGTCTTCTGGAGATGTGACATGTGACAGCAAGTCGTTCATCTTGGTGTTAACCACTGTCCACCACACATGGATTCATTGGTCTTCTCCACCAGGACAAAAGCGAGACACTGGAGATGACCTGCTGCCATTCTGAGTCACTCCATGACAGTCCGGCATGACACCACTGCAGTCTTTGGTGACATTGATGTGGTGTCAAGGGCAGTCGTCATAACGGTCTGCATGCATGTAGTCCTGCACCATGCAGCTGTCTACAAATGGTGCTGGCAAGTGTACCTGCCTGTCCAGATTCTTACTTCAGTTTTGCTTCTTTTCTCGGCCTGTAAACATGAAAAACGATAGCATCACTGTTTTCTTTGCATGGAAGGACAGAGGACTATGGTAAGATTTGCACTAATGCTAGCCTGGTTGTATTTATAACATTATAGATTGATGACTAGGCTACAAGTCAAGACTGGTATCGCAGTATCGCAGGGATTCTCAGCGGTCGAATTATGTATTTGTGCAATACATGCTGAGCATTGTTGTGAAAAAACACTGATGCTCATGAAAACAGCTTAAAATTGTGAACGCCGACGTGGCTGAGGGATATAATTGCTGCATTACAGGATACTAAATAACACGACATATAACAAATTAAACAATAGCTTGAGGCCAGAAGGCCTCATTAATTTGTTTTAAAATCATTGTAATGCACCGTCTGTTTTTGCTTATTGCATGAATTTAAATGTTGCGTCTCATTTCATGCTCCGTGAAAGCCTTTGGGAGGTCATTTATGAACTGTATCCTGCTTTAGAGGCATGCGTTCCATAAAAATAATCTTTTTAAAAACTCAGAAAACTGGAACATAGTTTTTTTTGTTTTGAAGAAATACCATTGGAAGGTTTTTTTTGTACAGATTGAGACTGACAGCAAATTATCAGTTGTGTTTCTCGTGTCAGACCACGAAATGTCTCTGAACAATACTTCAGATGATTTGTGCAACAAATTGCCTTTGTTGTATTGTTATTGGGTTTGACAAATACCAGCTGTCATGCGATCCACAACAAAACCTGGTTTCAGTATGATTTCACTGTGTAATTAAAAAGGCCTTGCAGTGTGGAATTAAGGAGGGCCAGGCTGATTGGATGAGTGCACCTCAGAGGAGAGAAGGCGACAGTAAAGTGCTTGAAATATTCTCCACTTTTTTCAAATGGAAAGACTGTACAGTGTTTCTCTTGAGGCGAAACAAGTGCAACAGTTTTTTTTGTGGTGGAAACCGAATAGCTAAATCAACATTAACCCTACAAGTTCAGCCGTTCACATTTCTTTTATTGTGGATCAAATAATGTGCTGTGCATGTTACAGTGGGGTAAAAAGACATACATTCTTCAAAACAGGATTCTTGTACTGCTATATGTAACATTGCGCTCTGCCTTGACCTTGCCTTTGACTCTTTTTCCTTCTTGTTTACCTCCCCTGTTGTCTCTGGCCACATGCATTTTCTTGCTTTGGTTTCGTTGCTCCTCCCATGCTCGGCTTGCCCCTCGCCCGTGTCTTGTCTGTAGCCCCGACCTGTAATTGTTCTCAGGTGTTTCAGGTTTGTATTTCTCTCAGGCACTACAGGACCCTGTATATGAGGACTACCAGACACAGGAGCAGTTTCTTTCCTCATGCCATCACCCTCATAAATATGACCATTTGTACAAATGTTCTATATTGTGTATTGTCTGTAAATTGTACAATATGTACATTGTCTTCATGTTGCAAACTAGAGAGACGCCATCTTCTGTGCTAACAAACTAGGCCAATAAATCTGATTCTGATTCCTTATAAATAATGGTATTTATCAGACTCGCTCTGGTGACTGGATCACCCATGAGGTTTCTGGAATTTTAAGTGAACTGGGAAAATCTTCTTTTAGTTACAGTGCACCAGCAAACCGAAATACTAAAATATTACCTAGAATTCTTAGTTCTTTTTCTGTTATATGAATTTTTATTATTTTATTGAATATTTTTTTGTTGTTGGCGCTGATTTCTTTATTGCTTTTACTTAATAATTTAGATGTGTTAGTTTGTTTCGTTTTAGCTCATGAGTTTAGTTCACTGTAAATGAGGATGACCACCAGTGTACTTTTATGTCAAAATAAAGTTCAACATGTACTTTCTCTGGATACTCAAGCTATAATTAATCCTTAATACTTGACATGTATGATAAACAGCACACATGAAACATCCCTGTTGACTGCAGCTATAGATAGATAGATAGATAGATAGATAGATAGATAGATAGATAGATAGACAGACAGATANAGATAGATAGATAGATAGATAGATAGATAGATAGATAGATAGATAGACAGACAGATAAAATATAGGATATGGGCCCTTTAGTGGTCAAAAAACTGGTCAAAAAGACAACTATGTGTCTTAGGGACAGAATTACTCTGGACAGCCCATTACAGGAGCTGTGTGAGATCTGCTGAAAAAGATGTATCTTGGAGGCAAACATAGGAAAGGAAGTAACAGGTTCATTGAGCACAGGCTCAAAACAAAGCTGCGTGTGGAGACCCACTCAAATGGAGCTTTGTGAGGAGACCACCTGTGGCGAGCAACACCACTTCAAGCAAGTGGCTGCTTGAGGAGGTTTATTACAGTGGAACTTCTGCCCAGAATAGTTTTTCACTTTTCCACTTGTAGCTCACTAATACTGTACCCATACTAAATCCATCATACGGCCAATTTTTCATGTTCTTAATCCAGCCTTTGATATAATTAGAGTTAGACCCATTTTGGCCATTGTGCTTTCACACAGAGGAATTTGTCTACTGCATTTAACACATCTATGAAGTGAAACATCCACATACATACACACACTAGTGAACACACACACAAGGGGGCAGTGAGCACACTTGTCCAGAGTGGTGGGCAGCCCTATCAGCGTCACTCGGGGAGCATTTGGGGGTTAGGTGCCTTGCTCAAGGACACTGTGGTTGTGACCTGCCAGTTCAGGGAATCAAACCAGCCACACTCCAGTCACAAGACTGGTTCCATAACCTACAGCTCACGACTGCCCCTAAGGACCTCAGGTTTATATCAAATCCTTAATAAACAAATAAAATACATTTGTAATAATAAAAGACAAAGAAAATATTAAATAATGAAAAAAACATCAGGTTTAAATCAATGTCAAGTCAATGTCAAATTATTTATGTTGAAAATTTAACACCAGTTTTCTGACCTAATACTAGTGAGCTCATGCCTGACATCACCAGAAATAACCAGCAAACAAGACCAGTGGCACAGCGCTGTCACCTCAGCAAATGAGGCCCAAACATGCAGTCAGGCAAGTCGGAGACACTAAACTGCCCCTAGGTAGGTGTGTGTGAATATGTTTGTCTGTGTGTCTGCACTGTGGTGGACTGGCAGCTTGTCCAGGGTGTTTCCTGCCTTCCACCCTATGAGTGCTGGGATAGCTTCAGCAGGTGACCCAGAAGGATAAACAGTTTAGAGGATAAAAATATATATGGTATCTGAACCTCATGAATAAAATGAAGCCTGCTTAAAGGAGGATTCCACTGATTTTCACCTCCAGATGAGAGGTGGTTCTGGCGGCCATCAGGCCAGTGAAGTCTGATGCTGGATGGGACTCCCAGAAGAGAGTGCAACAGTGAAACAGTTAGGGGTTGTGATGTGTCATTCCGAAATGAGTCAACTTTCAATCACAGGCCTCCATCCTGAATCTCCTTGAAACATTCTGAACCATTCCTCATTATCCAAAAACCTGCTGTTTGTTGTGATATTTTGGTTTTGTTCTTGACAGTTTTCTTGTAATTCTTGCCTTTATTTGTCTGCTTGTCTCATGATCCCTACCTCATCCAGGGAAATTCATCTTTCACGTGTTTGTTTCTTTTTTTTTTTATAACGAAAATAATGCAGTATAGTCAGTACGACAGAATGAAGAGTTGTTTGGGAGCCTAAAAAGACGGCTCTAATTTGCTCATCGCTGTTAAGAGTAATTTCTGCCATTTTAGGTATTAACTCCATGTGGTGAAGTATAAAGTACTAAATACTGTACAGTGACTGAAATGAACCAACATTTGGTCTCTAACTTTTACTCAAATCTTTCTGCTTACTAATTTCCCTTCACACATCATGACCGTGCAATAAAAACAACTTCATGATCTCCACTCGAGAAAAGAGGGTGTGAGAGTTTGAGACTCATCATTACTGTCAGCCAGATGAGTGTATATTTAGTCTTATCCTGTTCTCCAGATACAAACCTCACTCTAATTGTTATTATTATACATCACTGTAGTAAAGACTCTTGCATGAGACAGAACTTTGTGATAGGCAACAAAGGGTGGTTTTAACAACACAGCACAGCATGTTAAAGGAGATGAAATCCATGGTACTTGTTTCTTTTACAAAATTCTTTTTGCTGTAACAGTACAACTGACATTTGTCTGGGACGCAATGACACCACTATACAAATGGGGGACAGATTAAAGGAAAACACTAATTTTGTCTTTGTGTAGTGTTGGTCCACCACAAGCCACTAGAACTTCAGTGCTAGTCAACATAGGTTCTGAAGTCTAAGGAACGATGGACACTATCGTGGCACTCCCAGAAAACATGACTCCCAGTGACATTGTAAATTTAGTAGGACCTATAAGGAAGCAAGGACGCGTTGGTCTGAAAAAGTTCATATTTAGGAGGTAGTGATGTATCATTCACCTAGGAACCAATGTTTTTAGATGAATGTTGGGAGCTGACATACACTCACCATCGATAGAATACTTGTACTCAGAAGAAAGTGTCAGATTAAAATGCTATTGGAAAGGAAGATAGAGGATACCAGAAACAATAAATCATGATATATTTAGACTGATATGGATAATATTTATTGAGCTACACATACAGAAGTAGTGTCTCTCAGTATGGCGTCAGGCCGCCATGTTTGCTAACGCAACATGCCACACGTCTCGGCATGGAGTTTAGAGGTTCCTAATGGTGTCCTGTGATAATCCATCCCATGCAGCTTGAATATTCTCACACAGTTCCTGCAGATTTTGCAGTAGGGGTGAAGGTGGAGGCCTTATGGATGTGTGAGGTGTGACAACAAATAGTTCATCTTGCCACGGTACCTCCACACAGGGATTCGTTGGTCGTCTCCACCAAGACAAAAGCGGGACTCATCACTGAAGATGCCCCGCTGCTATTCTGATTCACTCCCTGCAGTTCTAGGCGATGTTGATGCGGTGTTAAGAACAGTCGTCGTGATGATCTGCGTGCATGGTGCTGGCATTAACAGGATGACCCGTCCTTGCTTAGATCACATACACAGCCGGGTGTGAATCTTGATGTCTCATGATGTCAAACCTACCCAGCAAGATTCTTTCCTGTTGGTTGATTCCTTCATACATCTCTCTCAAAGCCTTTGCTCACTAGTTACCAATGATGCAGAACATTAGGGATTCCCATGTGGGAACTGTGGGAAGTGAAGTCATTGAAAAACTGCTCAATATTCTACCCAGAGGAGAACCCAGACTAGTGTAATGTATTGGCAGTATGTGGAAAGGTATTGTAGAGAAGCAAAGCCATCTCCTGACATTGTGTTATTTTATAATGTTTAAGCTGTTCTTCATGCATCACAATGGCCTTCCTGTTATTTTCAAAAAAGCATAAAGTAGTTTGTTGCATTGGCCCTTCTTGTGAGAGAGCATAGCTCTGCCACTGCCATGGAGAGATGAAACTAGGCACAATGTAGTCTAGAATATGGTGGGAATGTCCTTGGGGTGTTTCTGTAGGCAAAAAAAGGAACATGACACTTAACAAGGGCCACCAGTGATTCGCAGGCAGTGCACGGATGGTGCAGGTGGCTCCTGTGGTGTTCGGTTAGATATGTGGGCTCTTGCAGGGACGGATTTAATGATTTTGAGGCTTGCTCATACCTGTCTGCCTTCATGCTGTCGCGTAGTAACAACAACATGACAGAATACATTGTGACCCGGTCCGGATCAGCCATTTTACGATGTTTTATATTTCTGCGTAGGTTATTTAACATTAGTACATATCTCACATTTTTGTGAGTTGCTTGACTCCTGTGGGCCTTGGGGGTTCCGTCCATCCTGCATGCGACATGCGAATGAATTAAGATTCACGCTCGGCTGTGCATGTGATGTAAGCAAGGACCGGCCTTATGGCTGTACCTGACTGACCCAACAGCCGTGATTGCACACATTCAGTGAGCAGTGATGCGCTACAGGAGTCATCCTGGTAGTGCCAACACCATTGGCAGACGTGTACATGTACACAAACCATTACAACAACTGGCCCTTAACGCCACGTCAAACACCTCACCAAGGACTGCAGTGGTGTTGGCCAGACTGTCATGGAATGACATAGAACGACCCACTTTTGTCTTGGTGGAGACGGCCAACAAATCCGTGTGTGGAGGCACCGTGGTCAGCACTAAGATGAATGGTTTGTTGTCACATGTCACGTGTCCAGAAGGTCTGGTGTCACTCCACTTTCACTGTGTGAGAATATTCAATTTGCATGGGAGGAATTATAGCAGGACACCATTAGGAGCTCCATGCCAAGACGTCTGGCATGTTGCGTTAGCAAACATGCGGCCCAACGCCATACTGAGAGACACTACTTCTGAATGTGTAGCTCAATAAATATTGCCCATATCAGTCTAAATTTATCATCATTTACTGTTCCTGGTAACCTTTATCTTCCTTCCAAATAGGATTGCAATCCAACACTTCCTTCTGGGAGCAACTCTTCTTTTGACATGAGTGTAACACCATTTTTACACTTTTTTGTTATATGCATAATTAGAAAACACAAATTGCCCTTTACATTCTGTAAAAAGTTTGTGATCAATGGACCAATAGAAATGGAGCCCCTAGAGTGTCATTGTGCTTACTTTTTTTTAATAAGCCATGGCAAGAAATTACTATGTTGAGGCCATGAGTTACTATATTGAGGCCACAAATTACTATATAGAGCCACAGGTTATATATAGGCCACAGGTTATGAGAAGCTTAGAGGTACAGAAGGCTCACCTAAATGAAAAAAGAAAAACTGTACCAACATGAATAATATGGATTTTGTCCTTTTGTGTTTTTTTTTTTTTAGTTTTTGGGGTAAACTTACAGATAGTCTGCTACACATTGTTGTTCAGTGTTCTATTCAGTTTGGATGGCCTCCTAAAGTTGGTTAGTAATGGAAAAATGTTGTCTAGTTAATTTGGAGTAATGTGAGACCAGATGTTCTTAATTGGGTTTACATCTGGACTTTGACCAGGCAACAGCACCAGATTAATGGACCATCTCTCCAGCTCCATCTCTTGTGTACAGGAGAATTATCTTACTATAAAATTACTTCTGACCAATCATCTTCTGTAAATAGCTTCTCAATAGTGAAACAAACCAGGAGGAAAGAATATAATGTTTCGGCCCAGGTGAGAACATCCCTTCTCACATTAACCACAAAAACCTCAAAAGATTTCCATTGTCAACTTTGGGAGGATATTAAGTTGATATAAACAGCACCAACACCTAAATGTGTAAAAGGCTCTAAAATAATAACAATTCCACATTGTTCTGTTGTTTGTTGTTTTAGTTTTTACTTCTTTTGCTTTTTATTCATGGCTAAATTTATGGCTAAACAATATTTTATCTGTTTTGTTTGGCCCATTGTTTTTGGCACAGAGTGTACTCGTTTTATAGTACTTCATGTTTCTTTGCAATCGAGTCCAATTATAATTTAACTCTTAGTTATGTTTTATCGGGTACTGACTCATTTTAATTTTGAATGTCCATAACTAAAATCTGTGAAATCTCTTCTTTTCACAACTCAACCTTCAACCTAAAGAAGCCATTACCCGCCTGGCTGGCTAATCATAAGCCCTTTTCACAGTTAAAATGGGTTGGTTACACAATTATGTTTTAACTAACCAGTATAGCAAATAACAGTTTTTAGAGTGGACACGTGCACGCATTGCACCAACCAAAGTTATGCCAAGACGAAACTAGGACTGGCCTTAGCAGTGCACACTTATGTGAAAACATATATAATAATGATGGCTACTAAGTATGACTGCTGCACCTATAGCTATTTCTGGCTAATTGCAAATTGGCGCTACCAAAATTTAAAAAGCAGAAGAATTTAGCAAACAGTAAAACTTGCATATTGATGCGTCTGCTTAGGTTCACACTGATGGATGCAACATGTGCTGGCTCATGACCATAACACACTGTAGAATAGCATTTTTCAACCATTTTGACGTCAAACCTCTGAAACCCATTATAGCTCTTCACGTTTCTCTGCTCAGGGGGACGTGAGGGATCAGCTCTGGAGGATCATCTCTGCACTTGCTATATTGTTAGCTCTGCTTCTATTTATAGTATTTTCAATACCTTTATCTCACAAGATGGCTACCAAACACACAGACAAAAACGCAAAAAAAAAAACATATTTCTGACCCTAAATAAATGAAAATGAAACTGCTGCCCACAAATATTCCAACTAGGGTTTTAAAATGTATGGGAATAAGTGCAGATAACCAACACCTCTTTCTAAACTTCATTCTGAATGAAGCGGTATGATTGCTTATTGCATGTTTGTAGCATAGTTAGCTAATTGTGTACTGTTGGTACACCAGCTATAAGTCAGTGAGGGTGGCTGTTTAAGATAGCCAGTTAGAGACTTACTTCTGGAACTTGAATCTGTACCCGGTACAGCGTGCAACAGGGCTGTGAGAAGCAAAAACTGTTTATCCTCCTAGAAAAGAATTTGTCTAAAATTTGGCTTTAAGTTACATACATGAAATACACTGTAACAAGGATGTGACATCATCAGCCTGAATGCCCAGCAGTTCTTCATTTCTAAATCATGTACAAAAATACACTCCTCACACATGGAAACTAAAAATTTTAAAAACTAAAAACTGTCACTGAGACGTTCCACTTCCACGCCGGCTGTGATTTAGATGCTGTTGTATAGCTCTCCCAGTGATTAGTGTGTTATACTAGAACTTAAGTAACATTAAATTTGGGGTAAGATTTACTAGGATTCTACTTCCAGCTCACGTTTGCACCACATTCCTGTTTAATTACCAAAAATACCCTGCTAACCCAGATAGCAAGCATGTGTCTCTACACCAGCTTGATAAGGTCAACACCCTGCTGACTGTTTGCCACTGCTGGTTCACCCTCAGACCACCCAGATTACTGTCATTGTGTAGAAGATCTTACTATCTAGATTTTAAATACACTGAGACTTTTATTTTGGCAAATAAACTAAAACAAATACTACAAACAACCGAGAGAAGAATAACAAGGACTAGGTCTGATTTAAAACCATTTAGCTCAAAATGCTGCTGACACTAAAAAATTACTAAAGTAATTTACGAAGAATGACGAAAGAAAGAAATAAAGCAAGAATATTAGACTGTGAGTGGAAAAAGAGCAATGAAAAATGGCATTTTGTTTAATGCTGTCCTTACCCACTTCAGTGGGCCGTCCAGAAAACACTGAGCAAACTCCCAGTGGACCACCAGCTTTGCCGTTAGTGTCAATTTATTGCCATTAGCTTTGCCAACAGTGGTCTGCTATTCTCTTGCTTTCTGGGAAGTAACTACTTTCTTTTTTATTGTACAACTTTTTTAACACTAAAGCTGTTGGTTATGTGTTCTATTGTGACAGCTTCTTAGTTAACTAATGTGGCTAATGTAAACCTATGTTTAAAGTAAACTAGGGTGCTTTAGCTGTTAGCTGACTAGCCTAGTAAAATCTTGTACTCAACCAAATTAGCTTCTTATTACAGTCTAATCTTATTTAAGTAGTGACTTAGTACACTTTCCAAGGCTCCATCACAAACAGCTTCAACTTGTATGCACCATATAAAAGTACATAGAGCAACGTATTTTAAGGGGCTTACCTTGGTTAAGTCACATCCGGATACTTCAGTGGGGGGTTGAGTGAAAAGTTGTTCTCAGTAGGGGGTGTTACAGTGAGATCACAGCATGAATGCAAATGCAGTCATTCAATCTCTAACATGGTATTCGTTTGCAGCTTTTCACTTTCACGTCACAATTTTTTCAACTGTCATTTATGCATAGCATGGAAGAATAAATTGAAAAGAACAAAACTCCCTGTTCCAGTGAGATATGTTCATCAAGTGGTTATCAAACCTGTTTACTTGGGCTTTTTGTTTTGTTTTGTTACAGAATTTGACAATGCCTGTTGCCCTTTACAGTATGTTCAAATTCATGATAGATGGACCAGTAGAAATGATCCAAACAACAACAACAACAACAACAACAAAAACATTTTTTCTTCTCCTGTGTCCTTTTTTTTGGAGATATAGGTTTCCAGTAGAACACAATAGACTCAGCACTGAGTCAAGTGTCTTCGGGGACTTTGCAATATGAATCAATAATAATATAGGGGCTCAACCACTGAATCACTGTGCAGTCTAAAATTAGACCAGCTCAAATTTGTTTATTTAGAACATTCTATGTGACCTAACATCCCAAAACAGTTGTACTAAAGTGCAGGTCTGGGAGTCTAACTAGGAAACTCTCTAAAAGCAATGACATAAACCAAGTCTCTAAACACAAACCTGTTATTTTCTGGGAACCTGGATAGCACAAACAAAGCATAAAACTAATAAATTTATTACTTCTACCTTGCAAAAAAACATAACCAGCTGCTTAGGGCCCTGCATCCGCCAGGGGGCCCCCTAATATCATCTGGGGTTTTACTGCACCATTATGCTGTCAAACATGCTTGAGTGAAGGGGAAATCGCAACTAGTTATATAAGGAATATAAGCATCAGGAGCCAGAAAACGGAAAAGAGAGGGTAATGAGAAATACCTTAAAGATGAAGGTGGTGTTAATGTTAAGCAATTTGTTTTGGCCCATAGTTAACAAGAAGTAATCAATCTGGGGTCCATCAGATGAACCAGGTTCAACCTAAGACAGGTTTCCTAAGGCTTGCTGAAAGTTTCATCTTCACAGCACCTAACAGAAACAACACAACAACTTTCTCTGTTATTCCAGCTTTAGATGCTCAGACTGTGATCAACCCCTGGTTGACTTCCGGTCATTAGCAATACACAAAATAAATTTGCATCATTTAGACAGCATGTGGTATTGTTGCTAGTAATTAGCCTTTTATCAGCTCGCAAGATGACCCCCCTCCCTCCACACCTGGGGTACTCGAGTCAAACAGAATATAGATCTGTGAGATAAACCTAAGTCCTTGAAAGATTGCCATATTCAGTAAATTACTTCAACATCAACCCTTTGCCCTCTATTATGAGTCTAATGAGTCAGTAGGCTTTCTCTTTTTTCTAAGTGCATTGAAAGATGTCTAAATATTTACCCATGAAAACTGGCCACTAAAGAATTATGCTGAAATGCTGGAATATTTGTGTAAGAATGAAGAAGTACATACTGAAATGAATGATATTATAACCATAATCACATGAGCAACATAATCAGCTGTTACTGCCAGTCAGTAAAAAAGATGCAGTGCTTATTTTTATCCCTCCATTAAACAGTGCTCTTTTCTTGCAGACTGAACTCTCTCTCTCTCTCCTTCTCTCTTTCTGTCTCTCACACATACACAGACACACACGACTCACAGAACTGATGAGGAGGAATACAAGCTGATGATACAAGCTGCTTGTTCTTGGTCAGACACAACAAATATATCGACAAAGAACAAAACAGGCTGCTCATTATAGACCACCACACATCTAAACCCAGCTGGCAGTATGAGCTGGCTCTACTGTGAAGTCTCGGATACATAATTAATTGGGGTGTGTGTGTGTGGTCATGTGTGTGTGTGTGTGTGTGTGCGTGTGTGCATGTGTGTGCTCGTGTTGAAGCTATAATTACTGTTTCTGAAGACACTGGCTGACAGCATGGCCTCTTAGGTCGAATCTGCTTGTGTACTAATTGTACTTACCACTGTAAATATGTGTTTGCATGTGGTATTTTTTCGCTGTCCAGGAAGGAGAAATCAAACAAACACGTTCTTAATGTTCTTAAGTGATATTATTAATGGTGTAACATTTCCACCTGTCCATTGACCATGAAACGCTCACTCAAACGCTGCATTCCAAACTGTAGGTTGCAACTAATGAAGGCTGCAATCACGCATTTCTGCTATGTCACGGAAGGCTATTCCTTTTTGTAGGATCCTTCAAGTGCAGCAGAGAATTGCATCCTTCATTTGTGAGAAATCGAAGGGCTTGGCAGGTGTATCCTTTGAGACACTGAGTCTCTCACAAGCTTTCACGAACAGCTCGAAACAGCTGGAAAAGTGTGCTGCGATTCCAGAGTTTGAAATGTAATGAAGTGTAAATCTAAATGCAGCATTTGTAAAGGTACGATTTCATCGTGTTCCGTTGCTTATGTCAGTTCCCTGTGATGTTGCACCACAACCTGCTCAGGCCTTCTCAAAATGAACACTGAAAAGGAGCTTGTATGCCAGTGCTAGGAAGGTCTCCCCTACGTCAACTGCATCCTTAACTTAAAGACATGGTTAATATAAAGTATATAAAGACTGCTGCTGCTCTCTAATGGTGTTTGAGATTATATACAGCATATATATATAACCAACCTGATGTAATAGATAGATAGATAGATAGATAGAGAGATAGATAGATAGAGAGATAGATCTCCTAGAACAGTTTTACATGCATTTTGAAAGCACATTATTTTTCTCATACTGTACGTCTGCATTCGGCATCTGTTTGAAAAACCCTGTAAGAGTTCCTGTGCCTTTACTCCCCGCCTCCTGATGAGCCCAGTGTGCTCTGATTGGTCAGTTATATATATCTGTCTGTCTGTCTGTCTTCCTATCTGCTCCAATCACTTCCATGGCCACAGGTGTATAAAACCAAGCACCTAGGCATGCTGACTGCTTCTACACACATTAGTGAAAGAATGGGTCACTCTCAGGAGCTCAGTGAATTCCAGGGTGGTACCGTGATAAGATGCCACCTGTGCAACAAGTCCAGTCATGAAATTTCCTCAATATTAAATATTCCACAATCAATTGTCAGTGGGATTATAACAAAGTAGAAGCGATTGGGACAGCAACTCAGCCATGAAGTGGTAGGACCTGTAAAATGACAGAGCAGTGGAGACGTGTTCTCTGGAGTGACGAATCATGCTTCTCCGTTTGGCAATCCGATGGATGAGTCTGGGTTTGGCCGTTGTCAGAAGAACGGTACTTGTCTGACTGCAATGTGCCAAGTATAAAGTTTGGTGGAGGGGGATTATGGTGTGGGGTTGTTTTTCAGGAGTTGGGCTCGGCCCCTTAGTTCCAGTGAAAGGAACTCTTAAAGCTTCAGCAGACCAATATTCTAGAAAGCCTTCCTAGAAGAGTTGAAGCTGTTACAGTTGCAAAGGGTGGGCCCACATATTAAACCCTATGGATTAGGAATGGGATGTCACTCAGGTTCATATGCGTCTGAAAGAGGATGAGCAAATACTTTTGGCAATATAGTGTATGTATATCTCACTTTTTATCTGTATCTGTATATATCCATCCATCCATCCAGTACTTACACTGGGCAAAGGACAGGAGTACAGACTCGCCCAGGTGCCTCTGAATACCCACACATATGATATGCAGCTCAAAGCGCTTCACTCTAATTAATACACTGCAGTTTTTTACATACAGCGCTTCCTCTTCTTCACCCGTTTCTATTTCCTCCTTTATTTCCCTCTGTCTTTCAAACGGCCATGTGATGCTTACTGACAGTTTGAAACGTTGGTCGTGACGGCGCATTTAGAGGCGATGATTTATTCCATTAGGCGCTCGCTCCCTCGCCACCCTTCTCCAATCAGTGGAGCGCCACTGTACGAGGAGTTTGCCGGGATTTTGGAGTGACTGAGCACGCATAATGAACTCATTTGGGCTTTGAGGGGAAGTGAGCAGAGTATTATTTGCTTTTCAGAATAAGTTTCGGCTGCTTGTCAGCCTCGGGGGGATTTCGGCCCCGTCAGCGTGGAGAGCGCCCACCGGACTGCAAGCGGACATCCAGATAATTTGCTTTCATTGACCAAATCTGAGCACCGCATAATCGAGGATCCCCCAGTGCGGTGTGACGCGTAAAACGTAGACATATGTGAAGCAAATGGAGAGTCCATTCACCTGAAAGTCCCCGAGGTGAAACTCTGACTTCCGGTCACTAAATAGATCTGTCCTTAAACACCGTGGGCATTTGGTTTTCTTAAGTACTTGACATTTCAGCTTCTCTTAGTCTAGTGCATGTAGAAGATCCGCAGAGGGAAATTAAACCTTTAAAAAGTTTAAGCTCAGAATCTGCAGTGTTGAGAAACTGTCTCGAATCTGTCCGTGACACCTCGAGCTGTAAACTCATAACTCAGCTCTCGCTTGTGAAGCTTACACCTGACTCTCTGCAGGAGCTGTCACTTTTCTGAATGAGTCCCTTCACTGTAACCGGGTGGAGAATGTTCAACACGCTCGCTCGTCTAATAGCGTCCTGGCTGGATAATCACTGCTCAGATGCTGCTTTGATAGGCTGCTACTAGTCTGAAGGACTTTGAGGGAATTTTAAGAGGTTTGATAGGACAGCTTTGGTAGACAAGTTGAACTGAGCTCTGATTGGCTGCTAGTAGTTCCGCTGGATCTTTTATTGGCCACTAGGCGCCCACTGGCGGACTGGTTGCCAGTCTAAACTACTTGGCAGTCCTGGCCCATCAGACGGGACACTATTAGCCAATCACAACTGAGGGGCGTGGTTTACCGGAATATGTTTCAGAAAATAAAGCTGACTGCTTGTTATAGTAGTAGTAACCCCAAGACTAACCTAGAACAGAGGGCGTGGTTTGTTGGAAGAAAGACGGGGAAAATAAAGTGGACTGATTGTATTAACTACCAGGCAACTTTAGAACAGAGGGCGTGGTTTGATGAAGTAGGGCTGGGAATAATAAATGTACTGCTTGAATTAACTACCAGCCAATCCTACAACAGGGGGCGTGGTTTGTTGAAGTAGGGCTTTGAATAATAAGCGTATTGCTTGTATTAACCTCCAGCCAATCCTAGAACAGGGGGCGTGGTTTGTTGGATTAAGGATGGGGAAAGTGAAGTAGTGTACTTTTATTAACTACTAGCCAATCTTATGACAGGGGGCGTGGTTTGTTGGAATAAAGATTGGGAAAATAAAGTGATCTGCCTGTATTAACTACCAGCCAATCCTACAACATGGGGCGTGGTTTACTGAAGTATAGGTGGGAATAATAAAGTGTACAGCTTGTATTAACTACCAGCTAATTCTAGAACAGGGGGCGTGGTTTGCTGGTATTGGGGTGTGGATAATCATAGTCTGAGAGCGTGGTTTGCAAAGAATACAAATTTGTAATATTAAGTGAGTGTGAAATTCGTGGCTTTCTGCTCGTGAGTATGAAATCTGTAGTTTTCCGGAACAAGAGTGGAGAAAATAAAGCAGACTGTTTGTAAATATTAATTACCAGCCAATCACAGTCCGGGGGTCAGGTTTGCCAGAATACGGTAAAAAAAAAAAAGTTATCAACTATATGTAACTAGTTGACATTTCCAGCGCAATGGGCGTGGTTTGTAGGAATGGGCGGGAGGAAAAGAGCCTAAAGTGTAAATCCTTATAAACTAACAGCCAAACCGAGTGCGAGGGGCGTGGCTTGCATTAATACCGGTGGACAAATCACGGACCGCATATGAATTTAAACTACAAGCCAGTCATAGTGCAGGTACCTTGGCGTGACGGAATACGGGTAGAAAAAACAGGCGCCACACATGACATCCCGGCCTACGGGGAGCCACAACCCCCTCCTCAGGTCAACACCTGCAGTGCACACGACTTCCAGATGATGAATCAATGACATCAACGAAACGAAGCCTTCAGTGAAATGACGCTCGAGCTGCCGGTCCGACGGGGGCGGGAGCGGCTATATAAGTTCAAACTTTAAAGGAGCACAGCACGAATCTCGGCCTTAACGGGTCAGCGGCGGTCAGGACCGGAGCAGAGGGGGGAGAGACAACTTTGATCAGGTCACTGATACTATTCGACCGTGTCAACGAGGTTTTAACACCACAGGCTGAGTCGACGTCCTACGCTAGAGTCCTACACCAGAGCTAAGGTAAGGCTGCTTCACTGCGGGCTGTTACCGGGAACTTGGAACTGGAATGGCATGAAAATGACATACACGTTTCAGTCGGTCCGCCCGAGTGCTGAACTTCTCTGGTTTGGCCTCAATATCTGGTATCTCTTTGATGAAGCTGTCTGACTGTGTGTTTGTGTTATCTGCCAGCAGCAGGGCCCAGCTGAAGTGGACATGAGGGCGGCGTGCCTCATCCTCCTCTCCTCTCTAGCGCTGTGTAGCCTGAGCGGCATCCAGTGCCAAAACATCCCGGCTGAGGAGGAGCCTGGAGAGCGCCCGAGCTTGGAGGAGATCCTGCAGCGCGCGCAGAATCTACTCATGCGCTCCATCCTCAAGAAGATGGAAGAGGAGGAGAACGCAGACGGTAGGGCTCTACATCAGCTTACTGTATATCAGTTTAAACCCATTTTAATATGGCTTATTAGGAGGAAAGGAGAAGGGTAGCCAAACCTTCTGCAGCTCCATGCTTATTCAAGTTAACTCAGTGTGTAGGAGTAAGTCCAGCATTGTCGTTCTTACTGTAGACATCATGAGTCCAATCTGTACCATAAACATTTGGGTCACTCTTTGCTTGGATGGTCCCCTGTAGATAATCTACACATGCGTAAATTACTAGCAATCTTTATGGTAATGTTCATTTGATTATCAACAGCATTGAAGTCAGGGTTAGGTTTAGGAGTAGGTGTAGATCGTACCTTAAGATCAGTGGTTTATTGATAATAGAATCGTTCACACTCAACTTCAGCCGCATTAAATTGACATTTAGTTGAAGGTTGATTAAAGATACACTGAACATCTACAAAGCGCCTGCAGTGGACCATCCTAATAAAGGGCTATTCATTTTCCTCTTGACCTCAGCGCCAAATGAACGCCTTTCTTCATGTTAGGACCTGTGCTAGATCTTAAGATAAATAAAATAAAACCAGGATTTAAGTGGGCGTTTGAAAGCCAGTCACGTGCTCATGTGCTCAATAGATTACTCATATAGAGCTCTATTTGAACTTTACAGGAGTAAACTCTAGACTGCTGATTGGCTGCACCATCGTGGCTCCAATGTACACCATAAGACAATGGAGTGTTGAAACAGTAAAACACTCAGTGCTTCGGCATCCAAAGGCACATAAACGATGCATTTAGTCCCCAAGACTATGCCTACCTTTCAGCAAGAGTATACAGCCTTAGGCATATAGAATACGTCCTAGAAAGTCCAGCGAGTTTGCTGTACAATATCATCCCTAAGCAGCAAAGCGCAACGCGTTAATGCACTTCACGCAGAAGAAAAGGCGTTCAGGCTGGTGTATAGATAGACTTCCACACAGTCTCCAGCGCTCCACCACTGATCCACCTCGTAAACGCACTCGCCTTTATCCTCCTCCTTCTTCTCCTCCTTTTTGGCACTTTGCAGGATTTGACTGTCCCTTATGTTGGCTTTTGTTACCGTTTATGTCCTCCAGAAACCTTTGCGCCTCAGCCAGAGTGGCTGGAGAAAAGGCAGCATCCGGGCAAGCGCCAGCACCCGGGCAAGCGCGAGGAGGAGGATGAGGACGAGGACGGTGACGACGGAGACTACCCGGAGCTCCAGAAGAGGCAGCATCCCGGCAAGCGCGAGGACGAAGCGGACTTGATCGAGCTGCAGAGGAGGCAGCATCCGGGCAAGCGCTGGATGCTGGAGCAGATGCTGGAGACCCCAGGCGCCCCTAACGTCTTTTTGAGCGAGCTGACCAAGCGCCAGCACCCGGGCAAACGGCTCGTGATGTACAGCAAGCGGCAGCATCCAGGCCGGCGCGAGGCGGACACGGGCGAGCCAGGCGCTGGAGACTTGTTGGAGATGGACAAGCGGCAACACCCGGGCAAGCGCTTCTGGGACCCGTCCGCGGCTTCGGACGCGTCCGCCGGCGGCCCCTGCGACCTCCTGGCTTCTCCCAACTGCAGCAAAACCAATCTGCTGCTCGAGCTCCTCGACAACGTGAGCAAAAGCCGCGCGGAGGAGAAGAGGCAACATCCAGGAAAGAGGCTGGCCGTGGAGGAAGATCTAACAGAGCTGGAGTAGAGAATTAGGTGGTGAGAATTCCAACGTATAGATAAACAACCTAAAACCGTTTTTATTGTTTCTCCACATTATCCTGAGCTACATGAGACATGCCATAGTTTGGCTAACTTTTGGTCGAATTGGAGAAACGCCAGATTCCCAGATTATAATTATATAACCCGCGTAGGAATGTGTTTTAACTACGTAAAACTAATCAGCGGTCCTGTCAAGTTGGGCAGATTTAGGCTACAGAGCGTTTGGTTCCTTTGGAACGGCATGTGCGTAATTGCGCGCTTTTACGCATATGTGTCCCCATTACGCGCACTGAAATTGCAGCTCGTTCTCTGCTCATAACAGCTGCCGACGCGATCTGTAACGAGGTTCTTGTACTAGTTTAGCGAAAAGACTGTATAGCCTATAATATGCCTCCACGTCTTATCCCCACGCGATCCGCGCAGCTCTCACCAAACTAAACTAGGCTAATGTCTCATGTGGTCAGCACACAGAATGCACCGGTTTCTGCTTTCCACAGTCAAGCTCTCTGTGTTAGTTCTGTAAAACTGGAGTGGATATTCCCCGCGAAAGGGGTGGCGCGAATTATTTTTCTACTGTATGTACGTGCATGAGTTGGAGAACTTGTCGATCTGTAAATTATTTTTGTTTCTATGGTAAACAGCGTATATGTAAATTACTACAATGTATAATAAAATGCTTTCGATGAGAATGGCTGCAAGCGCGTCCAAGACCAGACCTGGTACGCGTGTAGGTGTGTGTGTGTTTGTGTGTGTGTGTGTGTGTGTGTGTGTGTGTGTGTGTGTGTGTGTGTGTGTGTGTGTGTGTGTGTGTGCGTGCGTGTGTGAGTGTGTGAGTGCGCGCGCTTGTGTGTTTGTTTTTGTACATTTTGAAGGCAAAAGTGACGGACCTGATCTGAATGATCTAAATTGTAGAAATAAAGCAGCATAATATACCTAAACCTTAACGATTAAAGTACATATGTATATATACTTTAGTATATACTATATATATACATGGGTATAAAATGCTATATGTATATACACCAGACATGTTAAATGTGTACATATATATAATATATATGTAGGGTTATTGTGTGTGTATATTAATAGTTAATATTTTGGGGATATCTCTTTGTCTTTGGACAGTGACGATATCTATATTCACAACAAGAGAAAATTATATTTAAAAAGCTATTTATCTGATTGCTAATCATTTTGGAGAAAAAAAAAATAATAAATGCATAATAACATAACTATGTAAAACAGGGACTTTCTTTACATGAATGAGTTTGGGTTTAGCAAATCATCACTTTGTTATGTTAAATGAGGTGTGCGGCTGATGGAATTGAACAAATATATGGAATGGAGGCACTGAGGAGAAATCTGGAACCAAACCTGTGTTTTTCTTATTGCAAGCATATGAACTTAAAAAGAGAACCTTTACTGCTTTTTGTTTATTCAACTTGATGTTCTATAGCAAAGTTACAAGCAAAACACACTTATGTATGAAAGTCTTTTGCAAGTACAGTAAAAATGTATATGTATGTATATACATTTTGACAGGTTATGAACAAATTTATAGATTTTTTGCATGCACACATTATTTACAATGTAGGTGATCTTGGGGCACAGTTCCCATTTATCTGCTGAGTTAAATTCAGTGAATCAGCAATAATTGTGCTTCAAAAGGTGCTGAAGTGCATTCTCAGTAGGATGTGTAACTTAAATGAAATATGTTATTTTGTTATTTTGACCAGGGGGACCCAAACTTTTGCATACAGCACACACCCAGCCTGTGTGTGTATGTGTATGCCTTGATAAGGCATAAAAACAAACATTTGTGTGTGCATGAAGTAGAGAGATGGAGAGTGCATTCTTGTGAGAGATGTCGTTACATCAATGACTCACAGTCTTAACTAGGCAATTAGGAGCAGTATTTGTGTATGTGTTTGTTAATTCAAGTCAACAAAAGACACATTTTGTGTCAGTTGCACTTTAAGCCCAATTACGCACAGCCCCCCCCCCCCAAATAAATAAAATCCCTTCACTCTTTTGCTGTTTATTGACTAGACATACGTTGCACTCTAAAGTGTCTACTTATTATCCATTCCGGTTCCTGGTTTAAATGCAGGAGCAGACATTTGCCTCTATTCTGCCGAGCGGTGCAGGGTTTTATCCTGAAGGCCACGGCTGCAATTTAGAGAACTTCACAGGCAGAACTCCTCTAACCAGCTCTTTGAACGAGGAGTAATCATACAGGATGTCAGTTAATTAGCTTCTGCAAGACGCAGGGTGGACCTCTAGCTCGATTCCACAGCTTCGCTGAAGATGAGGTGTCTGTGGCAACTAGCCGAGGCTTTTACACTTTTGTCCTTCCTAATTGCTTAAACGTGTTTCATGCCACAGGATTCTGTTCTTCCCAAGAATCTAAGTAGAAAGCTTCCCTAAACTATACCCCTCAGTCTCAACGCCATCTTTAAACATCTTCTAACTGCACTGAATTCACTCAGCTCAAATGTGTGGAAGGTTTCCATATTACTTCAAATAGAAGGGGATGCTTTGGAGCAGCCGCACATAATCACAATCAGCATCAGCTAGAGATATGCGGTATAAAGCCCCCTGGCACTGGGCTGAGGAGCAGTGAGTTATGTTTTCTGGAGTGATGGTGCTTCATCCAGTACCTTTGGGATGAGTTGGAGTGATCCAGAACTAATCATCTATCATTAGTCCTTGACCTCACTAATGCCCTTGTGGCTGAATGCAATCCTAGCCTTACAGCAATATCCCAACGTCTGGTATAAAGGCTTTCCAGAAGAATAGAGGCTGTTACTGTAGCTATGTGACATGTTGACCACATGTTGACCAGTCAGAGATTAAGTGAATAATGTTGAGTACCTTGTAACAATGGCACATGTCAAGGTCTGGGATATATTAGACAGTAAGTGATCTGTCGGTTCTCATGGTTGCCGCATTGGATGAGGGAGAAATGAGCAGATGTGAGCAGCTTTGACAAGGGACAACTTATGTCCAGTTGGCTGAGTTGGAGCACCTCTGAAACGGCAAGGCTGGTTGGGGGCGCTCCTGGCCAGCAGTGGTGAGTAATTACTTACAGTGGTTCAAGCAGGGACAAACCTGAACCAGTGACAGAGCATCGGGTGCCCAAAACTCATTGTTGCATGAGGGAAGGAGAAACATAATGAAGAGTTCAAGGTGTTGCCCTGACCACCAAATTCCCTGGATCTCAAACCAATCAAGCATCTGTGAATAACGTGTCAGAGTTGTGGCAGTTCCACCTGACAACTTACATGGCTTACAGGATCTGCTACTATTGTCTTGTTGCCAGATATCACAAGAAACCTTCAGAGGTTTTGTGGAGTCCGTGCCTGAGCAGGTCAGAGCACTTTTGGTGGGACACATAACAACAGCTTACTGGACAGGTGGTCAGAATTTTCTTGGCTCATCTGTGTATATCTACTTCTTGAGCCTACAGCAGGTTGGCTCTGCCCATTCACACTTAAGTTATAAGGAGTGCTTTCGTCTGCTCTGCTGTTTGAATGAGGCACAATAGAGGGCAGCCAATCAGACCAGAGCTCATTTGCATGCATGTGATTTCATCTGAGAGCTTTGCTAGAGTTATTTTGTAAAATATTATTAAAACATCTGAATGATAGAAAGATATCTACAAACCCCATGTCCAGATTGGAGCATGGTGTAAAATACATACAAGAATCTGTGATTTTTTTATTATCTTATTTATTTATCTGATAAAAGTACAAAGAAAGAATCCTTTATTTTCGCTGATAGACTTGACAATTTGTTCAAATAAAGAAATTTAAAATCTGAGGTCTGCAATGAACTCAAACAAAGCTGTAACACCACTTTTCCTTTACCGCACCTTTAAATGGTTTGGGAACTGAGGACACTAAGTGAAATCTTTGTCCATTTTTTGCTTAATACAAGACTTCAGCTGCTCAGCAGTCTGTGGTCATCATCGTCTGATTCTTCTCCTCATGTTGTGCCGTACATTCTCAATAAGAGACAGATCTGTCCGGCAGGCAAGCCAGTCAAGCAAACATACTCTGTGTCCATGAAGTCATGCTGTTGTAGCATATGGAGAGTGAAGCAGAGTGTCTTACTAAAATAGCCATGCACATCTCTTTCCAATGGCAGCAAATGTATCTGAAGTCCCAGTACATGCCTCCACATCAATGAATACCTTGGTGCCTTCACACAAATGATGCAAGTGACCCATGGTGTGGGCATTGATTCCCCTATACCATGTTGGCTTTTGCACCTTTCGCTGATAAAAGTCTTTATGCACCTTTAGGTCTTTGGCACAGGGAACTCAGCATTCATTTTTCCCCAAGAACAAGCTGAAATATGGAGTCATCTGACATCTTCATAGATCATAGATCTGATGTATGACTTTCTCCCCTTGCGTAATACAGTATGAAGTTACACTCATCGTCAAAAATTAGTTGCACAAATAGTTGCACCCAGAAGGAATCAACCAACAGGAATGAAACTTGGTGGGTAGGTTTGACATCCTGAGACATGCGAATGATTCAAGATTCACACCCAGTCATGTGTGTGACATAAGCAAGGACAGGCCTTATTGCTGTACCTAACTGACTCAACACCACAATTACGGACATTCAGTGAGCAGTGATGCCCTCCTTGAGTCATCCTGTGACGCAGGACTACATGCACGCAGACCATTACGACAACTGCACTTAACACCATGTCAACGTCGCCAAAGACTGCAATGGTGTTGTGCCAGACTATCATGGAGTGACTCAGAATGGCAGCGGGTCATCTTCAGTGATGAGTCCCACTTTTGTCTTGGTGGAGACGACCAATGAATTCGTGTGTAGAGGCACCCTTTGTCTACACAGACTGAGATTTCTCTGGATTTCCTGGATCTTTGGACAGTATAATGTACACTTATATATAATGTAGATGGTAAAGACTTCTTTGCTTTCTTGCACTGGGAACTGCTCTTCTTGAGCTGCCTGGCAATTGTCTCACAAAGTTAGATACAACGTGGTGAGCCATGGAACCATCCTTGCTTGCTTTGGTAGATGCTAATTTTATACCTAATCATGACACCCTCACCTGTTACCAATGGAGGGTATGCACATGATATCACAGCTGCTGCTAGTCACTGTGGTTACGCCCACTAAGTGGCAGAAAGACGAACTGCATTACTGTTCAGTATGAATGGCGAAAATACAAAAACATCTAGGAGCTGTTGTGCAATGGACTATAGGTTCAGCAAGAATTCAGAGTGATCTTCATACAGGATCTTTATACAGACTGCAGAAAGAAAAAATATTTCCTATTCACCAGCTTCTCGTTCAAATTTTTTAGTTCCACCTTAAATGGCACAGAAGTTTATTCAGGTACATCAGATCAGATTGCAAGTGTTGCACTATTTAAGGTCTGGAAAATTTGAACAAGAACTATATGCTCCAAGAACTGTATCACTGCAATATGCAGAAACGACTGGAATCCAGGCACCGAAACGTGGAACTGCACCTGCCATTTCGTGTCAAAAATTCTGGGTTTTGGGGTAAAATAATACCGTAAGTTATATGCGGTACTGACACATCAATTAAATAATTACATTTCTGTTTAAATGCTGTGCAACTAGCTGTAAAGACTGTTTTTGTTAGCTTGTATTAAAAACATTCATGATGATGATGATGTTGTGTTCTACAAATAAAGGAAGAGAGGGGGTAGTTAGATAGTGTTAGCTAGAACCAAACTAACCCAGTTATCCTCATAAGTGGGAACTCAGCAAAGCAAGTTAACTCAGTTAGCCTGAAACTTTGTAAACCTACAGATCACAATGACCATGAAAATGTATGTTTTACTGTCGAGTCCATCTGCCTTTAATTAAGCAGATTATTGCTTGTTTCAATCCCGTTTTGCAGCCCTGTTGTGGAGAGTTTTGCCACTCCGATTTAGGGGGGCACGCTCCGAGGGGAAACAAGATGTTTTACTATCTTTTTTAAATAGAGTTTTTCTACTCAGTCTGACTTCTACTCAGTAGGCACACTTCGAAAGAAAAGTGACGTAAACGCATATCTTCTATTCACCTGCTTATTGTGGAATGTTTTAAAATGGTGTGAGTGTCCAGGCATCAAATTCAAAATTTGTTTATATTCGCAAAGTACAAGCAAACTGCTCAGCCGGAAACATTAAAAGTCATTCCTTTCGTACTTTTGTCAGTTCAATAAGGCTCAGGAAAATGAACAAATCACAGATTCTTGCTTTTATTGCATTTTACAAAATGTGCCAGCGTTTCCAGAAAAAAAATGGTCTGTACTAATTTTAAATTTCATGTGAAGCAAAACAATTTCCATTAAAAACCCTCACGCATGAATCTGGACACAGTTTAGGTCACTAATGCCTTTGCTTTTTTTTCCAAGAGGAGTGTGTGAAAGTGAAAGGGTGGGTGTGGGTGTATGAGGATGAAAGAATTGAAAGAGATTGTATGGGGAGGGGTGGGGGGGTACACTCACGACTGCTCATCAGTGCAGCGCCTTCTTTCTGCTCCTACGAAATGAGACAGTGCTACAGAGAGCGACTAATGGCCTGCGAGGTGACGTGTGGGAAGAAGCCTGAATTGACTACAGAATCAGCTTCACTGAATGACAAATATGTTTATAGAGTACTGATATAGTCTAAAACGCCTTTAATAGTCAAAGAACACAAGTGGGCGGAAGTTTTCCTTAGTGGATTCTATAGAAACACAAACGTAAACAGCCTTTGGAAGCTATACATTGTACACAGAAGTTATAGAGAAATGTTTTTTTATAATTAAATACATGGGAAATAAATGGAAACTGCCTATCCTGTTGCATTTGTTTCAGGGGACTTACTTGCAGTTCAGTTCCAAGATTTAAGAATTAAGTGATCACTGATTTTAGAAGCAGATGTACATTGTAGATGACCAGTAAGTGGAAGCACAAGATAAGCATTTCTAATAAAGTGGCGAAAGTAAAGTGTAGGTATTTCTGAATTAGGGATGTGCATCTCCAACACTGAGGCCAATGTGATACACATTTGAATCCCCTGGAAACAATCCAATATGTTAAAGATACATATGAAGCAATTTCTAATGTGATATATGATTGACATCTATTGCATTGCAGTACAATTCAACATGACTTAAGTCAACCCCATGTGAATCAACACAGAGCAATGCAAAAGAATATGATGCTATGCAATTCAGTATGATACAGATTTCATTTCTTTCGTTCGGCTTAAGATGACAGCAAATCATAAATGAACTAAAATAGTGCCATTTTACTTCACATATTTATTTCAATAGTACTGTAGACCAGTAAGCATTTCACCTGTGCTGTTTATTTTTGACTTCTAAAAAACTCTTGGCCAGAAACAGGGCTTTTCACTTTAGTGCAAAAACGTCTCTGACAAAAATGAAACAAAATAACAGAGTGTCTGTATCACTTAAGCTTGACATCCTTACAAATCAATAACGCTGTTGTCAATTACAGTCTTAGAATGACCAGAGCTGTTTGCCAGCGGGGTCTGATAAAAGTTGCAGTACTTTGTTCACCAGTCTTCCTACTAGGGATAACACTGGGGCTAACCAAGGCTGAATCCGAGGGGGGGTTTCCACCACTGGAGACACTCTCAGTAAGTAAAGGGACGAAGTTTAATGCTGAGCTCACAACATTTCTTGATAAGACTGATAAGTAAACAGCTGAAAATGTTAACATTAAGGAGGAGTAACTGGTTTGTTTACGATAATGGTGGACATGACATCTTTATGGTGATATGTTGTTGCCTATCATTTGGATTATGAATTCAACAGGTTGTGTCATCTTACAAACTGCTTCTTTAAACCTTTCAGCGAACCTGTCTAAAGGAGGTAAGCTGTGTGAGTGCCGGATTCGACTGTACTTCTGCAGCTTACTTCCATGATCATGGTGGATTTATGGTGGGGAACCAAACAAGAGATTCACCAAATTTGTTATGTGTAATATAGTCCTCAAACTTATGACATGATCAACAACTGACCATTTGCAAAAGTCCTGCCTCCCTCAGTTACTGTTGCTATGTCTGTCAAACTTTCAGATCAGGAATGTAGTTGAAAAAGTGGTTTACTTAAAAACAGCCCATCTGAAAGCTTAGTGTATTTAAAGTTTTTTGAAGGGAGAATATCAGACTGATATATTGAAGCTGAAACATATATAAACTACAATTTTTAATAGTTCAGTATCTGTAGTGGCCTTTAGTTTTTTTTTTTTTTTTTTTTTTTTGTTTGTTTGTTTGTTTTATTTTTTTCTTGTGGTAACAAAAATTCAATGTTTACATCGTAACCAGCCAGTTTGTTACATCGGCATCATTTATCTGCACTGTATACAGCCACATGCACATGCCAATATGTAGCATATGAAAATGGTAACAGATCTAGCTGAGTCTATTTATCAATAAGAGCCCAGAATAAGTTGCATGCAGCTTCATAATGACACACTGCCAATTCCTGCTCACTCTGCATTTAATAAGGGTCTTCTGTTCTTGTGTGTGTGTGTGTGTGTGTGTGTGTGTGTGTGTGTGTGTGTGTGTGTGTGTGTCTGACACATTTTACTAAATCTATCTAGTTAAATTAAATAGACTTTCCAAAATCATTAAGCTCTAAAATCATTCCAACACACATTTAATGATTGCATGCTATTGAAAACCAGGAACATTATCAGTTAGGAGGTGTTTGTATTCAGGGATCCATATCTGACTGGTGTAGTCATCAATAAGTGAGTTTTGTGCCACCACACATAGACTTTCAGTAAGACTGCCACTTTCAAGTGACCACAGCTTCATTCCTTCTCCTGTGAGGATGAGCTCAGTTAGAGAGAGTGATTTTGACTGTTTGTTAATATTATTATTGTTATTATTATTAGTCTTGTTTTTGTGCTATCATTTATAAGGTAAGAGTCATAAAATGCTCAAATCCTACATTTTTCAGGTCCTCTTATAACATTTGTGTCATTTTATGTACCAAAAATAGTAATTTGAAAATAATAATTTGCTTTACATGACCAATTTCTACCCTTTTTTCTTCCTAAGAATTAAACATGCTGTTTGGTTACTGTGACTTTAGATTGATATATGCAAATGAGCTCTGTTCTGATTGGCTTCACTTTATTGTGCCTGATTCTGGAAGCACTCAAGAGATTAAACACTGTTTAAAATTTGACATCTGGTATGACAGAAAGAATGTATCCTATACAGCATGTACTGGGACTTAAATTGTATGTTAGTAGTGTTTACATATATACTTTCTTTATAACTTTCTTTCTTTTTTAATGTTATGCCCACCAGTGAGCTTCCAAACTTAAATAAAAAACTTAAATATTTTTTTTACATAAAACATTTTGGCATAACCAATTAGTGCACAACATTCTGTTCGGCTCATTTCAGCTTTTTAGCAGTACATTGTTTTTCACAAGTATGTGTAATATGTGTGAACCTCAGAGGTCCTGCTCTCTGCATCTTATTCTCAGTAAAAATAAAGTAATAGAGAAAAGGTGGCAGTACAGTCAAGAGAAACAAGTATTCAGGCACTTCTGTATTTGTTATTTAATAAGTATATTTCCACTTCAAGTTTACATGCATGATGTTATTTAAATATACATGTATAAATATAAACAAAATATTTGCATTCAGATATTCAGAGAATTGTATTAATAATAAAGAGAGAACTGATATATTTAAAATTATACACATATATGTAAAGGTTACCTAAAACCAGCTCCAGATTTGCAAATTGCACCTGGTGACATTTTAAAAATGCTGGCATCGTTTGGCACGTAAAGCAGATCGCTGAAGTTTTCAGAGACAGCTCTCTAAAGAGCCCTGGACCCATACCATTAACATTCTTGTCAGTAGAGCTGGTCTGATAACATGCAATTGGAAAGTTCACTGAACCATAACTAATCGTCCTTTGACAGGTGCATGCAAGATTTCTCGCAGATTAATGATGAAGAAGACAGCAGTCACTCGAAAAGAGATGTGGAATGACCTGAAAGCAGAAGAAGAAACAGTTACTCTGCAAGCAGTAAGTATTAGCAAGTCATCTCCATTCTTAGCCCTCTCCAAAGTCGTGCCTGAGATTTGCACACAAGCTTTTCAGCAACTCGGCACTGTTTCGGAACAATGTTCAGACAACACAAAAATAGAACTCTTAATGATTCAGCTCACTGTGGAGGGAGGAAGAAGGGTTCTGTGCAGTGTGCAAAAATCCCTGGTATTTGGGGGGTCGCATGTTGCAAAACTGAGCAAGTTTTCTGATTTGCTAATATGCTACCACATTAAGTTCCAGCACCACCCTGTATAGTATGAGTAGTGATGCATCTTGCTACTTAGTCAAGACAACTAAACACAGAAGCTCGTCAGTTAAACAATGGCCTTTTCCCTGAATTTGTATTTGTATTTTTCTGTTTTTCTCTAATGAACACCATAACGTCATCATACGTTTATTTTCAAGGACCCCACAGGAGGTTAATTAGGAGGTGCCGGACTTGTTTCCCCGCACACTAGTTCTGGACTGTGTGTAACACAGTGGGACCTGAGAGTTTGCAAAAACTGGACACCAAGTCAGCTAGACTTACAGAACTGCCACAGAAACTTAATTTTATTATGCTGAACTGTCTTTGTAGAACTTCATGGTGATAAGACTGTACTGAAAGTCACATCATATCAGTGTTTTACTTCTGATGCAGGCAAGTCAAGTGAATGGTTTGTTGGTCTTCTGCAGGGAAATTTCACCACCAGCAGTCAGACTTCACACAGTTCCCTTCTCCTGTTCAGACACGTCAATGTGTGGTTTCCCCTGGTGTGCTGGGGTGTGTGTGTGCGATCCAGATCAACACTCATTTGGAATGTCCAGTAAAACAATTCACAGGACTCTCTGCACCACACCAGTGAAATGAAGGGCCTGTTGGGGCTGTAGGAAAGTGATAATGTGCCGTATTGAAGTCAGCTCTCTGTCAGAGGCTGCAGTTCTTTAAAGTTACCCTGAAAGAAATATTAGATCTTTTATACTATACTATTTTTTTAGTTCTTGTTTATGTTTATCATATCATAAAGGTTTTCCCTGAATCTTCCCTTTTGCCTGCCTGTAGAAGATCTTCTGAGTATTGATTGCATCACTGTGCACCAGTGGGCAGGGGAAATAATAATAACTCATAGAGTCATGTTTCAGCTCCTCCTACCACAACCCCTACCTTATGGTGGGACCCTCCTTGATATCATAGTTTATATTAAAACTATCTGGCTTTACAACCCCTTGCGTGTACCTGTCCACCATTACTGAATTTTTAATTAGTTTTAGAAAAAATCATATTCTAAAACTACTGTCCAAGACTGAGGGAGAGTATTGATATTAAATACATTTATGGCATTGACTAAATTGCTTTAGTGTCACCAAGTATCAACAATTTCTCTATCAGTCGGAATAAAATGATCAGCATTCATAAGCCAATAGGTATTGTTCTACTGTAATGTCTAGACTCCTGACTGGCTGTCTAAATTACATGCATTAAGCTTGCTATTACTGTCAGTGCTCATTTTATTAGTGATGTTATCCAATGAAATGTATGACATTTTTACATTTTTCATTCTAGGAGAAGTTTTAAGGTTTTAGATATCTAAGTTAAGGTATCAGTACTGTATTAGTACAGTATCGATATCAAAAATTACCCAGCCCTATCCAAGACTATATTTTATCTATGTGTGGGACGCCAGCATGCTGCTGCAGTATGACAAATGCATAGTTTCTAACACTAAATAATATGTATTCGTGCTTTGATTCCAATATAGGATCATAGTTAAAGTCCAAATAGGACACCGTATCTTAAACTAGTAAAATACGGTGTCCCTCAAAGATCAGTGCTCGGGCCGCTTCTTTTCTTTCTTTACATGCAGCCTCTTGGTAACATAATCCGCAATTTCGATGTCAGCTTTCAGATGACACACAACTCTATATATCGGCCAAACCAAATGAGGCTTTAAACCTAAATAAACTTGAAGAACGCGTTAATAATATCAAAAACTGGCTAACAATTTCCTTCAACTTAATCCAAACAAGACTGAGGTCCTGCTAGTTGGACCCACAGCAGAGAGAACTAAACTCTCCCAATTTGTCCCGAATTTAGATGGCCACACTATTACTCCAAGCTCCACAATAAATAATCTAGGCGTCATCTTCGATACCAGTCTCTCTTTTGATGCATACGTGTGTAACATAGTTAAGATAGCATTCTTCCATCTGCGTGACATCACTAAACTATGCAGTATCTTATCCCTTAAAGATGTGGAAAAGCTGGTGCATGCCTTTATAACCTCTAGGCTGGATTATTGTAACACCCTTTTAGCCGGATGCTTCAATAAGGCTCTACATAAGCTCCAGCTGGTCCAGAATGCAGCTGCTAGAGTCCTTACTAGAACAAAAAAATATGATCATATATCCCCAATATTGTCCTCATTACACGGGCTACCTGTTAAATTTTGTGTTGAGTACAAGATTCTACTCTTAACATACAAATCATTAAATGGTCTGGCCCCGCATTATCTTAGTGAACTACTTCAGTCATACAAACCCATATGTGCGCTCCACTCACAAAATTACGGACTGCTGACAGTCCCTAGAATTAGAAGAACCACAGCAGGTGGTCGAGCCTTTTCTTGTGTAGCCCCAAAACTGTGGAATCATCTCCCTTTCTCCGTTCGGGACTCAGACACACTCTCTACATTTAAAATTAGACTCAAAACTTACTTGTTTGCACAAGCATTTGGCTGATATCATCTGTTTACCACTACAATTTACATTTCTCCATAAATGGACTAAATATACAAACTGTTTTCCTCTCTCCTGCCCTCTCATCTGTCTTCTCTGTGAGCTGATCAATCCTGATGGACACTGAGGAGCCACTAGCTCAGAGGAATTTTCTCCAGGATTCTCAGGATTACACACATTCAATCATACAACAATTTGCAATGCCTACCTCTCAGTCCTCCTAATCAGTCTCTCTCGTTCTTTCTCTCACTCTCTCTCCACACTCCCTTTTTCTCTTTGTTGAGCCCCATGACATTTCTCCTGAGTGATCACATGGGAGCCCCCAGAGCTGCTAGAGTCACCAGAGCATCATCTCAAACGTGGGTCTCCTGCCCTGGTTCTCCAGCTTGTCACCCGACATGACTACAACGACTACAATGACCACAATAGAGCTGCCAGCATAGAGTTCATCTGATCTCTCACTTAAACAGAGAACCTATGGGTTGGCTCTACCTTTGCAATTACTGCCTCCTGGATACATCAGACTGTATCTAATAGATGTTCTAAGCTCCTTTTCCTGTTAGTTCTGTCTTTCTCTCCTCAGCCGGGATTGACCTGAGGAGGATGGGTTCCCCCCTCGAGCCTGGTTCCTCTCGAGGTTTCTTCCTCACTCTAAGGGAGTTTTTCTTTGCCACTGTTGCCTCTGGCTTGCTCACGGGGGGCTTGGACCCGGATTTCCTTTCCTACGTCTGTACATGGACTCTGTGTTTTTCTTTTCCTTTATATAAACTGCTATTCTGTGAAGCTGCTTTGAGGCAACATTAGCTGTAAAAAGTGCTATACAAATAAATATTGATTGACTGAAAACCAAAAAAAAAAAACAAAACTCCAAAATGATAACTTTACAGTAGAAGGGAGAAACATACCTTATTTTAATGTAAGTCAACAGCTGTTTTCAAATTATGCACAAAACTGAAAGAAAGACAAAATATGGAGGTACAAGGTTTTGTTCTGACATCAAGGATATGATCTCCCATGCCACCTGCTAAAAGAAAAAGGACCTAAGGCTTACCACTAGTGTCCTGTAGGACACCTTTAAATCACTTTAGGAAACAATTAAATGCCTTTGGTATCAGTCCCAAGACACCTGTTAAACCATTACACTGTCTACACTGTGATATTAACTCATCAGGGAAAGGCAAATTATCATCAGTGACTACTGGACACCAGCAGGGCCTACAACCATTTATGAGATTAAATCTGTTTAAAGAATAATAAACCCGAACGCAACAGTAAAAGTGTAAACAGTGTAAAAGGTTATGGGTTATGGTTTATTGGGTGCGAGGAGAAATGAACTCTACAATGAACTGTAGCGTTAATGTTTAAAAGCAAACAGCGCCACCTCGTGGCAATCCAGTGTTAACACACACACACACACACACACACACACCCCGCTTATTCAAGCATTATTATTTGTGTTACACATTACACTAATGATATATTAATGTTCATATTTTACATTGATTCATTAACAATTACCTTCATTAATTGTTTACATGCATTCAGGGATCGAGCATCATTTACATTATTGAACCCTGCTGGAGGAACCTAGTGCAGACCAGAAAGGCTGGTCACCAGCAAAACCAGCATACCAGCATCCAAACCAGCTAATTTGGCAACAGAGGTTAATATGCTGATCGGTGGCAAGTCAGCCAAGTTAAATAAAATGCTGCCATGTGTAAATAGACTGGGAGGCACCACACGACCAGTAAGAAGGGACAGTATTTGTCGTTAATGTTGCTACTGGGCTCAAATGTCCACGTGTTGCATACGCTTTCTTGTGTTGGCCTGTAGGGTGGTAGTGTGGGTTAGCATGTCTATCATGAGGAGATTTCTAACTTCAGTAGCATGCTGACTTCAGTAGATGTCTCTGCAACACAATATACAGACGTCTTTCAAATTCAAGTCAGATGTGTTATTTCATCACATCTGTTGACTACTTTAGATTTTTGGGAGTGTTTTAAAGTTTAAAAAAACGTACATATTGCACCCTTAAAAGAACTCTGGATGCACATGTAGGTTCACGGGTCATTTTAAATACTAAAATGGTTTCAGGCTGTAGATATGGCTGGGCTCCTATCACCACCATTGTGAAGAGTGATTTCGTGTGTGCCTCACGGGGTGAATTATGCAGAATTGTCGAAATATTCCCCGCCCTCACTTTTTTGTCCCTTTCGAGCTGCCGTATCAACTGAACGGAGGTCACATGGCCTACCGTGTGATGAGGCTGTGCTCCTGCTGTTCTTTGCTTCTCTCGCTCAGAGTTCCACCTGCTCAGCTGGACTTTTCCGAAACATTTCTACCCACTCTGAACTTGTCGAGGTGTCTGAAGGCTCCTTTGGGTAAGAGCTCCTCCTCGGTAAGAGTTCGGTGTCAGTTTGTGCTCCGGTTTGGACTCAGGGTGTATCTTCTTCAGCGGCTCAGTGCGGCGCTAGCTTTGTTGCTGTTGTATTGTTGCTTTCTAACGGTGTGATAGACAATGACAGCTCGGGACTGGTTAATGTAATTGGTTTTATTGCCATGTCCGAAGTTATTAACTACTTTAGTGCAACTTTTAGGCCTGTCAGAGTAATACGAATTAATTCCGTGTTGTTACAAACCCTCTTTCATCCATTCACACTGAGCTAGCGTTTAGCTATAGCTAGCCAGTCGTTATTAATCGAAGACGAGTTAATGATGTCAGTCATTCACATTGTGTAACGGACTCTGGCTGCTCGTTGTGTATTGATAATGACCTCTTATGACCACAAATTCTAACGTTAGGCGTATTTTCATGTTCTGCACTTAGCATTAAAGTCGTAAAGATGTGCCTCAGCAAGTAATAAGACCTTGTTTGATATTAGCTCTCACGTAGTTAAAGGTTTATGGTGCTTTTCTTCTGTATGTGTCTTAACCTGATTAAATCTCCAAATGTGTGTGTCCCTTATGATGTATCTCACAGTGATGGAGAAGGTCTGGGGTGGGCACTGCCCTCAGTCAGGTGTGCTATGAGCTTTCGGATTGCCCCTGCTGTTCCATAATACACCCAGAACATTGGTTTCAGCCTTTGCCCCATGGCCTCCGGTTACCCTCCTCCGTTTGAAGGCTCAGCTGAGGTGAAGGAGGGCTTCCTCTGCCCGCTGTGCCTGAAAGACCTGCAGTCCTTCTACCAGCTGCAGGATCACTATGAGGAGGAGCACTCTGGAGACAACCGCCATGTTGGTGGACAAATAAAGAGTGAGTGATTTTTAAGACATTGGTCCTGATTCTGGGGTCACCGTTGCCTTGCTGCCTTGCACGTTTTAGTGTTTTTGATGCTCCAGCATAACTGATTAGCCCTTCAACTAATTAGACTAAAGTGGGCAGGTCTGACTTGGTAGGTGTTGACATTTTGTAGGACCCAAATGAAGACCAAAATAGCTCAAGCTCAAATATGCAACATCACTCGTGACTGACCGCTTTTGTTATATTGCCAGTCAGAAAAAACGTGGACTGTTTTTGAAGATCCATGATGCGTCTTTATAAATGGGTTCTGGCAATCAAGGAGTGGAGAGTTAGTATAGAGAAAGCACTGACACCATGCAGGGCAGGGATACTCCAAGACCAGGACTGGGAATCATAAAGAATATGTAGTACTCAAAAGGTGTTGAACAAAAGCTGGCAGTAGGGCTGGGCAGTGCAACGGTCATCATTACTAAGTAACAATATGATTCTCTTAGCATGTTGTCAGTACATTGTCTCTTTTAATTCACTTTGCTATGTGTAGGTACATTGTTTTGTTAATATGAAGATTTACGTAAAATAAAATTGTCATAGGCCATGGTAGTTCCAGCTACCCCTCCTGGAGGCTGCCCTATAGACAATCACTTAGTCATTTGGAGAATGTCCTGTTTGGATTTGGAGAAAAGAGATTTTGGGAATATTCAGCACTAGATGCTTTGTTTTTACATGTCGTTATTCAGGTTTGGTGCAGAAGGCAAAGAAAGCCAAAGACAAGCTCCTGAAACGAGATGGAGATGAGAGGACCAGCTATGAATCTTTCTACTATGGAGGAGTGGACCCCTACATGTGGGAGCCTCAGGAACTGGGTGAGACTGAGACTGCTATACCTACTACTGGAGCCAGTGCACACTTCTAAATAACCAAACTTGGAGATGCCAGTGATTCAATACTCAGTATCAAGCCCAAGCTAGAGGAAAATGCTGGATGAAATATCAGAAAATGAAAAAGAGAAAACAAATAAATTGTTAGCAAATATTTCCTGAAATATCGCAGTATACAACATAACAAAGAGGCTAAGTATTATACTACAAATACAATTAATTACCTTTAAATCTTTTACAGTATTTATTTATGAAAAGCGTTTTAAACTGCACAAAGAAGATTTTGTATAAGTTAAGTTGTTGGCTATGTCATTTAGGGTAATAGTTTTTTTGAAGACCTTGAACATGGTACTTTAGTATGCCTCTATTAAAATGTATATTTAAATTTAATGTATATTTGTCATGCTATCTCTAATTGTGATGTTTGTTTACTTTGTTTATTATGCTGACATTGTGCAAAATGGATGTTTTGACAATAGTTGTTTACTAATTGTGCCCTGGAAATGGTCAAGAGGTGGTAATCTTGTTTGTTTGATTAGGAGCGACCCGGAGTCACCTGGATCTTTTTAAGAAACACAGAGCTGCTAGGATTGACCATTATGTCATCGAGGTCAACAAACGCATCATTAGACTGGAGAAGGTGAGTTTTAGAGTTGTTCATAGAGTTATATACAGTAAGCAATAAAGCATAGATATGTTTTATCGGTCATCAATATCAGAGCAAAACCTTGTGTCTCCTAAAAAGTAACTAAACAGTAGAAAGAAAACTTTCTTATCTTTTAATGAGTTAATGCAAAAAGATTTAAAGGCTCAGGACACATTAGGCGACCCTTAAAAACTAGCAGCAAATGCATCCGACTGATAGTCAGCTTCCATCAGTTCAGTTTATTGCCTCTCGCCTAATGTAAAAATATGTACTAGAACATACACTACCGCTGACAGTCAACATACACAAAATTAATGTGCAAGTGCATCAAAGAGTGATTCTATAGCAGGAACAGGCAAGAGTCTGTAAAACTGCAGTACACACAGTAAGCAATGAATCTGAAGGTATTATGAACTTCAAAAACTGTGTTTAAGCTAAATGTAGTGTGTAAAAGTGAAAGTAAACCACTGCAGGGGTTTGTTACACATACAAGGAATTTGTGTTGGTTTGTGCACACATGTAATATACTAAACAGACCAGACAGGCACACAGATTGTAAGTATTTAACATATATAAGAATACAAAAACTAGACAAAAGAACAATAAAGAATATAAGAGATAATCTGAGCGCAGCAAAAGGAATTTTTCTGTACATACACAGATACGAATATCTATACACATGCTGGTATGAACATTGTTAAAGGTTTACATTAGTATAATTGTGCAGATAAGCTTCATAGATCAGAGGTGGTGTGTTGGTTTCAGTTCAAGTTTAAAGTGTGAGGTGTCTGTTGTGGTTAATGAGCACTACAGCTCTGAGTACAAAAGCTGTTGGGTTGTCTAGTTGTGGCTTGTCTTGTGCTCGACCTTATACCAGAGGGAAGTGGCTGGAACAGGTGATGTCGAGGATGAGGAGGGTCAGCTGTCATTTTGCCAGCGTGCCTCATGACCCTGCTGTTGTAGATGTTCATGAGTCTGCACACTACATATGGTGAACCTGTTCTGTGGAAGTGTGGTCCTTCTTGTGCAGTGAGGATGATCACTGTGTAGAACTGGATCATCAGACACAGCAGCGGGTAGATTTTGTTTAGTTGTTCTCTGCTGTACTGTCTTATCTTATTCCTGGGTGGTGGTGCCCAGGAACGTGAGTGTCTCCACAGTGGAAACACTGTGGCATTGATGTTTAGGTGGGGTTGTGCCTGTACACCACTATCACCACTTTCTTTTGCGTGTTGAGCAGCAGATGGTTGCTGCTGCGCCAGGACCAGCTTCCTGACTTTCTTTTTGTAGGCAGACTCATCACCGTTGACTTGTTTATTGTAGTGTGGGCAGCATCAGAAATCCTTTGCGTTCGAGTTTTGTCGTTTTTATCGTTCCAGTTTTATCATTTTTCTCATTGGGAATATAATAATCACATAATATTCATTTAAATATTTGGATTTTAAATAGTTAGTATTATATATTAAATTATATAGTAGTATGCTAAAATTGAGCCTACACTGGTGTTTTTTCCCTATTAAATAGGCAGCAGTTGACGTGGTGTGTCCTGGCCCTATGTCTGATCCATTCTGATCCTTTTCTCTTGGTCCGTTTGTCATGAACTGTGACACAGTTATATTATAAAAAGATGTAGAACGGTTGCCAGCTGACAGCAACACAATGCTTTGTACATCTTTAAAAGTCATATGATGTTAAGGCTAAACAAACAACTTCTATTGCTAATGCCACACTAACTTCTTGTAGTCTTTGGTTAAACATTGAGGTTTGTTTATTTTGCATCTATCACATCTTGTGGTTTTGCCCCCCCAGCTTACTTCCTTCGACAGAATCAACATGGATGCCGGGAAGATAAGAGGTACGTGGGCGACATGAAAGGAAGTCTCTAGAATGTCCCCTTTGCTGTGAGGTAGTTACAGTGATATAAACTACACTGTTTGTTTATTTGTCCAGCATTGGAGAAGTCAGTGGTGCCATGGGTGAATGATCAGGATGTACCGTTCTGTCCGGACTGTGGGGGCAAGTTTAACATCAGAAACCGGCGCCATCACTGCCGTCTCTGTGGCTCCATCATGTGCAGGAAGTGCATGGAGTTTGTGCCCCTACCGCTGGCCTGTAAGTTACTACTGTTTGAAAACCGAAAGCTATTCATTTGGGGGTTAAGCATCTTCTATCACTGAGCTCTTTTCATAGTCATAGTAAAGGTACATGATCGTCAGGTTCTAACACTAGTTCTTGTTTACAGACTCTCATTTTCAATATTGTATTCTTTTATATTCATATTGTTCTTCTTGTGTTATTGTTGCCTATGGGGTGTGGCTATGAGGGTGGGTTCCTTTCAGGGTTTCTTCCTCTTGCTTTTAAGACATTTTTCCTTGCCACAGTCATCCCTGGCTGTTTTTTAAGCTGCCTCTGACAACACCTGTAGCAAAATACACCATATTAATAAACTGCAGCTTGACTTTTTCAAAAATGTAAATGCTGTCCTGTGAGATGATCAGACAAACACAAATTTGGTTGCCCTTTTCACTCTGGTCATTTACTATTCTACATTTGTCTTGTATTTTATTTCTTTTATTTGTACATGATCATTTTCTGGCCTCTCTTTATGCCTTAGAATTAAACAGGCAGATCGGGTGCCCTGTATTGTGCCTCAATCAAAAACAGTTCAGGCAGATACACTCCTTATAACGTAGGTACAAATGGGTCGAGCAAAATGCTGTAGGCAGAATAGGTTGATATATATGTAAACAAGCTGGTTTTCATGACATCACAAAAACAGCTTATTTTCCAGATATAGACTGCATTCGCTGTGAAGTCAGCAGTTGAGTCAAGTATTGGCAAAACATAAAATCACAGCTGTATTATTTGTTTTCCCCTGAGGTGACCTAAGTGGTTCTGTACAGTACTCTAAATTACAGGTAAAGCTGCAATGCGTAGTTCTTTATACCACTATGTATGTTTGCTCATTTAGATAAGTTAACCAGCGGCACTCGAGAGGCACTTTGTGTCCCGGGCAGTCCAGGTAAGGGTGGGTCCCCTGGAGCAGGAGGTCCTGTAGCGCCGCAGCAGCAGCTTTCTCGTCGGGGTTCCATTACCAGCCTCTCTTCAGTCAGCTCCGTACTGGAGGAGAAGGATGAAGACCGCATCCGCTGCTGCAGCCACTGCATGGACGCACTGATCCGTCACCAGCACAAGCTGGAGGAGAAAGACCATGTGCCTGACATCGTCAAACTCTATGAGGTACAGCATGAACAAGAGCTCCAATCAGACATGAGGGCACAGTGCTGCTCAATTTAGTGTTTTCCCTAGCTAGATGATGGTTATCAGGTATCAGAGTTTCAACAAATCTGCTTAGAAACTACAGGCAAAGACTGTAAACGTAAGCAATGAACATATTACAGCATTATACAGTTAACTATATTATCCAACCAGTACAACTATTTATATCTAGTTTCATGTTTTTCCCTCAAAATACTATATCAGTTTGCAGTGATGTGTTCTTACTGTAACCTAAGCTATGAGAAAAGCCTGCATATTCTGCATCAAGATTCATCATAGGGATATTTAAATGTCCACGAGATTCCCAAACAGAAAAGAGAAAAAAGCAGAGGAATGCTTTTGTTTTATTATTCAAATCAGCCAAGGGAAAATGGTAGTCTTTTTGCTTGATGAGTAACGGCTGCTGCCTCTACGGATGTGAGCCAAAGCAGGTACAACTTTGGATGCTGCTGAGGACCTTAGTGGACAATGTGCTGAAGTTAGTTTGTCAAAAATGTAGTCCCACTGTTTGTAGACCTAGCTAACATCAGCTAGATTAGTTAGCCTAGTTATCAATACAACAAATATACATACTTAAAAATATGAACAACAGCTCGTTATGAAAGTGGTGTTACAGTGAATTTATAGTCGTCTTGTGATGAAACACATCAAATACACAAATAGTGATTTCAGTATGTGAGTAGTTAACAGAGTACTTATTCAGAGTTAACATATCCCTAGTTAATTTGGAGAATCTGGTGGATTTAACTGGAGTACATTTTAAGAAAATTTTCCAAATTAATTCTTCCAGTTATTGTTGCAAAATAAACAAAACAACTGCTCTCAGAACACCAAACCAACTTTGTCTTTTTATTTTCTGTTATTTGTGAATTTAAAATACCAGCTGTTCTTTGTAATGTGTTGGAATTTCATAACAAATTGAGCAGAATAAATTCTTCAAAATGACATGGAGGAAAACCAATCCATTTATTCCCATTGTAATTCAAGAGCATTCCATCTCCTGAAAAGTTACCAATTTTGATAAAAGGTATTGTTTTGACAGCGACTGCATGAATGTTCCCGTCTGTAAGAACTGTCCAGTGTTTAGCCTCCATCTGAAGTATGTCTCTGTTCTCTCTGACGCTGGCAAAATTCCCACTATTCACTTCCTGTCTCTTTGCTGTATTTTGTCATGTTGACTTTGCGCCTTCCTGTTCGCTGCTGGGCAGAGGTTGAGGATGTGTATGGACAAGGTGGACGAAAAGGCTCCAGAGTACATCCGCATGGCTGAGTCGCTCAAGTAAGACTTCCTGCTTTTTGTGCACAGTTAATATATAGATAAAATACAGATGCACCAGTTCCACCAATTAAAAAAAAAATCTACTTGCCTTACCATACTTTTGAGCTAATGTATTACAGCTTATTAACATATTTACAATTACTGATAAATATTGAAAATGGACATCTCTAGGAGAAATCCTAGTTTTTGGTTTTTTTTATATTATTTATATCATCACCATCTAGCATTATATCAAATCTGACTGCTTCCTTTTCTAGTGCTGGTGAGACTACATATAACCTGGAAAATGCTGGTGGTCTTAGACTGGAGGTGCAGAAATACTATGAGCACATTGATGCACTGAGGTAGGCTGCATGCAACAGTATTACATCCATGATACTACTGTCAGTTCATATAAATACATGTGAATTGAAACTGATTCTACTTCTACTGTGTGGGCATGTGTTTGGCAGTAAGAAGATTTTAACACTAGGACTAAAAGATGAGGTGCAGCCCCACCCGAAGACACTCCAGTTGCAGAGGATGGTGCGCTACTCAGCGACATTATTTGTACAGGTGAGACACATATACAGGGACAGTCTGCTTCAGCAGCTGTGTTAAAGGGAAGTGAGCTTTTAGCGTTAAAGCCGTTTCAGATCAGATTATTAATGTGAAACTTTAAACTGGTAACTTTCAGCAGAAACAAATTTTCTAATGTTGCCAAAAAGCACTCTAGTAACCTGTACAAACATTACATGGCCAAAAGTTTGTGGACACCTGACAATACCTATATAGACTTGTTGGGCATCCCATTCTGGAAACATGGATATTAACATAGATTTGGCCTCACTTCGTGGGTATTACAGCCTCCCCTCCACCGTGAAAAAGTTTCCACAAGATTTTGAAAGGTATTTGTTGGAATTTTTGTCAAAAGAGCATTTGTGAGGGACTGATGTGGGACAAGAAGGCTCGGCTTACAGCTGGTGTTTGAATTCAACCCAAAGATGTCCAGTTGGGTTAAGTTAAGGGCTCTGTGCAGGACACTGGGGTTCCTCCACACCCACCTCACCAAGCTCAGGGACATACTCATGCTGGAACAGAAAAGCATCTTCCCCAACCTGTTGCCCCTGAGTCGGAAGGATGTAATTGTCTAAAATGTTGTTGTATGCAATAGTATTACCATTACCCTTCACTGGGACTAAGGAGCTGAGCCCAAATGTTGTAAAGTGTTTCATCAGTGTTCAGGTTACTGATGGCTTTCAGTGATATGCGGTGAATACTGCCTTTGCACAGCCTTCAACAGCACCAATCTGCATATAGACTGAGTAAAGACATCTCAGGAGATGTGGTTCCTTACCAACGTGTAAATACTAAACTAGTAACTTATGTTGAGAATCCAGTAACATTAGTGCCTCCAGAAATGGTTTTGGCTGGGATGGCAAGGCCCCAATAAATCAAAACAACAGAGAGGAATTATGGGAGATGTAAGAATAAGGCAGTGTAGTATTTGGAAGAAAACAGTTTAGTACCTCTAAAACTGTTTCTTAGTATGTCTTGTTTTTTTCTGAGGGTTTGTTTACTAGACCGTACAGTTGATCAACACATGTGTGATTGGTGCCTTTTAACCAAGCCCTTCTGTACCATTGTTTATACTGTGCCATTTATAATAGCATGTACTGCTATTAAAGGAGCGACTTTTATCATGGTGTTATATTTTCCATCTGTTGTTGGCCACAGCTACACCAGCTACTCAGCTCATATTCCTCTGTCTCTGCTTATGCGCACTTCCCCTTGCTCAAACCCATCCCTGCCCTCCACAGTAGGGGTAATTAACAGAATGACCTGCAAATAAATGCTGAAAAACAAATGAACATAAACCAATACGCAAAACATTTCTTGACCATGCTGCTATACTTTCCTTACTTCCTTTTAATAGGAAAAGCTGTTGGGTCTGATGTCTCTTCCTACAAAGGAGAAATACGAAGAACTGAAAGAGAAGAGGAGAGAGGAGCAAGAGAAGAGGCTTCAACAGGAGAGACAGGTGAGGAGTTATAGGATAAGAAGTATATTCATTGTAAACAATGTAAAAATAGTTCATTAAAAAATCAAAGCGGTCTTCACACAAACATAGCCATCCAGTCAGGCCATGTTTGGTGTCCAAAGTTTGTTTCTGTAGTTCTACAGTACTGGAGCTCATCTAGCTAACAAATAAAAAGCATATGGGCTTTTAGGCTTTAAGATGGTGGCTTCTGTCATTTTAAGCTTATAACAAACCTTTCATAATTTTTTTAAAGCTATTTGTCATACAGCATCAGAAACCATATTAGTGTGATAATTTAGGCATGCAGCATGCTCAGTGCTAAATGGTCATACAAAGTTTGGTCAAGCTTACAACACCCTTTTTCAGATTACATGTTGATTTTCGCAGTGAAATGCTCTACAAACTTGAACATGGCGTTTCTAATTACGAGTTTAAAATGTGAAAAAGTTTAAAATGTAAAATTGATTAGACCATATTTTATGTTCTTTTTTCCTAGTGTATGTTTTCATTTTGCAAATAACCTGCAAATGTGCAGAAAATAAAAAAGAGGATTCAGAATTGTGTTCTCTGTGAAAAAGTGTACTTAAAATCCAATCACAAATGATTACTGACTAGTAACTAATAGTAACTTGTTTGGTCATGTCTTTCCAATAGAATAGTCATCGTTATTTCAGTGTTGTAAAAAAATACCTTTTTCTGCCTTTACAGGCAGCTCTGGAGGCACAAAAGCGACGTTCTGAAATCGAGAAGAACCGCCCTACCCTCAGTGCTAACGGAGATGCTCCCCGCCCCAGCCTGGGCCCTCGCATGACCAAAGCTGGGGGCTGGCTGCCCTCCTCGGATGCTGTCCACTCACGCAATCGGGAATCGGATGACCCTTTGCTGCAGCAGATCGACAACATTGAGTCTTTTCTGCGCCAGGCGCGTGCGGCCAATCGCACCGATGAGATCGCCATGCTGGAGGAGAACTTGCGGCAACTGCAGGATGAGTTTGATGCCCAGCAGACCACCCGGGCCATCGAGCTGTCACAGCGGCTGGCCGAGGAAGAAAGCTTACAGCAGAGCCAGCTCCAATACCTTGAGCAGAGGGAGCTGGAGAGCAAAATGCACACCAGAGTGCACTCTATGGATTTCGGAGAGCGAAAGAATGCAGAAGAACAAAGGGAGACAGGAGGCGGCTCCAGAGAAGATCTGAATGCAAGTCCAGTGCTTAGTCCGCAGCTTAAGACTCAGTCCATAAAATCGTTCCCACGTTTACCAGGGAATTCTCCACCGATGCAGAGAGACGAACGTACGCCAACTCCCCCTGCTGGAGAGACGCTGAACAGCAGCAATACTGCTTCACTAAATCCATTTGATGAAGAGGATGCTACTCCGCTCGAGGAAGACCCAATGAACCCTTTCAGTGAGGAGATCCAGAAAGAACATACCCAAGTGTCTAACAGAAAAAACACAGAGTACAATCCTTTCGAGGATGAGGAGGAGGATGCGAAAGACAGGAAAGAAAGTGCACCCAGGAACCCCTTTGAAGACGATATCGATGACGACGACAAAGGTAACCCCTTCAAAGAGACGTCAAACAAGACACTCGCTTCCTCAACCAATCCCTTTGATGAAGATGATGATGGGCCGTCAATGGATGATATAATCGAAGAAGAGCTGCTGCTCCAGCAGATCGATAACATCCGTGCATACATATTTGATGCCAAGCAGAGTGGACGCACCGACGAAGTGGAGCTACTGTCACAAAACCTGAAGGAGCTACAGTGCACCCTACAGGAGCAAAAGAGAAAAACACACTGACCGCTGTCCACAAACATTCTTTTTCAGTCCCGCCCCTGTTGTGATCAAATGTCAAGAAAATACTGGAATGAAGGACACATTTAAAGCGTCTTTGAATGCCTTGCCGTTTTTATCTGCTGATATGCACAAACGATACGGCAGACTAGAGCTTCCCTCATTAGAGCGTGCTGACTGAACCACCAAGGCAGGGACTCGAGCACTTCTTTGAATCTCTCCTGTAGAGGTATATACGGTTGGCAGAAACAAGACATGGTTACAACTGGAGAATTTCTGATCTGCGTACATGAACAAACAATTATGTCCTTGGAATTTATGTATTGCTTATTTTAGGTCATAACGTCTCTAATGTTCTGATATTGTTTAGTCAAATGAAAGAAACAGCCTAACTCTTAACACCTGCTAGCCAAACGCGCACCTCTATTGAAATGTCCTGCACTTTCAACACAGGGTCAACACAAATGACACATTCATATTTAAGGCATGTTAGGGCTAAGTTTCATTATACAGATTACACATAGAGAGATTTAATAAAGGGACACTAAACAACTTTCCAACTTGACTTTCAGTAGACTGAGCATGATGCTACTGTCAACATGTGAAAACTGCCAAGTTCTGAAGATTTAATGAAGAGCAGCCATCAATATCACATGCCAGTTATTCACAAATAATTCATAATTGTGAAGTAATATGTGGAATTTGATTGCATTCAAAGGAAGACTCCATGTAAAGTCAGGTTAACAGATGATACTGTAATGAAGGGTAATGAAGGTAGGCTAGTACAAGAATGAGGAAAGGGAAAAGAGAGTATATAGAAGAGGAAAAATATTATAAAAGTTTGCTCTGCTCTGAACTGGAGACACTAGTCATACAAAAACTGTGCTAATTTGGCTAACAGCCTGCTTTTTTTCCCCCCCTTGACTGATATTAGCACGTCAGCATGGTCATGCAATCGCAAAGCATGCCTAATGTGGCTATAGGAATGTGTCTTTTGAATGACTAGGCCTACAGGACTTTTACAAGTATACGTTAACCCGAAGTCAACACTAGGGATCTACCAGTAAGGCACTTGTAAGGAAATTAAACTTTCTTTACAGCCACATTGGCCTTTTATTTAATTCTGAAGATCACACTGTGTGGGATCCATGAATGCATTGAAAGTAGTGATGAAAGGTTAATCTTTTTTGGTTTTCTTAAAGTAGCTTATTAAGGCAATATTTTTTAATTGCATGAGCTGCATTTTATTCCTACAGTATTCACAATTGAGTCCATCCAATGAAAAACCTTACAACCATTTCACCTTTTATTGGCTAGTTTATTTATTTCCTAGATTTAACTTTTAAGTGATCCCTTTAAATATAGGGAATCAAATAATGTGACAACAATGTACTGTTTTTCATTGCAAGGGGTCAATTGTCTTAAGTTTGAAAAAACGTAATCTAAGAATGCAGAGCTCACTAACTGCCAGCCTGGTATATCTCAGAATTCAAGCCTCGAACCCAAAAAACTGGCCAAAATAAAAAGGAATGGAGCTGAATTTAAAGAATAATACATCACATTTAAGATGCAATTGCACGTGCTACCATATTCCCTGGATTTGTCTATTAGCTACAAAAATAAATACTATCAGTTACATATTTAAATAACATGAAGTCAAATAAAGAGCTACATCAAAAGTAGGCGGTAACAGGTTGTTAAATACAAGTCATGCAAAATCATGCTGCCCCAATTTGATATAGATGTAGAAGCAGCACTCTAATAGAGCCTGAGTAAACTCTCACGACGTGCACCCCTAATGAATGTGCCATGATAAGAAGACAGTAAAATACACAAACATTGGACATATGTTTTCTCACATGTTGGCTTTAGTATGATGTCACATAATGAGCTTGTGGAAGTGAAAGTGGTAGATTGTCCCTTTTGGGCAGTTTCAGTAATAGTAACTCTACACACTTGTAGACTCTACGTGTGTTTGTGTAACTAAGTGCAACTTTAACTAGCTTCGCAAAGGCTTCTCTACACGGTATGCTGCATCTTCTTCAGTCCTTTCCAGTGGCGATGTTGGATGTTTGCTTTATTATATTTTAATTCTCTATCTAAACTGAGATACGAGATAACACTAAATCAGTTCTTTGCTGTTAAAAGTTCTTCCTCTACAGACAACTTCACTTTAATTGAAGACTGCTGTTGTTGTTTTGATTGTTGTATTATGGTTTATTTATCATGAATAAGCAGTATTTCATGTCCAAGTACCACTAAGAACACCTGTCTGTACAGGGCCAAACGCAGAACGTTTTCTAAAGAACGTCTTGACTTTCTTTTAACAAATAGGCCCAAGTAATGTGTTTGTGGCTAACGTGAATGAAATGTCTGGTAGCTTTTGAATAAAACTGCTTGTACATTTAGAGCTATCAGAACACAAACACTGCACTAATAAAAATGACCAAGTAAAAAATAGAGCTGTTAAATGTTTCTTCACTGCTTTATCATTCCTTATGATGACTTCTTTAGAGGTAGAGATGGTCACGATACTAGTACTCTGATAATAATTACATGTATTGCAATAGGTATATACACCTTACAATTTTAAAATGTATGGTTGAAAACTGGACTGCATTAATTTGCCCAAACTACATGTATGTTTGTTGTATTACCTGGATACTCTGATTAATCAGAACACATTCAGAAACTCATGTAGAACTGTGATTGGTCAGGACGTTCACAGAACAAGGTAAAAACATTCTGCTTGGTTAGAGCATGAGCACCCTCTCCTGGTCCTGGAGACGTAGTTTAGTTCCAGCCCTAACATAACACATCAGATCCAAATATAATGGCTTTTGAAGGTATATGACCTTTAAAACCAGGTATGTTGTGTCTGAACTCCCCAGGCTGGAAGATCTCCAGGATCAAGCACCCATAGGTTAGAGGATCAGTACTGCTAAGGCCAATGTCATTTTGATTAAACAGTCTATTGTGCTGGTGTGTTTTGGAGCAGTCAAGATCCACTAAAAAATAAACAAACATTATTTCCCCTTATTTTTAATATTACAAAAGAAAACAACAAGCATGCCATTATTCCATCAGTCCTTCTGAACCTTAACCAGGAACTTAAAGCACTGATAGTATTTATACACAAGGTGAATGCAGTCCATTTAGGCGTTAAAGCTTGAGGGATGAGAAAGTCACCTGTTCCCAAATAACACCCCCCCCCCCCCACCCCCCACTTCACTGCCCAAAGACCCCAGCAGTCCTTAGTCCTCTGAGCTTGCTGCCATTTTGGTCTTGTATTTGCCCGTCATCTCTTTTGGCAGGGGCACACGGCCTGGGTGTGGAACCTGACCCTCTACTTCACTGATGCACTCTCGCAGGAAGTACTTCTTGGGGCCGAAATTCGCTGGGTTTGAAGCTTCCATCTTGGCCAAAGCTTCAGCCTGCAGAACTTTACTATGATGATGAGAGTACAAAAGAGAAGATATCATACAAGGGCACAGTGGAGTAAGAACAGACAATCTATCAGCTGTTACTGTTTGTTTTTTGGCTCCCCCCAAAAAAAAGTCATCCAGGGTTGTCAAACATATGGCCTAATTATGGTTCTTATCTCACCTGCCAGACTGATTCAGAGTCCATGCTCTAAATTTAAATCAGTTGGGACCAGTAGCACACGACGCTCAACCAGATGCGCTAAGAAGAAACTGTCTCTACTCCCCAAACACTCTTCTTAAATATGAATATAAATATAAAATTAAATATGCATGAAATTTCAGCCACAAAATACACTAGACTAACATACTAGACTTGAAACACAGGCTTTTATGTTTAATTGCAGAATGTACTTGAATTTGAGGACATTTGCATCTATATTAGATCAAATATATACAGTGAAAACAAGTTAAGTTTCCTACAGGGAATTTAAACAGTGCACAATTTGATCCATTTGCTGTATTCCACATAATGGAAGAAAAGCTGTAATTTTAAAGTTAAAGTTAAGAACCCCCTTAATTTTAAGTGGTTTTGTCAAAGACGACTTACTCCGATTTGCCGACAATCGTCTTCACATGCTGCGTTATTTGTTTATAATCTTTTCCTTCCACGTCCACCAACACCTGCTCTCCATCATCTACAGTTGTGTTCAGACAGAAACCATGATAATAAGCAATACTGACAGCACTGCTGTGTTAAGCGATTTGTAGTATGGAAGCTGCTGTGACAGAAAACGCACAGCTAGTAAAAGAACACCTACCCAGGTAGAACCGGAGAAAAGGAGACGGTGTCATGTTCTTAAACATCATTATTTGAACCCAGGGATTTTTGTACTGGATTTGTGGAATGCTGAAGAACACAAATTTCCTAAACGTCACAGAAAGAAAAAGGCATGGTGTCAGAAGGCAGGGAAACCAGTACGTTGTCCAAATCTGGGAACCACTGATCCATAGCATCCAGATTGAGCAGAGTCAGTTCTGGCCAAGGGTGGAAAATGCACTGTACTGCACTACCATACTTCTAGAAGATTTGTACTCAAGTACCATCAGAAGCGAATACCTGTAATTTTACTCAATTACAGCAATAGAAAAAAAAAAAAAAACATACTTTACACTCACTCCTTATTCACATAAGTGTTATATATCTCAAAGGCACATTTTAATATGTTTTTTATTAAAGCATCCAACCAAATTTATATCAAACTGATACCACCCAAAACCATGCTGATTAATCTTTGAGTACCACCTTTACTTTATTTTATTTTATTTTTCCTTTTTACTTTCATGTATGCCTGTTTAAATGTTCATCATGGTTTTGCTTTTCCTCACTCTATACTTTCACGTTAAAAGATTTTGACACAATTTTGACAAATTACTCATACTTTTACTCAAAGGGTCACTTAGGACAAAAAGTGGGTCCTGTGAACAAAAAGGGTCCTGCTTAGGGACCCTGTGGAATGGAATGCAGGTATAGTGCAGAAGATCCATTGCACTCAAACAGTCCCACAAAGCACTGGAAAAAATAAGGTAAAAGTGATGTGCCCCGACAGACAGCAGATACCCATAATGCACTGCAGTGTTTCTGAGCACACCTGTCTAATATTAATGTACGAAATCATTTACTACTATCACAAATTGTGTTTTTGCTAAAAGTGGTCTATATAGTGATCTAGATGTTTAAATGTAAGGTATAGTGATTAGGGGACCCTTTTTGACACGGCACCAATGTGCGCAGTGCATGCTGGGTATTGTAGTACAAGAACACTGATGGTGAAAACACAAACAAGGATACTAAGCTGTGAATTCTGTCGAACTGATGAAGCTGAGGGGTGCAATGCCGCACTATAGAAGACAGTGTAACACAACTTATATCAAATACTAGTTTTAGGCCCGACTGTGGCTTTAAGTAGGATTTCTCTGTTGTTTATCCATCATCAGTCCTCTCTTATCTAGAACACCTGATTCAACTCCTTAACAAGCCCTTCAAGAGCTGAACAAAGGCTGTCAAACATTAGCACAGCAGGCATCTGTTTAGCTACGTTAGCAGCGAATGTAGCAATATAAGATCAGACTTCACTGCCTAAACCTAACATCTGTTAACGCTAATAATAGGACCACACAGACTTATCATGACCAGGAACCGAAGATCACCAACACAGAAGAGTGAGAGCAGCTCCACTGAGCAACATCCCCTCAGTGTGAGGGTCTGACTGACCTTGCTCCTTCACTCAGATCTCCATGCGTGTTATAATTCACGGTCATGATCTTGACGGAGTTTTTGAAGACGACCTCTCCTTTCTGCAGATACTCCAGCGTCCTCCGGATGGGGAACCTTCCTTTCATCGGCATGATTACTCCTGTTTAATGTACACGCGTCCGAAGGCAGTATGTACAGATCTTGGTCAGCTCATGTTCCTGCTCTCCTTCTACATCCCTGCTGCACTTGGTGCACAGTCTGAGAGCGAGAACACGTTTTGTCGCCATCTTGCGTTTTGGAGGCTGATTGCGTTACACTTGGTGAAGACCGCTGCCCAGCTGAAGACCAATTATATATATTACATATATTACATTCTATGTTAAAGAGCATATATATATATATATATATATATATATATATATATATATATATATATATATATATAATGTGGGAGAAATGGCAAAAATAATTTAAGAAATTCACACAATACCTAAAATCTGTAACAGAAAAAAAGATCCAGTAGAGCTACATATCAAAAATAACTATCAAAAATGAATGCGTAGTAATTTTTATTGGTTTCTTGGTATATTATGTTGCATATGCTTGCATATATTCATATATGTTGCACTGAATACGGGTAAACAGGACTAATTAATTTTGCTTCTAATTTTTGACATTTTTGCTTTTACTTTGTCCACAAGTGCTGACTA
>CM067484.1:25446424-25471768 GCA_034552555.1 Semaprochilodus insignis
ATATATATATATATGTTATATTTGTATGTATGTGTTATAGTTTATAATATGTGCACCACCTGACATTTTCTGGGTGGCAAACTTAAATTTACCCCTTTGTAAACACTATAAAAGCTACAAAACAATACGTCATTGACCCATTTACCTGGACTAAAGAGGACGATGGCTTTCAGGTAGGCGTACTCATAGCCATCTGTCTCCAGCTTGGCCATGCTATTACAGAACTCCTGCAGCTTCCAGATGTGCTCCATCACCAGCTTCACACGCTCACTAGACAGCTTGTCTTTATGAAGAAGACAATTCATTAGCCACCTTGGTCACAACCCCCCCCCCCCCACACACTTAGATATAAAAACTGAATCTTGGTTTCCGCTCTGTACAGCACCATAACATCAGTAATATTCAACACAAACATTAAAACACAAGGCATTTTTCAACATTCATATTATTTTACTGCATGAAGGATCTTATTCAATACTGCTTAATACTGCTATAAAAACTAACATAACATATGCTGATTACAAATGGATTTATTAAAAAAATATTTATTATCTTTCATAATTATAAGGACTTTTTATAAGTCATGTTAAGCCATGTGTGTATGGTGTATGTAAATCATTCACAGAAATTATTTTACCCTACTTAACAGTTACATCTCACCTGTTTCAATGCAAGGTAATAAACAACAACTATGTTTTTTTTACTGTTTTCTTTTTATTCATCAAATTATTCATCAAATCTAATAATGTTTATACAAATTTTCATAAAGCTTAAAAATACACAAAAACTCTGCAGTTCAGCATGAGCTGTGGAGTTCAACATATATGAAATGCAGTCTGACGACAATCATTTTTTATCTGCTTTAGTTTGATAAAAGCAGCATCTCTGACGTTAAAGGTTATTTGGTTGCTGATAATGCTGATATTGTCAGCCTACTGTTGTTTAGCCCCGCTAATTTACACTGAAGTTGTAAGCAGTGTTTCAGCTCAGCTTCTTGAATGAGGCAGAACAGTAAGGACATTTATGACAGGTGGACCTAATGGAAAAATTAAAGTATAGGAAATCGTAGCATATGGGTCCTGCCAACTTGTATAGCTTGTACAGTAACGCTCACTGGTGTGAAACAGTCTGTTCTATCTTAACCAGCAAAGTTTTTACACAGCGTATTATTCCATACGTGAAGAAATCACAGGATTAACATACCATCTTGTATGCTTGTCTGTAGGTGATTGACGATGGCAGCCAGGATGGTGGAGAGGCTCATGACCTGAGCACACTGAGCCAGACCCAGCGTGAACAACTCATTCCAGCACGCCCGCACCAGAGACGTGTTACACTCCTGCCTACAATACAAACACACACACTTAAATACTCTCGCTTGATTAAGTACAAAGTGAACTACAGGCATTGTTTAAAACTATGACATAACCAATTAAGCAGCACTCACCCAAGAGCAACAAAGGCTGGTATAGAGCGGGCCCAGTGCATTGAGAGAAAGAGCAGACGAGATGCAGACTCACAAATATAATGAACATTCAGATATTCAGGCATCGGGCTGGGCATCGTCAGCTAATGGGGGGGGGGGGAATGACAGACAGAAACAGACAGGTTCATGTAATACACTGTGTGTTGTCAAGCTATGATTTTTTTGCAGTGTTGCCTGGATTTGAACCTACAATCTCCAGTCAATAAGACAAAACCATGGATTCTCAAGCCACTTGGAAGCCCTACATGAGGTACTCTCAGTTTAACTAAATCACAGCAAAATCCCAAAAATAAAATCATGTATAGAATATCAATAGCATGTTGTACCAGGTGCCAGGTGTCCTCTGGGCACCACCTTCCTTCCACCAATCGCACCTGGTACACATATAAAAGGTTTCCAGGTCTAACCTTTAGCTTTATAATAACACATTGTAACACAAACCCTTTTCTTTGAAGACAACAGGTTAAAAATAAGGGTTAATTAAGTTAACCTAAAATCAGTATTATATATATACAGTATATATACACTGGGGCATCCTGGGTCTTTTCTGTGTGGAGCTTGCATGTTCTCCCTGTGCCTGCATGCGCCGGTTTCCTCACACAGTCTAAAGGCACTCCAGCACCATGCCACCCATGACCCAGACAGATAAGTGGCTTAGAAAATGAATAAATTAATGCATGAATGCATGGATGAACAAACAAGTGAATGAATGAATGAATGTATTCAGTTTATGTATATGCATACACTGCCTGGTCAGAAAAGCCTCAGTTTGGATATAGTAAAACAAATACTTAATAACGTTTGATAATTACTGCAGTGATTAATATGTTTCAGCTGGCAACAATTCTTTAAACTCTAAATGGTGCAGGGAGTAGCTTCTCATTTCTTAAACAACCATGTGGGAAGACATGCCATGGTCATGGAAGTTATTGTAGCCTGCATTAACTGCATTGAAAGTCTATAGAATGTGTTGGAGAAGACTTTACATAGTGGTTCAACTCTCACGTCGTCAACACAAGATCTCAGCCAGAATTTAACTCTTTGGATGGAAATAAATGATCTGACATTTCATAAGGTTATTAAAACAATGCCTCTGTGAATTTTATGTCCTTTAAATTTGCTATCTGTCAGAAAATATACATAATTGGTGGGTTCCACATTTAATTACACTTTAAAAACATGGTTAGCAACAATTTAGTACGACAACATCTCATACATGAGTTTAAATGAGTTTAGTTAAAAATGGTACATCATTTTCTCATTTTTATTTAAGCAAAGCATTTACATTAATTAAGTAATTTGCCATCACCTTTGCAATTTTTGGATTTATTTCAGTCACAAACATGCTTTTACATAAACAAATTACATGAATGCAGCAAGCCTGTACTCACCTTAAAGCTGACGTGCGTGTCTGTAAGCAAAGGACCCTCCACTTCAATTAGGGGTGTAACTTGATCTCTGCTGATCACCTGTATTGTAGCTCCGCCCACGCAATCAGCCTCTGACAGGTTCTGCCCCTCACCCACCTCATTGGGGTTTAATGCTTTGGCCAATGTGTCAAAGGCACTAGACGCATGCGCGCGCACACACACACACACACACACACACACACAAACGTTTTACAATTAACACAATGACATTATACTCAATTTTTTTTATGTACATTGTGCTTTATGTACATACACACACAGCATACCGTGTGATTTCGCTGGCTGACTCCTCCTGCTGGCTGTCAGAGGTGTCTCCATTATTAAGAGAGTCATTAAGGTTGGCGAGTGATGTCACCACATTGGCCAGGGTGCCCAGATCACCATGACCTGTGTCTGCCTGAGGGACAAATCAAGCAGTAAAGAAATTCATTATTCAGTATACCGTAAACTCTATGAATCATACTTCAAGAGAATCTCTGTAAATTATGCAAATGATTGAGTGTTATGTGTGTCTGGAAAGAGGCTCAAGGGCTCAAGCTTTCTAAAGTACAGTCATGCAAAAAGTTGGGCAACTCTGCTCAAATAATATTTAAGCTGATTTTATAAATTGAAAATTTGGTAACACTAATGTACAGAGGACATAACTGCACACCATAATGTTTTTAGCAAATAAACAGAAAATGTGCAGTAAAGGTAGCAGAAAAATGCTATATTTGTTCGCTGTAGAGGATGTGTTACCTTATTTTCACAAAATGTGTCATCGGACTGATATTCAAACCTTAGCATATGACAATTCTGAAGTATTAGCATACATATGGAAAAATAAATTAGTCTTTAAAAAATTTATGCAAAATGTCCATGTACCTTGGTGTCCGTAGCTAAGAGTAACGTGCCATCAGCTTGGATGAGTGGTTGCTGGATGTTCACTAGCATCCCAGGGTCCAATAACCCAGAGCTACAGAGATGAGTGACAATATTAATAGCCAATCGGGGCACAGAACTAAAATCTTAAAAGCAAAGACTGGGTGGTGGCTTTGAGTATGAATAAATGATGCCTGTATTTTACAGGCAAGCTGTAAACACAAATCACTTTCAATGTACTTGCTTTTTTGCTTTAAAAAAAAGAACAAAACAAAAAAACAAATGGTAGTATCTCAAAAGTGTCCTTTGACAAAAGGATATAGTGGCTAAATGAAGAGAAATGGAGCCTCAAAAATGTGCTAAGAGATTTTACAGTTTAGATATTAGCGAATATTACCGTGAGCCATCTTTCTCTGTGATGAAGGTTGGTGTTGCTATAAGTGGACTCCGTAAGTCTTTTCGGATGTAGATTTTCTCAGTGGAGGCAGCACAGTTCGCAGGTTTCTCTCTGGGCAGGTCTAACGGCTTCCTCTCACTCTGTACAGCTGCAGTATCACACTATCAGATTAACTTGCTCAACAGCAAAATATTTAAACAGTTCTAAAGCAATGGTGCCTATTAAGTTAAATCAGTCAGGGCATATAATTATGTCTTTATCTTAGAGCAGGAAAGATGGTACTGAAGCACCCAAGCAACTACATGCCAGGGCCCAAAATTAAAATGCTTTTAGTATTATTTTGACCTGGTCAGAGTCCACATTTAAACCCTATAGATATCTATAAATATGTTGTATCACATTTAACACAAACTAACAAAACTAACAGTTTGAGGCCATCAGTGCTTCCTCTTTCTTTCTGTAAGATATACACACACACACACACACACACACACACACACACACACACACACAAATACATACATACATAGTCGAATCACACTGTTACGACCACTTCCTACTTTCAACTGCAGCAGTGTGTAGTTCATGAAGGAAGTCACATGTCATGAACTGGCTTCATGGGTATACAAGATGTGCAATAGGCTGTCTGCACATGTCCCTTTTTGCTGTGATGGGTAAAAGGGACGATGTATCAGAGTTCCAAAAAGAGATGATAATTGACTTTTGGGCCTAGGGTGGCAGCATTTCTGAAATTATGCAGTTTGTGAACTGTTCGCGTGCTACTGTGGCACCATTGCGAACAAGTGACATGGAACCTGCGGAGCACCATGTGCCACTGATGTGAGAGGTGAACGTCGGCTATAAAGGTGCGCGAAGGCGGGCCAACAGCTTACAGTGGAGACGCTCACAGCCAAAATTAACAGGGGGCTTTGGTTTAAACAATAGTTCAATTTTCGCTGAATTCTCTGGGCCCACTCATCCGTGTGGAAGGCACTCTCAACCGATTTGGATGAACCCTTCCCCGCAGACCACGTAGGACCCCCCCCCCCCAAAATTCCCCAGACTTGAACTTAATTGAGCATCTGTGGGACCACCTCGATCGCCATGTTCGCTCTATAGATCCTCTCCCACACATCCTCCAGCAGCTGTGGGATGCATTGCAGTCAGCATGGCTCCAGGTACCTGTGACAACCTACCAGGACCTTATTGAGTCACTTTCAGCCTATCTAGCTGCTGTCTGTGCTGCACACTGCGGTTACTCTGGATATTAGCTGGTGGTCATAATAATGTGACTCGACTGTGTATATCTTATGTACAGATTTTTGTTACATAATCTGGTTTGCATATGCATCTTATGCCCGGTACAAGACTGTCCTTTTTTTATTTTTTTAATATAGTGTCAAAACCACCATTATGTTTGTTTAAGTTAGATAAACAGTAGCTCAACTCTTGTTTCAGGACTGAAAGGATGTGTACCTGGCAAGAAGACGTTACTGAGAAAGGGAAATAGACTAAAATAAGTCAAGAAAGTTGCTGGTGTACTCCAAACTCCAACATGACTGTATGTGATTGAGGTTTTGTGTAATGTGAGAATCACAAAATGTAGCAATCTTCTAAAACTGAACTTTTCTGAGAGTGAGAGTGAGTGAGAGTGTTTAAGTGCATATTTTAATAAATAAATAAATAAATAAATAACTCACACTCCATCTTCATGCCCATCTCAAGGCACTTCCGGAGGCGACAGTACTGGCAGCGGTTGCGATGGTGCTTGTTGACCACACAGTCTTGGTTACTACGGCAACTGTAGGTCAGACTCTTCCTGACGCTTCGCTTGAAAAAGCCCTTACAGCCCTCACAGCTAACAGCCCCATAATGCCTTCCTGAACACACACACACATATCAAATGGCACATTTTAAAGTATAATAAATGTCTAGGCATATGTGCTGTTGTAGGCTTGTGAAATTGAGGTGAGGTTTCTTTACTGTATGTATTCTTTTAATGATATATCATTCCGTTTGTAAGCGCTATATATATGTGTGTGTGTGTGTGCGCGTGTACCTGATGCTTTATCTCCACAAACCACACAGTACTCTACAGGCTGTGGTCTGCCCACCTCTCCTCCTTTACCTAGAAGCCTCTCCACTGACACAGCATCTGTAACAAACTGCAACACAAGGTGAAAAGTCACAGAGATAGCAATGCACTGCAGACTGCACAAACGAGGCTATAAGGCAAATGCATGCTTCAGTATATCAGTATGCTTAGGAAATGCATACAGAAGAAAAGAAAGATTAACACACATATGCCATTATATATATATATATATATACAAACACACACAACACACACAGTATTTACTTTTATGAATATATATCTAGGGTACCTGTATTCGGCCAGGGACCAAGCTGTCAGCCGTCGTGAAGATGAGCTGTTTGGTACTTGGGCTGTCAGGGGATGCCAAAATGACTTTGCCTGCCGCTGTGCCATCATGAGCAGCCAGTATAAACTGTTGTTTGGGCACACTGGCAGGATCCACTGCAGTCACAATCTGGATCTTCTGCCCTGTCTGCTGATCTGTTACAATCTGCATGAACAAAAGAAAGGGAGACATTATACATTTATTATTATAAAATTCTCAATTCAAATGTATGGAATTGTGCCCACAATACTGGTTTGTATATGTGTAACCCAGTATCTATATGTGTGGAGAATGAACGAAAAAAAAAAATCCAGATACATATGCATATCCAAATCCAGATCCTGTGACGGATATTTCCAATGAACAAATGTGCAAGTACCTGTATTCTCTGTGGAGTGGTGACGGAGGGGTCAGTGGAGATGATCTGAATGCGCTGAGGAGAGGCATTCATCACTGGGCTCCCTGATGGAGATGACTGTGCACACAAAAGCATACGTATTAATCACAGTGATATCACACACCTCATATTCACACAGAGCACATAAAGAAACAGGGGGCAAGATATCCTCTCGCTAAACTCTCCCTTTGAGGGTCAAGTGCAGTGTTTCCATGGTGACCAGTCATCCTACACAAAGAGCTCCACAGACGAGTATAAACAAACATCACTCTTTCACAAGATGTAATAATGTAACGTACATTGCTGCTTAAACGTTAATATACACCTTTTTTTAATACGTTTGTACATTTCTATGTAAATTTGACCTTAAATATGATCAGATCAACTTTTTTATCTCATAACAATAGATTAAGAGAGCCCAATTAAACAAATAACACAAGGAATATATAGTTTTTCCATTTGTTTGTTTAATTTAGTGATTTAATGTCTGTTGGCAAAAGTATATGAACCTCAGTTTGACTACCCCTGAGCAGCAATGACTTCATTCAAAAAGCTCCTATAATCGCTGACCGGTCCTCCACAGTGACTTGCAGGAATCTTGGCATATTTCTCTTTACATAACCGCTTTTTTATGTTCATTTGCTTTCTTGCACAAACACAGTACCTTAGAACCTGCCTCAACATTTCTATTGGATTAGGATCTGGACTTTGACTAAGCCATTCCAGAATGCAACAGTTGCACTTTAACCATTTATTGTAGTGTAACTGGAGTTTTTAGGGTTGTTGTCTTTCTATAAGACCCACCTTCTATTGTGATTCACAGAAGGATGCCCAACCGTGGATCTTGATACAAACCAGAATTCATAGCCTTCTTGGAGTCATTTTTGTTGGATGATCACTCCAGAGAAGGGTAACAATGGTGCTGGATTTCCACTGTTTGTGCATCTTTCCGACAGTGGATTAGTGAACTCCAAACTCGTCAGAAACACTTTTGGAACCTCTTCCAAGCTAATGAGATTCAGCAAATAATTTTCTAAGGTCCTCGGAAATCTCTTTTAACAAACATGTATGGTAAAAGATCAGACATTTATGGTGAAGACTGAAGGTTGTTTTATTTTAAAAAGTGTAGGGTCAGCCACACTCACACCTGACCTGACTCTAGAGACTGAACCTATTTATCACCTACATCAAACTGACAACACACATGCTTTTTATTGTGCTTTAAATATTGGATCTTTTTGTTTTTTGATAAAAAGATAAAAGACTATATCATTGTTTCTGTACTTTGTTTTATTATGTTCTCTTTATCTACTGTTATGACTTAAATGAAAATATTTTGTCATATTTATACAGAAATTCACATAATGATAGAGGATTCACAAAAATACCACTGTAAATATAGACATGCACATGTGAACTATGCACAAATGACAGCACAACACCAGATATAGAGCTGTTTGGAAAAAAAAAAAAAAACAACGCTTTAATTGGAGGTCCTTGGCTCACTCAGCCACATTCTTGCATTCACTCGGACACACACATACAGGTCACTTACCTCCGCAACCTGCTCAGTGGTCACTATCTGCCGAGCCAGCACCTCCACATTGGTTGTCATGGTGATATAAGGTCATTAGTGGTGCGTGTATCGACCAAGGCCAGTGCCGCATTTGTTAACAGTCCCACCTGTATAAAGCATTTTGGCATCTTTAAAAAGGTTACGCTTAATTTGTTAATGTTCAAGGCTTGATATGTCAGTTTGTACTGATTGCCAGTTTAAAACAAAACTGTTGTCCACAGATGGTTACTGTAATCCACAGATTACTCAGATACTAATGTGATTGCCATTGACATCCCAAAATCAAATATCCTACACATAGACTGTTGCTTTAGATCACTTTGCCTTTCAAGTTATTAAAATAGCGTGAAATGCAGTTTTGTAAAGCTTGTAGAGACATTCTCGTCAAATCAAGGATATGGGGGAGGGGTGGTTCCACTACATGTTCGAACATTGTTTTGAATATATCACAGCACTCAGACACAAGAGCATAAGGGAAGTCAGGTACTGATATCTAATGACTAGTTCTGGATTATAGATGCCTTTCCAGTTCGTCCCTACAGTACTGAATGGAGCTCCATCATTCCTGAGGTTTTACTGCTGCAGCAGTGGGATATTTATACTTTCTAGCTGATGCTTGGAATTAGTCATGGTGACTTTAGGCAGTCAAAATCAAGAAATGCAACATTAAACTATCAAACAAGAAGAAAGCTATACATCAATTCTAAAGAGAAAAGCTACAGAGCTATTTGGGCGCAAGCTCAACTTAGATGTGGTGCATTAGTGCCCATGGGATTGATGACATACATATGTGTGCCACTGATGCGGAGGCATATATTGGGATTTTAGTAGGCCTGTGTCGAAAATCGCATTGCACACTGAGAAAGAAAAAAGAAAAACCAACTCTAGAAATGGGGCTTGTATAAACATTTAAATAGAACGTAACAATAAGAAATGTATATGCGAGCTATGCAACAGAAAGACAGCATGACTGGTGAGTCACCAATTTATGGTTTCCAGTGTAAAGTATAATACAGTATTAGGGGTGGAGGGCAGTACAACAACATTTAGCATTATTACGATAAATCACTTCATGCCATGCTATCCTTTTCCCATCATTTGTACTTAAAGAACACTGAACAAGTGCATGCTTAATCACATAAGGTGTCCTATTTAATTGGATTTAGTGCAGTGCAGTATCTAAAACACCACTTGCAATCATTTTAACAGTGTTTTGAAAAGGAAATGTTCTTTTTAAACATGATGTTTATTGGGAAACTGTCTTTAAGTATGATGATGTTATATTATTGGTATATCCTCCACCCCCTGTATTAGGACTGTGTGTGACTCCTCTACTTAATTGTTGATGCTGTTTCAGAGCCGGGACACTGTCTAAATCCCACCACGATGCATCGACTGAATCTCCCTCGCCAGCCCTGTTCAGTATCATCTTGCACATTTCCCGGCATTTCTATTTTTACTCTGTTCCCTGTGCACCTAGCTTGGAGGCTGAGGCAGCCTGATCCATGAATACAGGGTCAAAGCAGGTCAAATCAGCTCAGATTAATACCATTATTTGATATTGATGCTTATGTAACACGCCCGTCCTTGCAATAAGTAGCTTTCTGTTAAGACGTTTAATCACACGCTGTTCACAGAGGCCAGCTGTATTTTGTAACAGGACATTGGTTTCATCTCGCAAACGAAGCTTTGAATGTTTTCTGCAATAGTGCAAATATAAACTGAAGTCACGTTAATGTAGTTGATGCATTTCAGGAGACCTCTCTCTCCTCCGTTTGTGTTAGTTTCACACTGCAGCAGAAACAGTTCCTGTTCACTGAATTTCATTAACATGTCCACGTAAATTTATATGGGAGCAAATTACGACGACGCATCACTTAAGTAAAATGAATTAGCGGTTGCTTTTATTCATTCTCCACCAGAGACATTTCGGGAATAAAGATATAGATAGAAAGTGCTAAGACGCTGCACAAAACGTCAAGCGGGTCTCGTGAAGGGTTTTTAAAATGCCACAAAATGGAGAAGCTGGCAACCCGCCAGCGTAAAGACACCAAACCCTCGGTCACTGTGTCCAAAATCAATTTAAAATCAGACTAGTTTTCCCAGAAAAGCGCATTAAGGGTGAGCTCTGGCGAATAAGAGCTAACAGGCCTGCTGTTTTACACGTTCAGTTGCGGTGAAAACCGAAAAAAGCCGCCCAGCGCCCCCGGGATGGCAAAGGTAAAAGGGTCGGGTTCACCAGCCCTAGCTACGCGCTAACATGCTAACAGGCTAGGCTCGCGCTGACTGACTGCCGCTATGGCGCTCGGACTCCTCTCACGAGAACACAACGAACCCGCAGGAAAAGGTTCTTTCTACACGAGCAAACGGTAGATAAGGAGCACGTCTGTGGATGTGGCTTTGTTTCACCACTGTAGCTCTTAAAGTCCGCCGTTAATTTATCTCGGAAAAAGACCCAAAGGAGCGACAGCAGTGCACTGGTTTGCAGCTTCGCTGGGGCCTGCCCTTACCGGGCTTTTGGTCCACGAGCGAGCTGCAGAAAAAACGGCCGCTTATTATGCTGCTCATTTTTAGGCAACATTATTCCAAAATTAAAACGCGACTTACCTGTGAGATTGGCGAGTGGGGGGCGCGCTCGTTGTGTTTGTTTCGAATTATTTGTTATTGTTTTTTTGTACTGTGAAAGGTCATAGTTCGTGACCCCGTTTCAGCCTGTTGGGAGGAGTGTGTGTGAGTCTATGCGCGCGCGTGTGTGTGTTGTGTTTTTTTAGCTCGCGCTCGCGCAGCCCGCCTCGTTTCTCTTCACTCGCGCGAAGTAGCAGCAGTAGCGGCTCCGGCGGCCAGACAGTGTAGACGTCACCCGTCTGCCTCCCAGAGAAAGCGCTGATTGGCTGGTGCTCACGCCCGTCTGTTTCTCATATATGGTGGAGAGAGCTGATTGGACTGTGGATTCGTTCACAGTGTCTGTCCAAAAAATAATTTTGTGATCTTTGTACATAGTTTTTGTGTCATGGATATTTATAATTTTTTTCATATTTATTTTTAATTGTTTTACTGAATTATAACGAATGTTTTTTTTAGGCTACTCATCTTTTTTTGTTTTTTATAGACCCCTTAAGTGTAGTCGGTGGGGTGGCGTGTGGTGTGGGGGGCTGACCCCAGGGCTTCATTACATAAAATAGTATGCAAATATTAATAATTAATTAATTACTAATTAATTACTAACTGCAGACTGAACAAAGGTCACTAATCAAAATGGTTAGTGAATGAATAATAATACATGCATAAATGAATAGTAATACATAAATGTATGTATGCTTTATTGTACTGTGTGTGTATGTTTTATACTGTATGTAGTCATATGTGTTTGGGTACCCATGGTCAAATAACATGTTTCGTTAATTTTAGAAGTTGATATAAGTTCATACATCCTCCACATCAGTTCGCAACTCTGGAGGACCCCCTGCCCTGCACATTTGAAGGTGCATTCCAGTCACCCTCATAGTTCAAGGTTTGAGAAACTGCCTGGAGTAAAACGTGCAGCTTTTGAAAGTTGTCCCGGGTCTTGTTAAAGATGTTGGAGCTGTAGTTGGCTTCCTGCTTGTTTTGCAATTCTCCGTTCCACCTTAAAAGGTGGTGCAGTTACATTCAGGCACCTGCACAAGCTGCAGAGTTCAACCATGTCCACTGACAGTTCATTTCCTTTTTAAAGGGTATGAAAAGTGCCAACATCCTCTTCGCAGCCTGGAATGGTAAATTTGTACACATAGTCTGCCGTTTTCATTGCTGCTGTAGGATGCTCCAATTGAATTTAGTTATAACCTGTAATTTCCTTAGCTGACATCCCGTGGTCAAATGTGTGGGGACCCTGTGGGTTTAAGGACCCTGTGGAGCCTGTGCAGCTTTAGCGTTCACATTTCCCCCAGCACACCTGATCCCAACTACTAATAAGAAACTACAATCTGCCAATTTACAAGCCCTTCCTGAGTTGAAGTGGAAGTAGTTTGGAAGTAAACACAATAATGTGCAGGAGTGGGGGTCATCCAGGAGCAGAGTTGGGAACCAGTGCTCTACAGAGAAGACATGCATAAATACTGTTTATTTGCTGAGTGGGGAAAAATAAAATATAAAATGTGGCCTATGCAAAAGTTAGAGCAGGGTACATATGCTTATGTGTTTTATTTTTTCCACCATGTTAGCAAATCAATAGAAATTGGGCACCAAAATTAGCAGACAATGCCAGATCATACTTTCCTGTAAAAGATGGTTAACTTATTTTTACTGTTCAGTGTTTATCAATGTGACAATGCATTAGTGCGCTTGTTTCCTTTTTTGTGACTTGTGAAATCAGTGCTTGTTGTTGTTTTCATGCAAACTATTAGAGGTGACATATTTCCCTGACAAATGTGAGTGCAGTGTGTTTGGACTGAACTGAGGGTGACCCCAGTAAGGCTGTTAGTTTAATTAGGCATACTGGGAACAATGTTAACCCTATCGCAGAATGCAGTGATAACGTAGATGATTGTCAGTTACACTCATCATCAAATGAATTGTTGCACAAATAGCTGCACTCTGAAGGAGTCAACCAACAGGAATAAAACTTGGTGGGTAGGTTTGACACTGTGAGACATGCAAATGATTCAAGTTTCACGCTTGCCCGTGTATGTGACGTAAGCAAGGTCGGGCCTTATCACTGTACCTTCAGATGTTCAGTGAGCAGTGATGTCCTCCATGAGTCATCCTGTTAGTGCCAGCACCATTGGCAGACAGCTACACAACACAGGACTATATGCACGCAGATCGTTACATCGACTGGAGTGAATGGGAGTGGGTCATTAGTCACAGGTTCCACTGGTCAACACTGTGGTCGGCAACGGTTTGTTGTCACGGGTCACGTCCAGAAGGCCTGGTGTCACTCCACCTCCACCCCTACCACAAAATCTGCAGGAACTGTGTGAGATTATTCAAGATGCATGGGATGGATTATCACAGGACACCATTAGGAATCTCTACAACTCCATGCTGAGATGTCTGGAATGTTGCGTTAGCAAACATGGTGGCCCAACGCCATACTGAGAGACACTACTACTACTGTATGTGTAGCTTAATAACTATTGCCCATATCAGTTCATTTATCATTTATTGTTTCTGGTAACCTTTATCTTCCTTCCCAATAGCATTGCAACCTGACACTTCCTTCTGGGTGCAACTATTCTTTTGATAATGAGTGTATATGATAATTGAACACTGAACCAACAGAAGTGTTCTAACATGTTCTGGAACAAAATCTTTCATTACTGTTCATTACATTCTCAAGTAAAATTAGGATGGTTTGGTTAGAAAAGCAACATTATGCGTTAGCGTAACCCACACAGTGCGTCAGGTGATACCTATCACTTTGGAAGGTTACTCTGAAGACAGAACTGCCATTGTACTCACTCAGAGTCTCCCTGTGTGGGGGGGTTCTTTCAGGTGCTCTGTTGCCTCCCACAGTCCAAAGACATGCAGTCAGGTGAATGGGAGATGCTAAACTGTGTTTAGGTGTGTGAGTGAATGTGTATGTCTATCTGTCCAGGGTGTTTCTTGTCTTCTACCCAGCGAGAGCTGGAATAGGCTCCAGCACCCATCGTGACCCAGAAGGATAAGCAGCTTAAAATATGAATCAGTGATACTGCTGCCGAAATAAAACTGAAAGACAAAACTCTGTTGATGTAATATATCTTAATCATTCATGAGGAAATGATGAGTCCAGTAAACCACCTTTGTTCAGTTCACAGTGCTGACTGTAAGAAAATATGTCATATAGACAGGCCATAGAAGTTATTCCTTGAGGCTCTCACTACAGGTTATATATATGTTTTATGACCAGAAAGCTCAGTACTTTTTAAGGGTTCCTACAACACATGCATGTACTCAACAAGTGATTAATTTGCATGATAAACGATTATAGCTGATTATTTTTTGATAGTTAACTCACCTTACTGTCAAATAGCCTGCTTCATGATGTGCCTCACAGAATGGACCCAGTTTGTTGAGTGAATTAGCCTATCACAGTAAGATATACTAATTTTTAATCTATTATGACTGATTGGCATCCTGGTGGTAGATTTTCATCATACAGCTTAAACTGATGTTTAATTGATGATGTCTGTGACTGATGGTGGTTCACTGTCTCGCTTTCTGGGGTAGCCAGAAAGGTCACCATGCTTCTGTCCAGGGTGACCCTGGCCTCATATCTCCACCCCTTGGCTACGCCGCAGCTTGCTGGAGAAAAAACAACAGCTGAACACTTTTAGGCACCCTCGAGCACATCATCGCTCTGTATGTGGCACTAAGTGGACTGCACCGCCAGATGGCGCAGTTCTCACAGTCTGAGCGTAGCTTACGTCATGAAAAGGAAGCGCTACAGTCAATTAAATATCGTCCGGGTGGCTCGTGAGAGTGTCTTCTGAGGGAAAGCGGTCATAACGAGGACTGATGACCGCAAGGAGATACACAGCCAATGTGCGGTAAAGTGTTGTATTTCCGGGGCGGGTTATTACAGGAGCTTGCATGGAGATGCACCTCGGAGTCCAGAAGATCGCGGTTCCTTTAACACGTGATGATGTGGGGTCCTTTTCTGGCGGTCTGTGAGGGTGTTCACTGATCTGACAGCAGCGGCAGCAGGAGGACTCGGGGAATGAGAGCAGGACCAACCTGGAAAAAGGTGAAGGTCTGTAGGAGTGAGCCTCACTCTTCTCCTCCTCCCTGTATTAAACACTGAGCTTAACAGCTGCACCATTTAAGGTGTAACGGAAAGTTAACGTGTTCTAGCTAAAGGGGAGCTAATGTTAGCCACATCACATCGCTAGCTGTGTTTTGTATTTGTTTATCTGCCGACTGAGCTAAGTGCAGTGTCTGGTTATCACTTTGGGTTAGCAGCTTTTCGACCAGAAGCTTCTGCCCTCGGCTGCCCTTCTTCTGTAAATGTACTTAAAGGGGAACTCCACCGACTTCTCAGTAATAAAAAAAAAAATACATAATTAAAGTTTTGGGATGTAAACCACGTCACTCATAGTGATTTGATGTGAAATGCTCCGTCCGTTCTAGAGAAACTTACCGAGTCACAGGGGTTGTGAACCAGACGGGAAACAGACGTCTGAGGAGGTTAATGTCTCTAAAGCTCCCACATAGAAAGTTACTACATGAAGTGGTTATATTAATATATAATATGCTGCCTGATGTCTGACACGTTGTTTTATGGTAGTTTTGTGCTAAAGTTTTGGCTTAAAATGTCTTTTAATCCATGTATTTTATTCCAGTCATGGTGGAGGGATACATGCAGGGTGTTGTTAGGCAAAATAGTCCCCAAAGAAAGGCTGGTATTTCAGATTGTCTACTATTTTACCTTCATTAATATTTCATATAAAGCTCAGAAGACACATGTAGGTTCTCTGGTGGTTTTGATAGTAAATAAAAATGCCTGTTTTTGTGTTCCACTGGTTCCTATCACCACCTCTGTAAAGAAATCAGAGTCTGAGTTTCTCTACAATAAACCAGTTCAAACCAAACCACTCTGATAACTCTGTTTGCATCTATGTCACTATGACTGAATTATTCAATATGCTTGAAAAATTGGAAACATTTTCCCCTAATTCGTCATTTTCACTATACATTTTCTTTGAGGTCACAATATTTAGACATAAGAACGTGTTTCTATGTGGTGTTTTCTAAAGTGTAATCCATTGTTTTGAATATACTGCAGTTAAACCCTTAATTGTCTCACAAGTTTGCCTACACTTCCTATAAATACCACAGAGTTGCATATTTATGATTGAATATTGAATTTTTAGTTCTAATAAGTCTGAATACGATACATACAAAGTAGGATAGTACATAGTAGGTACATTGTAGTACATCCTATTTACACCAATCAAGAACTCACTATATCCTCATTATTCACCAAATTGTTTGCTCTCTTTTCATGCAGTACTGAAGAGAAATTGAAGCCCCATGTCACGCTCTAAACTTGGACTTCTGATTCTCCGTACCTAAGACAGGAGAGAACGCATGTGGAGCAGGGAAGGAAAAAGGAGTGAACCTGATAACCAGTGCCCTGAAAAATGCCCCCCAAAGTTTGCAATTAAACTGTCATCTGCAGGAATGGTGGTCCGCAGCCTGTGGCCGTGTAAGGTTCGTCTGTGGAAGCGAGGAGGGCACCCTGGGCTGCTCCCTGCCTTGTGCCTGCTTTTCTTCGCCAGTCTCCTTGCAGTCCTCTTCATTGATTATATTGAGTCCTGGTTGACGTCTCTAGGAATGAGCAGAGCAGGAGGTGCCCATGGAGGGGTCCTTCCTCAGAGCATGCCTCCCACACGCCCCGAGGAGTACCTTCTCATGCCCAGCCCCCTTGTCTGCCAACGTGCTAAACCATACCTTATCACCTTGGTGACTTCAGCCCCTGCCAACCAGAAGGCTCGGCAGGCCATCCGTGACACCTGGGGCGGGGAAGTGCAAGTTCGAGGCCACAGGGTCATGACCTTGTTCATGGTGGGTCAGGCATCAGACCTGGGTCTGGCCAAGCAACTGGTGGAGGAGGCACACGAGCGAGGGGACTTGGTACAGGGTCGCTTCCTGGACTCCTATGCTAACCTGACTCTGAAGACTCTGTCCATGCTGGCTTGGGCCCGGCGCTTCTGCCCCCAGGCTCGCTTCCTAGCCAAAGTGGACGACGACGTGATGTTTAACCCGAGCGCACTGTTGCACTATCTTAATGTCAACTGGGAGGGATCCGAAACTGAACTCACGGACCTTTACCTTGGCCGGGTTCACATGGGGGTGGCACCGGACCGCAATCCAGCCAGCAAGCACTTCTCATCTGAAGCTGCTTTCGGAGGTACGGTTTTCCCCGATTACTGCAGCGGAACGGCGTACGTTCTTTCTCGGCCTGCCGTGCTAAAGCTATCGTTAGCAGCTGCTGCTACACCTTTACCCAAACCCTTGCCTCCGGAGGATGTGTTTGTGGGTTTGTGTGCCCACGCAGCAGGCATCACTCCCACCCATTGCCCATTCTTCTCTGGAGGACCCCCAGTGCCATATGGGCGCTGTTGCTACCAGGCCATGGTGTCTGTTCACCACACTAAGCCAGAAGACATGCTCCGTTACTGGGCAGATGTGCATTCCGCAGCACCATGCTCCTGGCTTGGAGTACGGACCTCGCTTGGCATTTGCAAAGTGAGAGCAATTTTGGGAACCTTGCTAGGGTCTGGGTCATAAATACCTGGAGAGCCCTCAAGGTAACTTGTATGAATGTCCTGCGGGGCCACAAAGCCTGAAGAAGCACAAACAGAGCATAAGGAACCACTGTGCACTGTTGACATGTAGCTTTATTTTTATAATGTGCCAATCAGCAAATACTTGAATGTACAGTAAAGTGCAAAAGTCGGAGACTGGCCTTCATTTATTTGATTTTCAGTCAAAACAGCCATTAAGAACACTTAATTTATTTTTAATGTAATACCTTTTGTTGTTATCTAATTTTTCAGGATCAAGAAAAAGGCACAGATATTGCACAGAGGCCTCAATAATTCAATATGCTATCCTTCTTTTTTCAGAATTTATTGTGGCCGCTCTTTGCCTTTATTACAGCTTGCGTTCTTTCCCGGACTGTTGCTCACAGTTTCTCATAAAACTCATAAAAAGAAACCCATTGGGATTCCACACCTACAAAGTTCAAGTACTTTCATTCAGTGATGCTGAGGTCTGGACTCAGAACCAGAAGCATATTTGGTTTATCAGATCTAAAGCCAAAGTTGCTGGTGAATTTTATTTATTTTATTTCATTTATTGCTCTCAAAGCATTAAATACTTCAAGTAGTATTGGTGGTCTACCAGTTTTTGCATGGTTATTAGGACCCATCTTAGGAATATCTTTTGACATTCCCCTTAGTTAGGCAAGTGTATCAAGATCTCTTCAGAAATATCTCCTGAATAATCAACAACTTGTGTTTTATGGCTGCTTGATTGGAAATAAAAATTATTATAAAGGAAATAAAAAAGAGTGGACTTTTGCATTGTACTGTATGTGCACTGTTCCCTGAGCACATGTCTATGGTGTTCGAGTATACACGGAAATATGTTACAAGCATGATCCACATAGCTTACTCCCATATAGTGTTTGCTATATTCTACAGTCTTCAGTTGATCCTAATATGCCAAGTAGCAGCAAAACTGATTTGTCAGGTTGGCAGACATGGTCATGATATTGCAACATTAAACTTTAACCTAAATGTCCAGTTGAAGATGATAGCTTATTCTCAAAATACTCTGAAAAAAAGGACTCATTTATATATTTGTCTATTTCCTGTACATCGTCAACGTTGGAGTGAAAGCTCAGCTTCCATTGTAAGTAAACATAACCAGATTTTATTTGGACCATTTCTATTGGTCTGTTTGCCATGTAAAGAGCAGTGGGCATTTTCAAATCAAGCAACAAAAAAAGGAAAGTTTGCTCCGTTTCTTTGTAACAAAGCTTTCTTTTTTTTCTTTTTTTTTTAAACAAATGAAGAATGCCTTGCAATGAGAGTGCAATGGACTGTTCAAAACTGGATGTGTTTTTAACTTATTATTACCTCATTCTTGAACATGGTCTTCCTTATGTGCACCTTGTGGACCAGCACATCATGTTGAGGACATTTATGCACCGTTCCCACCCCACCATCACCATTCAGTTCAAATGGAACTTTCACTAAGGTCAATAGTCAGTCCCATCACATTGCTGTTAGCTCCCTCACTTAACCCATTTAAATGCTTTCAGGGCATCCTATTACATTGAACAGCTGAGCTTTTAATTGCCTGATGCACATTGCCAAAGGTGACATGAATGGTAGGATGGCGGTAACTAAGTGTGTAAAACAAAGCACGATGGAGGATAAACTTTCACATTCAGTTTATGATATAGGTGAGCTACATCCTAATGAAACGCAGTGAGATTCTGTTTGGATACTAAGCAAGACATAATTGCGCTTTGCAATCTGTCCTTTAAGCTAAACACTCAGGTACACAAAGAAAGACAAGATGCAAGCTTTCAAGACAAGTCTTGTTGGAGCTTTTATGCAAAATCTAGTCAAATCTACAAAACATGCTAACAAGGATATTTTCTGTTTACTAAAACAGAAGGACAAATGAGCTATGCAAAGTCATGAAATAGGATGCCTTGTGGCAAAAGAGAAAAGAGGTCAGATTCTTAAAGGAGAACTTCATCAAAACAATCCTAACACTGCTAATAATGAGAATGAGAGCTCACAGAGGCAGGTTATGCAAAAGAGCATTTTTGGTGAAGAAGACCAAATAGCGGGCATGAGAATGCATTCCCTGAAAGGGCTCAGGCCTGTGTTATTTTTAGTGCTGTATGTGTTGTGTAAGTGTGATATCTAGCCAGTAAACCGTGAATAATCAACAAGTCATTGTGTTTTAAACTAATCTCAGATTAGCCTGCACAGTATGTGTAAAAGCAGTGTACAGAATGCCTGTGAAGCGTCCCAGCATGTGCTAGACTGATGTTGCCCCGAAGTGCAAGTCTACATCTGGCCTCTTCTTCGCTTCACCTTAAGGCAATGTCACACCCTGCCATGCAAACACTGCTAACAGACCATGAAAGCCACTGGAGGTCAGTTGGCATAGCATGAATAAGAAGAGTTTTATTATTCCCGAAAAGGAAAAGGCCCTCAAATGTTGATGTGGAAGTATCCAGTAAATGTCAGTTGGCTATTACATACACGATTTAGTGCTGTAGTAAAGACCAAGACCAGCGCAAATAGGCTCTGAGTCAAGACCGAGACTTTGTAGTAGCTGAGACCAAGTGCAAATTTTTACCAGTGCCTGCAGGCGAGATGGCCATGCACTCGGATAGTACTGAGGACCCTTATGAGGCCTTACCAGGAGACCAAGGGTAAAAATCATTTGCACTTACGTACTGGAACTGGAACCGCAGACACTTGATTTAAAGCTTTTCAACGTAAGATTTAACGAATACCCACTTCCAAATTTGGATATGAGAACTCCTTCTGATTAGAGCAGTGGCATTTCTCATAGTAAAATATGAAGATTGTTCACAATAATGTGCAGAACATTTAGTCAGAGATCAGGGAAGGTAAAAACTGATCCTGGAACATTAGATGATCTGCAAAGACCTGCATGGATGAGTGTGCTAAAAGTGGAGCAGGCTGTAACGCTCACAAGAGACATGTATTTATTTATTCATGTATGAACATATGTATTATGTATTTAGACTTTAGCTTTCCGTCATTTACAGAGTTTTTACAGATGGTTTGCAGTTTCTCAGTGGATAAAGGTCTAGTCTTGGAGAAAAGCTTCACCAGTGGTGAAACTCATTTTTACTTTAGGCTTAGACTCCAGCTCTTTTCCAAGACTACCTAGGTAGCTGGCTTAAAAAAAAAATCAGTGAGTTTTCCAAAACCATTGATAAATGTGTTGTGCCTGTGCCTTCAAACTAAATTGAAATTGTGAAAAAAAAAGGTGACTGTTTAGTTTGCATTTACACAGTTTGCCTCATATATCTGGATCTAAGCATTTAGTGAAGCATATACACTGCTGTGTAAAAGTTAAAGAGGATTCTTCATGAACGTCCCATTAAAACAGCCATTGAAAAGTTTTTTTTTATTGTTTATTTTGACCCGTCTGTTAAATTATTATTTATTAATTAGAAATCTGTTCACAAAACCAAACACCCAAATATAATATCAGATTTTCCAGTATTTGCTGTGTTCATTGTTTGCCTTTATTACAGTTTTATTGTTTATTCTTTCAGGAAACTCAGTTTCAGTTTTCCGTAACTCTGAAGTTCAGTCTTAGAAGGTGGTTGCATTGTGTGCTTCTGACACATTACTGATGCTGAGTAATGCTGAGGTCTGGACTCTGGAGTGGTCAGTCCATTGTTCTGTCAACACCAGCAGCTTCTTTGCTGTCTGAAAGCCTTTGGACTCATAGCAAGCTGTCTCCTCACAGTAAATTAAGGACAGAAACTTCTGTTCTATTTTCAGTTCTAAAGCAAGACTCTCCTTTACTTTCTATTTTTAATACAATTATGAACTCCAGTTTTGGAAACCTGACTTTCCCCTTTATGCAAGTAGATTATCTTTTATCTAATCTCCACAGACGTGAACACAAGTACAAGGTCTTAAGAGCTAATTAAATAAATGAAGGATGATCTCTGACTTTCACACAGTACTCTACCATCCAACGTAGTTCAAAATTAACTTGGAGTTCCTACCTTAACTTGGATATGCAAATAGGTTATAATCATTTATGCCCTGTCCAATCTTGTCTTTACTTGTAGCCTTGAATAAAATCTCAGATGCCAACTAAAGTAGTGTAGCGTGTTAAGTCCCTCATGGTTAGTCTCTTCTTCATCACAGTGGCTCAGTCCTGCTTACTTTCTGAGGATCTCTTCAGGTTCCAGAAGTGTGACGTGTGTTTTCACTGAGAACTCACGTATGATCTGTTGTATACAATATGAACTTATCAGACATGTAACAGGCCTACAATAAAAAAATTTTTAAAAACAATTAGATTTCTATAATTCATATAGGAATATATGAATTACTGCATGTGTGTTTGATGGAAAATGTCAAAGTCTGCTGTGTTGTGTGGGAGCAATCAAAACACCAGTGATTATGGGAACTAACTGGCCAACGTCCACTCAGCACAAATCCAGAAAAAATGAAAACGATGCCACCACCTGTTTTATATAGGGGGTGGGGGCATGAGAAAAACTCATCCTTCTTTTCTCACGCAGGGTTTCAGTGTCCAAGTACACATCATACATGCACACTGCATATTCAGTTTGAGGAAGAGTGAATATTGTGTCATCACAGAACTGAGAAGAAATAATTAGAATGGAGTGTATAAATTATTCTAATAATTAGAATACATTTGATGACTGAATACTGAATATACTGTATTTAGTAATGTTTTCAATGACAATACATACAACTCTTATTCAGAATTCATTCAGAATACAAATTGATGAGCGACAAACCTGTAAATTTGACATTCATTATACTGTTCCTTGCTGTTACTGGTTTGTAGTTTTCTTCCTGTATATTTTGCTGTTTACACGTTTCTCAAAAATGATCTCATTATTGGAATCAAGCTGTGGAGTTTTGTTTTTCTGGCCTGTTCCAATAATCCCCCCAAGCGGGACAATGAACTTAGCAAACACTCCAGTGGAGAAGCCTCAAGTTCTGCTTTTCCAAGTTCGGAGAAGGCTTAATTCTACATTATCCAGGAGCTGAACCCGCAGGCGCAGTGTCAGATTAACCATCATCATAATTAGGAATTGACAGTAGAATTAGCCAATCATGTTTGGTATCACATTTGATGTTGTTTGGTATCAGTTGTTTTTTTTGTCACTGCATATACAAGTGGTAGCCTGAACAATGCGTTTCACCAACAACTCTCTGCAAGAGCCTTGAATCACTGAAACTACTGCATGGTTAAATATTAATGTCAAACTTCAAATAAAATATGGACTGTCTTCAAGTTCCTCTTAGATTAGCGCTAACATACTTCTAAATTCCTGTAATGGTGCTAGCAGAAATTAGCCTTATTGGCCAGATATTTTCCCCCTCTACTGATCAACCCATGTCCTTTGTGTTTTAGTGAATTGTCACAAACGTCTTCAATGTAAATATGCTAAAACAGTAGTAAATATAGTTTTTTTCAAACACATTATTGTCCCACCTTCATTAAACTCATCATTCTAGAAAATTCTAAATATAGATCTTTTCTACAAACAAATTTGCTGCATACCAAAAACAAGATTTTGAAAATCAGATTATAAGGTGGGCAATGATGCAAAGTTTAGAAAATGACATGTGGGTTTATCACTCCTGTTCAGTTCAATCATCCCTCAAAAGAGCTCAGTAAAACTGGGATAAATAAATGGCTCACTCCACTGTTTAATCAGTCTAGTCAGGCTTTAGCAGGAGGTTCAGTGTCTGTAAAGATGCCATGTAGCCGGAAGTGGTTTCTGAATATTTCTATCCCAGCACTTGGTTAACATGGTTAAAATGAGGTTATAAGCAGACTTACATACAGCTGCTGAATGTTGAAATAGATAAATATGTTTCAGGCCTTTTGTCTAACCAACCTTTTGCAAACGCAATGCAAGATGTTCTGGGCCCAAAATTTGCCTTCAAGTGACTGATTTTCATATTACCGAATTTTACGAATGTCTGAATGCTCAGAGGTCTTAAAATCTGAAAGGTCCTGAATAGTGTAAACGTCAGCATTTTAGCTGGGCATTTTGATGATGTATGAATTTATTATGCTTTTTACCAGTGCAGACATACAGTTTGGTACAAATTCAAAGCAGAAATTATTTATGACATGTTACTATAAACAGCTCACACAAACAAGAAAAGGGGTCGCGCTGCTTCTAGAGCACAGAATCCTAAAACTCCCAAGCTGAACAGGCAATCTCATCGTGTGTCACTGAGAACAACGAGAGCATGTTCCTCATCGTGAGTCAGTTCTTTATTTCCTCCAAAGGTTAAAGTCAACAGTAGCATGCCTTCTGCAGCCCCATGCTGCCTGGCCTACTTTCTGAATCGATCCAGTGCAGTCTTCTTCCCCTGTTTGAGCTGTTCCTTGGAACTCTCCTTCTGCTCCCTCTCCTTTTCCATTCTCTCTTCCACTGTTTTCCGAATCACATCCTACAGGACGAAAGCAGAGAAAACAAGTTAAGACAAGGCAGAGGTGCTACGTTTATCATGAAGGCCTTGATTTCATGGCAAGAATAAAGCTTTTATGTGCATGTTGTATGGCAATACCCTCTGATCTTCATGGGCGACTTTCTTTTTCCTCTTTTCCACAGCACCGGCTGAGCTCCTGCCCCTTTTCTTCATTCTTGGCTTGAACCTTTCCTCTGCTAATGGGTCATAACCCTGAAATATAAATAAATACATAAATACATAAATACATACATACAAACAAATCAGAAATGCCACTTTTTTCTTTCCCAATACCGTTACTGAAACTTTGAGTATTGGCTGATGGAGTTACTGTTTTTGTTGCTTTTTTATCCTTTACCTTTTTTTAACTGCTAAAAACATTTTTAAATCCCAGATTTGCCAAAAGATAAAATAAAAATATAATGCCCAAAGTACTACTTCTGCTATGCTAACCCAAGAAAAGCACAGGCAAAATAGTTCAATTACAAAACAGCTTTTAAAAAAAATGATTTAAATGTTAATTTCACGAATGTTTCTAGACTCCTGGACAATAAGTTATAAGTCATTCAGAGACGTTTGACCTAAAATCATTCTTTCTAGAGAAACTATTCAGAATGGTGATCATTGGAACCAGATCTCTAAAAGCTACTTCAAATCCCCCTTTAAAATTAGATTAACATAAAAACAGAAATATATTTAAATGACTCTATAAAAATATAAATTGGAAAATTAATTACTTTAAACTAATTTGGTAGAATAGTCCATATACACGCTTCACTTCATTTACCCAAACAGAAACACTTGTGCTGGTGTAGAGCGAGCAGAACATGACATATTAACATTTTGCCAAACAATGCAGTATTCATAGGCTGACACAAAGCTTGCAAAAATGACTGCTGATCAGGCAGTTGTCCACCTGAGCAGGTGCAGTCTCAGTGAGGGACCATAAACACGCACATCCCCTCCTCTCATGCAGTAATTAAACACTGCCGTGATAAAAGCCCAGCAGAGCATCACCATACCCAGCATCTGTCAATGCCTGTAGG